>JAFBJR010000316.1:527942-721266 GCA_016785285.1 Brachirus orientalis
TATAATTAGTCATAAAAAGTGATCTGATCTTCATTTAAGTATTGAGCTTAAGCCAATAACACACAAAAACTACAAAAACCTCTACCACCACATTCACAGTGATGGTGGAAAAAGTAAGTTAACCTTTGGATTTAATGACCTCAAGAAAGGCACTTCCTGTAACTGTCGATCAGACCTGCACATTTTTGGAGGGGAATTTTAGCCCATTCTTCCCTGCAGAACTGTCTTAACTTTGTCTTCTGTGTATCCCTCTCTTCAAGTCATTCCACAGATTTCAATAGGACTGAGATCTGGGCTCTGACTGGGCCACTCCAAAAAGCAGATTTTGTTCTTCTAAAATCATTGTGCTGTGGATCTGCTTGAATGTTTGGGGTCATTGACCTTTTGCATCACCCAGCCTCTTCTGAGCTTCAGCTGACAGACAAAAACCCTCACGTTATCCTGGAGAATTTGTCAATAAACTTGAGAATTAGTTTTCCCCTCAGTGATGGCAAGCTGTCCAGGCCCTGACTCAGCAAAGCAGTCCCAAATCATCATGTTCCCTCCGACACACTTTACTGCAGGGATGATATTTTGATGCTGATATGATAAATGAAGTTCTGCTTATTCCTCCTATAGTTCAATTTTGGTTTCATCATTCCACAAAACATTTCCCCAGTACCACTGTGGAGTTTGGAAACTCCACAGTTTTTGCAAATGTCGGACATGCAGCAGTAATCTTTTTTTGACAGCAGTGACTTCCTTCTTGGTGTTCTGTCATGGATTCTTTTTTGTTCATTGTTTTGCATGATGTTGAATCATGAACAGAGATGTGAGAGCAGTCATCATGACTTCTTCAAGTCCTTTGCTGTCACTCTAGGGTTCTTCTTTACCTCACTGATGATTTGTGTTTGTACAATTGTGTTGTACTCTTGGGGTCATCTTTGTTGAGGCGCCCACTTATACCAATTATAGCCACAATACCAAGTTGTCTCCATTCATAGACAACTTGCCCAACAGCAGACTGATGAGTACCCACGATCTTTCAGATGACTTTGTAATCCTTTAAAGGCTCATGTAGATGAACAGTTCTTGATTGTAGCTCTTCAGACAACTCTTTCCTGTGAGGCATGATTCCCATCTGGATGTGCTTCTTGTCAAAAGCTCAAACTCAAACGTCATTTACTTTTGGCACTCTTCAGTTTCACAGTTTTAATGATTTATACAATATGGTCAGAAAATATCTGTGTATCTTTAGTTATAGGACTATTTGTGTGTTCATTATTGTGACTTACACGAAGATACAACCATGTTTTATATGGGATTAAGACATAAATGTAGAAAATTATTTTGAGTGTATATACTGTGTGTATATATATATATATATATATATAAATTATCTTACAAACATTATTAAAGTACTCAACACAAGAACAGTAGTTAAATTAAGAGGAAAAAAATACATGGTTCAATTTGACATCAGAGTCACCAATCAGATCTTACTTTCATGAGAAGCATGGGTGTTAATGTATTGATTATGGGTGCTGTGAAATCCTCAATGCCTCTGGCTAGATTAAAGCTGCTGGAGTCAGACACTATTCTTCTCCTTGATCTCCATTCCTCTCTGAGAAGATCATGACTGTCAAGCATCAGTTTTTTTCCCCACAGTTAACTTGTTGGAATGAACAAAAGTTTGCAGAACTATTCCTTTGGTATTAAATTCATAAATCATGAGGAAGCTCTCAGTTATTTACAGCACCGGACAAAATCAAATCCTTAACTCTTGACAGTCAGCACATGATTCCTGAATTTATCTTTAAACATGTACTTTCCACCCCAATCTTTGTTCTTGCACTTTCAAAATAACAATAATTTAGTGGAAATCATTTCAACAAATGAGTGAAACAGCTTTTGAACAAATAGCTGATGATTCACAAGGTGACTCTTGTAGACCTCAGAGGCAGCCCTCCTTCAAAACTCTGAATGATAATCTGCACTTACTTATATCATTGATTATGTCTATAGAAGACAAAGTCCACCGGGCTTTAAATCCCGCCATTGCACAGACACACGAAACAAACAAGATTAATAATAGCCTGCAGTGCTCATCCCTGGGGCTAAGCAGCTAACAACTCTTGACAAAACAGGGTTTAGAACAGCAGATGGATTGTCTGTTGAAATGAAGGGAATGTGCACTGGGAGTTTAATGAAGAGAGAGCGAGAGAGAGAGAGCTGGGCATACGCTTTTCCCAGAGTCCCTCTGAGAGGAGACGAACAAAGTAAAATCAGCCTGTGACAGTTGAAACTGAGAGAATCCACTTAGGGACAATGACCACAGACGTGAATATACACTAATCAGCCTTTGCTGTAGCTGCTGAATAAACAAATGCTTTTAATAATCACAAACAGCACTTTTGTGGTCTGATAAAAAGACAGCCACTGCTTTGGAGACTTACCTTTGAGGCTGACAGAGGAATTGAACACAGGCATCAAAATCTATGCCGGATTTGACAACAAATGTGAGATGCATCTATTTATAAAAGTTGCTGTATTTGTGGAAAATACACCTTTATGTTATTTAAAACATCAGGCATGACACATTAGGATGCACTGATGTCTGATCTGTATTAATTTAGGCTGCATGTGGTCATAAATGTGTAATATTCTTTAACTGTTTCACTTGCTGAGCTGCCTCCAGTTTAAAAACATGTTAAAAACACATATGCTTTCTGGTTTTTATAAATGTGTGAGTGTGGAGGTGAGATTTAGGTGCATCAAGCTGTAATGCTCAAAAAAAGGTCTTTCCGTTTACCATTTTTCCTGTTGATGTGACCTAGACTAAGATATGTGGGCACAAACACTTTCACATGTGCATCACTTCCATATATAGACCTAGATACATGTTCGATATACGGTCAATGAATGCGAATTTGGACATTTTCCGTCGTTGTGGACAATGCTTCCAAAAATGTCTGTGCAGACTGTTTAAAAGGGCAGTCGAGTTCAAATGCAAGACACTTGCAGTGACATATATGAACCATCAGATTTGATCTGTAATGAATCAGATTTGAACAATGTGGGTGGTACTCAAAATCTGTTTTCCCCCAACATTGGCTCATGCAAATCCAACAGCAGCTCACCTTGGGTGGTTTGCTAGGGAAGCTGCAACATTACAACAACTCGACAAAAATACAGTAGGTTCACATGTGTAGCGTCAGTCAGTGTGCGATATCCTATTTCCTCTGTCCTCTGTGAGCTGGTGGGAGAGTTGGTCACCTCCACAGTATGTTGTTTATTGAGGTTACATGGCACCAGGGTCCTGTTTAAGGCATAACATGTGTCCGGAGAGTGATTAGTGATGCAAGTGAGTTGATTGCACATATTAACTGCTCAGTGAGCAGTGCTTACACATACCAGTGTTCTCTTTTTGTCAAAGAGACATATGAACATCACAGAACATTATTATTTCCAGGGTTTTTTTTTTTTTTTTTTTTTTTTAAATAACTTTAATGCAGAACTGTGTATGACTGTGAACTGGTTTCACTACTTGTCCTTCAACACTCTCAGTATAAACAGACTCATTATAATATATTTTTTTGAAACACTTGCAGATTTTATGCAAATAAGTTATTACATTTTATTACACCACAGCAAGTAGGTATACACAGTTTTACGACACATTTATTTCCTCATTGTTGTAACACACAAGTGTGTATTTTTTTTTTTTTTACAGTAAATCATATGATAAATATTATTTTCCGTTGCCTCAAAGGTGAAGCTTCATAAATTAAAGTAAACATAGGCCTATAATCTTTTTCACCCTTATCAGGTCAGGATCATTATTCAAACAAACAGATGTTGGCACAGTTTTCCTCATTTCCTTGAAATTAATTATAGAAGTTGCTTGACAAATTGGTTTGGATTCGACTCACATGTTTCACAGTTTGGAATTGTGGGAAGGAGGAATCAACGTGTTTATTGTAAAAAGCTGAAACAATAAAATGAGGTTTCATGTATGACTGATGTCCAGGTATCAACAGCACTATGATACCTCATGTATCATAGTGCTGAGATACCTGGGTAGATTGCATAGATCTTCAAAGGTCACCTTGAAATTACAAAATGAGGCTTGTCTTATTTTTTCTTTATCTAGTTACATTATGTGACCAACCAAGGCCTGATATGCAATTAAGTACATTTGCTGTAAGATGTTTTCATTCAATCAAACAGTAGCATAAAAACCGAGCTACATAATAAAATGTGAAAGAAATGTACATTTCATTTCATGTCTCAACCTCATTTGACACAGAGTCACTGTTGGAGAAAGCACTGATGTCTTACAAGGCATTGAGAACACTTATCTGTGATGGTGTCTTCAATCTCATTCTCACTCATCTTCTAATCCCAGCTGACATAGGGTGAGAAACGGATTATACCCCGGACAGGCCAGTCATGTTGTCTTTTTTTTTTTACCTAATTGAGTGCATATTTGAATCCCCTTTAGCTGCACATATGGAGAATGCTGTCAAGGTCTCATCAGTGTTTATTCAACAATGCAACTTTTATGTTTATGAATTTATGAATCTAGAGCTTTATGAATCTAGAGCTTTCACAAAGGAAGAATTGACTGATTAAATTTTATTAGTATCACAGAAAACTTCCTCATATATTTACATCACTGACTCTCAAGTTTAAATTCTTGTTTCTAACCCAACTGTCCGCAGAGTCGGAATGAAAACAGTTTAGCAGCAAAATGATTATTATTATTATTTGATTTTGTAAAAACCAAATAAGACAATTTTTCTTATTCTAATAAATATTCTGGTATTATCAAATACATAGGTGAAATTATGGAAGGAATCATTTCAAATGTTTATTTTTCAACTTCCAGTTAAGAAAGAAAACCTGACATGTGCACATCCATCATCCAAGTTCCAGAAAATGTTCCAAAACATCTATTAATGATCAAGTAATGAAAGGACAGTGGTCATTAAACTGTCCAGAATTGTGACTCCTGTACTGTCATTTGCAAATGCAGAGGTTTTAGTGACTTTGTTGCAGCTCTGCATACATATAGACACATAGATTGGTGGGTCAACAAATTTTCACATCTCAGCATGGAAAACCTTCTGTTTGTTGCACCTGTAGCAGTAGGGCTATGTGTAAATTACTTTAGTTTATACTATCAATCCTAATGCTAACATAAAATCACATTTAGAGCCCTAAATAAGGAGGATAATCCAGTTGGAGAGTAAAACAATATAATTTAATTTCCAAGATGTCAAACAGGAGGGTTAATGTAGAAGCAATATGGTTTAAAACTGATAGACCACAACAGTAGGAATGATACTAAAAACACTACAGTCACAGGTGTAACTATGAACACACTAATATTAGATAGCTCAACTCCCTCATGCTGTAACTTTAATAGTGCTTTGGCTCAGGAACTACAAAAACAAAAACAATTAAATAGAATAAAACCAATACAATAACACTAAAACAGCAGATGACACTCAAGACAGTGCACCAGCTTCTAAAAGATACAGATGTTACTCTCCAAAAATAAACAAATATACGTTGCATTTTAGGCGACAAAGTACTAAGAAGGTACAATAAATGTACTATTTAAAAAGTGAAACATTAAATATCCCACGCAGCTAAAATACAATCAAATATAGCACATACACACACATTGCCTCAATGTGTGTGCACGTGTGTCGTCGAACCACTTTCCTCAACGCCACTACGGCTTTTCCACTGATATGAAGGTGTGTTTCTGCCACGCCTGCCGCTACAAAACTCATCAGACATTAGGTATTAATTAACCCAGATGGAAATATTTTAACAGATAAAACGAGCACTGGCTGCACCTTAGGAGACTTCACCTCTCTTCACGTAAATGCTGGCGGACCCTGCACAGCACCGGTCAGCACCTGCTCCTATGGGCTGCCTGTGACTACACTTGATCAATATGTCACCTACACTTTCAGCCAAACTTCAAGCAGCTGCCCCTAATTGCCAACTCACCAGTCCCTGGGAGCATCCACCGGCTACACACCATATTGTAGCTTACCAACATGTTTCTGCATACATGCATGATAGTGCTTTTATATGCTCAGGAAGTGAGGCTGAGGTCCTTTACTGAAATCACTGATTACTAGTTTATTGTCTTTTACCAAATTATTGTGTCAGTTAGACAGCTCAAACGTTGAGAATGTTTATTGTAGCAGGAAAAACAAGTTTGAATGAGGTGTCTTAGCACCGATCTCATCACTCAGTGCAGATTATATTACATGAGATACGACAAGTGATGAGCATCCAACATCTGTGCCTGTTCTCCAGAGAGTCAGAGATGGATGGGAAGTGCGGGAGTTTAATTAGATCGCCAAATTGAAAGGGTGTGTTTGATTTTCAGGGGACTGAAACGTTTCACGTTCAGGCCGATGTGGTGTACTTTGAATTGACTGCGTGCTACTGTAACAGTCACTGGTGGAGAAGAACCCAAACGCACGACAGAGGCAGAATCACAGTTTACGGGAGCATTCGCTTTTCTTTGTCAGTCAAACCAAAAGAGTCAAAACACCAGGAGATTAGTTTGGTCTTGCAAATCAATCCAAAATCAGCAGGAAAGAATCCTGGCATCAAAAGAAAGGGAAATGGGTCAGATTAGGCAGACTAATAAATTCACACAAGATATTGTGGAAGAAGTAATGTAAATGTGATTCCATATACAGTTTACTGTTTGTATAAAGGGGAACTAATGAGCTGCAGGTGAGGACAAGGGTGCAGCACAAGGTGATGGGAATGAGCTGACTGTATCTGAGTTAGTGAGATGAAAATAGGCTCAGAGAACAAAAAAAAAACAAAAAAAAACTGAATTATTGAGACCTACATTTAAAAAAACTATATGTGTTGACATTAAATTACCAAGAAAATTATGAATTTTAAGTCATTTCTATATGCTTCACAGCTGATTTGTATTATTCTCATGTCTTATCTCTTAACAGAACACAATATGCTATCAGCTAGTCCTCAGAGCCTAGAATAAAGATTGAATATGGGTACATTGCTGACTTTGCTCTGTGTGTAGGGCTGTGTAAAAATATCCACCCTGTTAAACCCTGTGAAACTATTGCACTTTGATCGTATCAATAAAAGAAATCAGAGAGAATGTATGCAATAATATGTATTTATAGCAACTCTCACTGGCATTGTGGGTTTTCAGGAGTAATGATTCATTATAGCTAGAGACAGAACACTTACAACTGTAATGGCATTCTGGTTCCAAAAATGCCTTATGCATTTACTACAAAGTAAAGAAGATGATGAGCCAAGAAGCTGCTATTGTATTTTTTATTACTGTTGTCAGAGGCACATAAACTAAAGAGAAGTTGAGCAAAAGAGAAGATAATGGTGATAAAACAGTGGATGACAACATAGTGTATTCAAAAGAATTGAGAACATTGATAATCTTTTATGACTTTCTCATCAAACACATAAGAAGCTGTCATGGATACAAGAATAACATTAACCCAAGAACAAATATATGATTCAAAGCCCTATACCCTCCTACTATTTTTAGCCAGCACTTAGCTCACTTAACTACACTATGTGTATGATGTAAACTGGAGAACGACCCATGGGATCACTTAGAGTGGTGTGCAGTACAAGCACAAGGCGTATTGTGCACCTACAGCAGGCAAAGCAATGACCTTCTCTCCCCCTACCTTGAAGAAAACATCCTTGGAGTAAAACAGCAGTCATGCTCTGGAGCTCAGGATAAATCTCCATCCCCAGAAGAGACTCTGGCACAGGCAGACTTGCTTTATAGCATGAGGAGCGTTGGAGGGCCCATGGGCAGATGAGTCACTTTGAGGCAGATCTGAGGATACCGTTATGGCTGCAGGGGCGGGAACATTGTCAACCGTGTACAGAGCTGCAGGAGGGAGACTCCCCCTCATTTCCTGGCTTTTATAAAATGGTGAGAAATTCATAATTTCTATTATAGTTCACACAACTTGAGGTGTTTGTCAACAAGTTTCACATGTAGCTACAAATAAATGTAACCTTTCCTTACAAAAGATATTATGCAGGAAAATAATCTTCCGACCCATAGATTGTGAAGCAGAGATTCTGTCATAAGTTTCAAATGTTCCACAGCAGAACATGAATGTTTCTGTTGTGGAATATCTCTCTGTGTTTTAAATTATTATTATTTTTTTTCCTATCTTAAAACTGTCGAGACAGATGAACTGTATGGAGTGCATAAGGTTCTTCTAAAGCAAAGCCAAAGATCACCTTACTCTATTATGCAGCAGTTTGAAATCCAGGTAAAGGTTAATGATGAAAGGAGCGTTGCTGTCTGAGGTCAAAGGTGCCGTACAGGCAGATAGCAGATTACACACAAATGTTTCACAGAAATGACTTCACACTCCATTTCTTTTCCTTCAGACACAAGAGAGCTACAGTATAAGGTTATAAAGTCTTAATTTTCTATATAGGTTGATTTTTCAAGCATCATCAGCGAAATAGCATTTATGTATTTATGCATTTATGTATATATGTATGTGTGTACAGGCTATCCACACTGAAATGTCACAAAGCATCATAAATAACTAAAAAAGAAACACCCCAGCATTCACTTTAAGGTGCACCTTAGACAATGAACACATCTTTGTGCTGAACACTATTAGAGAGATACACATGCTCATAAATAATAAAATACAACAACTCAGTGAATAGTGAGAAGGTCACTCAGTTTGAAATGTGGCTATGATCATGACAATGTTTTAAAGTGAAGAAAAACCTAATATCGCAAATCATAGGCCAGTCAGCATTTTTTCTGTAATATTACAGGCTACTGTTAAACTGGAAGCAACACTAATGTCTGTACAATTAACATGGTAATCAAACATAAAAAAAGAATGTCCAGGTCAGGATTTTGCATTTGGATTTTTTTATTTCTTAATAAACATGTAACAATTCATCAGTGATGATGAGTTATGGTAAGTCATCAACTTAAACATGACATTTGAGCAAACCTTTCCTAATGACTGCAAGACCAAATTTCTATTGATATCTTTTTATTTTTTTCAGACTAATATTTCCAAGAAAATTACCAAATTCTGCTGAGGAAACTTCTTTCTCACCTTTGGTTATGAAACATAGTTTGAATTGTCTTCATTACAGTTTTTATTTACACAATTGGAATCATGTACTTTTTCTTTATGACATAAATTATCAGTTCAATGATCATTTTACATATTTGGTCATGTTTAATAGTTGTTCATGTCTTGTTCACCTTTTATACCTTGTGTTTCAGCCCCCTCCTTCACTGTGTTGTGTGTCATGCGTTATTCCTTACTTACACAACTTTATACCACTTAGGAATAACTATATTACAATAGATGATCTTAGTGTCTGGCAATGGAAGCATATTAGGTGAATAAATTTCCCCAGTGGACTGGACATTATTATATGCAGGCATGTGCAAGATATAGCTTGCTTCAGCAAATGTTTCATGCTCAGTAGCAAATTAAATTAAAATGACCAATAGGGATTACAAAATAGCATGAGCCAAGTTCAACAAATTTTGTTGCTGGCACTAATGAGAACAAGCCATATGTCAGGTTTCCATTCAGTGACATGACAACATAACTTCAGTCACGCTTCAATGAAGGGGTTAAAACAATCGGAAAATCCAAACAAAAATTTGTGTGAATAAAACTAAAAACTATAGTGTAAAACCGACGAGTCAAATGATATGACATTTAACATGAAAGGCATAAAAAGGTAAATAAAAGTACAAATGTATAAAATAAAGTCTAATAGAACAAACCGACAATATGATAATAGAATAAGAAAAAAAGTTAGTGAGTTAGTTAGTACGATGTTAGTGAAGTCTAACATCGTATAAAGATACAAAATATAATCCCGGCTAAAATGTGTTTTAATGTTTTAAAACAAATTGTGTGGTTAGAACATAAATGTTACATAAAGCTTATATGGTGTACTATATTAACTACAGTATACCGACAATGTGACATATTCAGTGTCAGTGGTCAGAGAGGTGGGATATGTTGAACCAAAGACCCCATGTGAATTTTGTAACCTATCCATTATAAAAACTTAACTTACATTTAAGAAAACCACTAATCAGTGAGGCTTGAATTTGCTAGGGAGCATAAAGACTGGACTCTGGAGCAATGGAAGAAGGTCATGTGGTCTGATGAGTCCAGAGTGATGGGAGCATCAGGGTAAGAAGAGAGGCAGATGAAGTGATGCACCCATCATGCATCGTGGCTACTGTATAAGACTGTGGGGACAGTGCAATGATCTGGGGTTGCTGCAGTTGATCAGGTCTAGGTTCAGCAACTTTATGTGCCCAAAGAATGAGGTCAGCTGACTGCCTGAATATACTGAATGATCAGGTTATTCCATCAATGGATAGCACGGGCATATTCCAAGATGACAATGCCAGGATTCATCGGCTTCAAATTGTGAAAGAGAGGCTCAGGGAACATGAGACATCATTTTCACACATGGATTGTCCACCACAGAGTCCAGACCTTAACCCCATTGAGAATCTTTGGGATGTGCTGGAGAAGGCTGTGCGCAGTGGTCAGACTCTCCCATCATCAGTGCGAGTTCTCGGTGAAAAATGAATGCAACACCGGACGGAAATAAATCTTGGCACATTGCAGAACCTTATTAAAACAACGCCACAGTGAGGGCAGTAAGTGTGTGTGCATCTTTGTTCTCCTATGTAGCATGGGCTAACGCCGGCTAATTGCAACAGGAGTAAAAGGAAAGCATGGGTGTGTGCTGTGTATGCGTGTGTGTCTGCTCCCTGTTAGCACAAGGCTAACGACTGTTTGCTGCACGAGGAGAAGGAAAGTGTGTGTGTCTCTGCTGTTACAGACTTTTCTCCTGCAGTGGCACATTTATGCAGGTCATGTGCCTTATAATCAAGATTTAAGACTCACTGTTATATGCATTGTATACATTTTTCAGCAGTGAAATTAAACTGTGACCATGCGTTATACTGTGCAAAACAATAAAAACATTAGTATAAATACAAAATATAAGAGCTGAGGAAAATATGTCAAGAAAAAAGTGTATATTTTTTCTTGACATATTTATTTATGTACATTATTATTATTAAGTATATATTTATGTACAAGTACACAATAGGACAAAGTGCATATTAAATGCACAAATACACAGTAATTATCTCTGTTACAGTATTTAACAAAGTAACTTATGTGGCATCATAACCTTTAGAACCAAAGAAAGTACTGGCTCATTGAAATGCATCTTCACGTTTACATAGGTTGTACTTTGTGACCATGCATCACAATGAAAATATAAGGTGCAAGCAGGCAACAACAGCTGCAGGCCAACCTGGTTTCATGGTGTCACAGTCAGAGTCAAAGAAGGTAGAAGCTGCTGCAAAGCCAGTAAACACAGACCCCAGATACAGTACAACACAACCAAAAGTTATTCACATAACAAAAACATTTTAACTTTGAACAACTGCTGAGAAATCTTTATTATTTACAAAGAATGTTTTTTTTTTTTTTTTTTTAATTTTGCTAATAAATAATAAAATGACTAAATTTGTGACTGAATATTTATGTTCATTGTAAAATTTTACAAACTATGTGGCCGATCTGATAAGACTGGTGATTATGAAGGAGGTTATGAAGGACCCAGAACCTTTTGCTGAAGAGTTGCAGAAGATCCCCATCCCAGAGAGCCTGTCCTCCCAGGAGGACATGGTCACCTGCCATGTGTCCCTCTTCAATTAAGAGGTGCTCATGAAATTCCTGGCATATCTGGCGAACAACACAGCACGGAATGACGACTCATACACTTCTACACAAATAGCCCCAGCACCAGCTGACAAAGCTAGATGTGAAAAGAATCAGTTAAAATGCTATTCTTGCAGTGTACATTTCTGAAAATATTTTGAAATTAAGATTTTGGGGAAAAATTATCATTCCTTCATTAATTCTTTGGTCCATATGGTTCGATTTGATAGACCTCTAATGTTCATTTTACTCTAATGTACTTAAATGTAATTAAATGTGATTACAAATTACTGAATCGCAAACAAATTACTTGTGTAATGTTCTGTCCCTCAAAGGCCCATAGTCTGCGTGGAGGATGTGGTAGGTGTTTTGCATCATAAATAGAATGATGTCATTACTGTAAAATTATAGTTACATTCAGGAACTGACAAAATTGAGCTACATCTGAGAGAACTGACTTCATTCAAAATGACCACTTACAGACTTCAAAATACTGTAATGTTTGTACTAATTTAGCAATGTTTCCAACAGAATAGACAATCTGAAAAAAAAAAAACTTTAAAGTTAGTAATTACATTTTTTTTCTCAACACATGAAGCGGAGCGGCTCTTGGAGGGGGCCTGTCATATGCTCCGGTTACCTGGACAATCACAAGTGAGTGACCATTTGACCATAAATGCAAGATAATGCAACCTACATTTTTGGTTGAGAAAGACCATTCTATGGGACCTTTAATGTCAAACTGAGATGATTACAGCACATGGAGTAATCAGGTAAAAAAAGAAGAAGAGAAAAGAAAAAAGGAAAAGGAAAAAGTATATACCTATGAGACCAATTACATGTTTATAGTCCACCTCCACACCTATAAACTGTAACATAGAGAAATTGGCCTCTGAGGGATCAAGTCCATGAGTCCAGCTTCACTGCAAAACATGTCGAGAACATCTACAGATGAAAAATGAGATTACATACTGACAAAATACTAAACTGAGCATGGACAAAACGGCAAATATAACGCAGTGATCAGATGAAAATGAATATAAAATACAGAAGAACCTTTACTGGCAGGTACTCTATAGTGTGGGTAGTCAGTAATGTGCAGCTGTCGGCACCACTGGGCCATATCAGGGTTAAACAGAACCACCACTGAGCCCTCAGTGAGGCCAACTCTCTCTCTCTTTCTCTCTCTCTCTCTCTCACTCTCTCTCTCTCACACACACACACTACTAGTGTAATGTGTATTTAGTATATTTGGAGTCAGTTTTTGCATTTTCCAGCAAAATCCTTTTTTTTTATTACTTTTTTTTAAGATATCACAAGATGACATGAGAAAGTATAAAACAATTTTAGCCAAGGGTAACAGCCAGAACCGGGTTTCATTAGTGCCAACAAATGCATACTTTGATCACATTACAAAGAAAGCATCCATCCTTTATGCATGCGCAAGTATTTAAACCAGAAACAAAATATATATATATATATATATATATATAATTTATAAACTGTTTTGCTTGAAACAGTTTTGCTTCCTGTTTTGTTTTAAGGAGCAGATGTAATTAATGTTCAGCTGCTGTTTTGAAGAATCTTCACCTTTTCAAGATGAATTACTTTCAAATGAATAAAAGAAGCAGTCTATAGTTTGTCTGAAGGTCAAGTCAGAATCACAAGTACTGTAGAAATGTTCTGTTTAATCCTAGCAAGAAGAAGAAGAAGAAGTAAGTAAGAAGTAAAAAAAAAAAAAAACTAAGGTTATCTTTTGTATTCATATGTGGCTGAAAAAAAAAAGAAAATTTATTTCAACAGCCTGTGGACATGAAGTGGGGATCTTGTGCATGCATTGTAATTTTTTGAACTATTTTCTATGTTTTTACCTTAGTGGGTCAAAGTTAAAGTTTGAATTGGGGTTGGGTGGTTGAACATTGATCCATAATCAATTTTTCATCATTTCCTATAAGTAACTAAGCTACTGTATTGCAACCTGCTGCAGAACTCTTCACTTATCCTCACAAAGACCAGAACGGTAATGCATTTTCATCATCTTGTGGTTCTAGTCAATTCAACGACTACCAGCTTAAAGCCTGCATTTCACAGACACTGTCATCAATCACCGTGACTCTGTAGCCTTGTCTCGGGACAAATGTTTATGATGTGAAACATACAAAACAAACAGTTGGAAGCACTGGCACTGCTGTGTGTTTTCTCTGCTTCCGTCCATTTGTCTGCTTCCCTGCAGCAACAAACCTCTAACATGACAGACTGAATTACCCAGATTCACTCCCTTAAGTCCCTAAACACTGAAGGCAGCTTGTCTGCCCAAAACCATGCATGTGAATTATCACCTGTCATAGAAGTGACCCACACTTGCAGAACAGAAATGAAATGTAATTTGGAAACGGCACACTTTGACAAATTAATCAACACTCTCCCTCATGTCAGAGACTTTGCCGACTTTGGTTTATATGCCTCAGGCTGCTACTGAATGACAGTCCCTGCTCATTATCTGTTTCCATCTTTCTACTTTCTACTGCAAGGTTTCCTCTTCAAGCGTGATTCTTGATTGGAAAGTCGTTTGCTGTTATCCAAGAACTGTTCTAAAATCAAAGAGGACAAAATAAAAACCAGTGGAATTAATTTTTCAAAAATGGATTCATTGTGTTTCAAGTTGAAGACTCTATAATGATGTGTCATTTATAGGTTCTGTTACAAAATTAATTAAGACATGGCATTTTTAATTAAACCACGTGAGAGTTTCATTAACAAAGGTTTTGCTACCTTTCACTTTCGGCAAATAGACAATCACATGTGTTGTTAGAAGTCAGAATCTCAGAATCTCCAAAAAAGTTGCAACAGAAGTAACAGGTCAGTAACATGACAGGGTATAAAAGGAGCATTTTAAGATTGGAAGAGGCTCACCAATCTTAAAATCTGGGTCACCACGCACGTAAAAATTGTGGAACAATTTCAGAAAAATGTCCCTCAACATAAAATGCGTAGACTGTGAAGATCTCACCATCTACAGTGTATAATATCATCAAAAGATTCAGAGAATCAAGAGAAATCAGGGACAAGGCCAAAGGTCAAAACTGGATGCTTGTGATCTTCGGTCCCCGAGGAGACGTTTCATCAAAACCAGACATGTTCTCTACCGGAAATCACTGCATGGGCTCAGGAACACTTCCATGGTAAAATGTCTCAGTTTAGGGCCCACGGTCTAAATTGCCCGTAGGTATGAATGTGAGAGTGAATGTTTGTCTGTCTCTATGTGGCCCTGTGATGGACTGGCGACCTGTCCAGGGTGTACCCTGCCTCTTGCCCTATGTTAGCTGGAGATAGGCACCAGCGCCCCCCGCGACCCCTAGTGGATAAAGTGGTAGAAAATGAGTGAGTGAATGTCTCAGTTTAAACCAGAGTGTGCCTGAAACCAGAGTTATCTGACTTTTTTCCACTTACCGGGTTTTAATCTGTTTAAGGAATTATAACTCAAGAATCAACACAGGGATATCAGGAATGGATTTCGTTTTTTTTTTCTTTTTCTTTTTTGCTGTTGTCTGAAAATAAAATATCACAGCAGTTTGTTTGTTAAAACTCTTTTACCTTTTATGACAGACAAAAGGTACAGGTAAGTTTTCTTTATGATTGTGACCACAACCATAAAAACATACATACATACTATTATTATTATTATTATTAGTAGTAGTATTATCATTATTATTATAGAAAAATATGCCTCATATCATTATTATAAATAGTACTACCTAGCCCAATTTGAATGAGAGTATATATTTTAAAAAGTGAAATACATTTTCACTGATCAATAAAAGTAATAAGATCAAAACTCGTCAGCTTCATATGCAAAAATGATAATGGAGCCTTTTCTATAGCAGACATTTTCACATGCCATGATGGGAAAAGCCCAGATTTTCATAATAATGTTAACAATAACTGTGTTCTATTCAAGTGTCCCAGTAAGTCATGACAGTGAGCAGCGTGCACAATGTCAGGACCCTGAAATGAAATGGTATTCAGTCAGGTTTCTGTGAATAGGTCATATATTCGTTCACATAACAAATCTTAATTTAAAACCTTCACAAAAGCTTTGCAAAACCCAGGCAATTTAATTTCCACTTTCATCCATGGACATCAGCCCACAGGATCTGTCAGAACAGGAAGCTGTCACTTTATTACAAAACACACGCTTTCCTTTAAGTTCCAGAATAGCTTTTGCAACCACTCAGCGACACAGCTTAACACCTTGTTGTGTGCTAATGTGTGTATATGTGTGGTTTCAATGTCATTCTCATATAAAACTGTGACCTTTCCAGAAACAATTGAACAGTGCTCTCATACAGAGATGCAGTGACTGTAAACTCCTGTTAATCAGTATAGACAACCCGAAATCACATCTTATAAAGAATATAACAGAGATCAGAGTGACCTAAATATGTCTTCAGATATAAACACAACTGGCCTTTATGGTGTGACAGTTTATTGGGCCAGAGGCTGAACACCTTCACTAGATGTATAGTTCTCCGAATATAGACTCTGACACAGTTTGTGTCCCATGTTCGATGCTACATCAACCCTTTTTATAAACAGTTATGACAAAGTAAAGCACCAGAAACAATCATGGGTTGCATAAAACAATGGGCAAGTTTTTTACATATATGCTTTACACTTATGTTATACGGGAAAAAAAGGAAAACAAAGTGGTCATTTGAGTCAGAGACTTAAAACAATTGCACATATCAGGTACAAAACCAAAGCTCGTACAAGGCATTGCTATGATAAGATATTTGTCCCACTTGCTTCCAGGGAGAACACAAAGTGAGAGGTTTAGGCTGGTAGATGACCCTGATCACGAACTCACTCAGATTAGTTTGTCTTATGGCACAAGGCTCTATGAAAAGCGTTAACTTTTCAAGGTTGCACATTCACAGTATAAGATACACTTAAGGTGATTTCACATGTTCCTGTTTTTTTTTTTTTTTTTTATTTTCATTAAATAGGTCATTCAAATGAGAGTGAAACAAGTATTTAACTGACATTACCTAAGTCTTAATTATCTTAAAATGTGACTGGTGACAATCAGAATTATAGTCAGGATTAGGCTCATGGGAGCCAAGCTGTGTCATGAATTACTTCTTAATAAAAAATCTTGAACAATAACAAAATAAAAAAAATCAAATAATATAGTCTGCCTTGTCATTTGCCATAAGAATATTGGCTCTCTTTGCTCTTCAGTAAGTATAAACATCAGTTGTTAATAGATTATGCCTCTAAACTCCTTTTTTTTTTGTGTGCCAATTTATGTTTTGTTACATTTTATTTTTATTCTCATTTTTTGCTTATGTGTATTTATCCTTTCGGGTTTCTTCTTTAACTTTGAAGGAGGCTCATGGTTTATGTTCATGAACACACAAATGAATCAATACAAATTATGTTTACAGGAGACTTCAACCATGTATGGATGATATTCTGTCAGATGGACTTTAGTCTGACTAAACACGGGTCATCAACGAATAAATTGATATTAAATAAAACAAATATTTCAAAAAATATATTACAAAGTGTACAGTTATGTTCATCACTCTGACTGGTGTAAATGCATGGATGCATTTTGAAATAATGACTGATTTAAGTATGCTAACAAGTAGTGATTTATTAACTGATATAGCTATACCATGTATATATGGCCTTCATTAGTGCTCACTGGAAGCTAGGATTTATTTTAATGATGCTGTCCATCCTAATCACTGTCAAAGCATTACTGTGGGGGAAAAAAGTCAGTAATAAACCATGCTCAATAGATGCTATATCTTTGTCATGTCATAATAAAAGCATCAGTGCAGGGGTTACTGCTTACAGGGACTGTAAATCCAGAGCTGGTGCAACTTTAGAAGAAAAATGTCCATTGAGCAGAGTTTTAGTTGTATGATCTTCAGAAGAATTAATCACATGCAGCAGGAATTGCTTGTTTTTATCATAAAAAGAAAAAGAAGAAAGCAAACAAGCCTGGTTTCTTAAGAATGGAGAGACCTGTTGGGTCTCTATTGAAAAAATATCCCCGTCGGGGGTTTCTCCGTCCTCTCTCCCATTTCTAAGCCAGCAGTCACAGAAGAAACTAAAAACAGATAATTCATGGATCTAAAGTCTAAACTTTAGTCCAAAAGCTACTAAAAGGAGACATAGCTGTAAATGTGGATTTCTACTTTCAGTGTATGACAGGACAAATCAGCACCTTGATGGGCATGCATTCAAACCTGTTGAAGTACCGCTTTATCCTCCACATGAGGGTCGCGTGGGTTGACCTATAAAGATTTTTAAAAATTAGACGTGCAACAACAAATACAGACAACATCAGAAAATGAACCTACAAATATAGAAATCACTTTATTCATCTCTTTGAATGCCATTCACCAATGGAAAAAAAAACCCAGAAAATAAAGCAGATGTAGCAGCTGACAAACAGAACATCTGGGGCTTCATAGAGTCACTGGACACGGAGAAAAACTAGTCAGTTTGTATTCCAGCCTTGATATTCCACCATATCTTTCTGTCCTATTTACTGTATGCATGTGTCCTTATTGTTTGCTAAGGCATCAGAAAAGCTCTTTTGGTATTATGGAATAAGGGATTATGATAAACTTTGTAGTGACATCCAATCACGGGTGTAACTTGTTTTGTGGTCTTCTATGTTGTACTGTATATCCATAAATAACATAAATAATAATTTCCATACATAATAGTTGCAGCATGTGTCAGACACATGCAAACTTTTTAATAAGCAGTAAGCCATACAGTTCCAGATGCAGTCTCCCTCAGCAGCTAATTAAAAGGTATGTTTTTGATCTCATAATTGTCCTCGTAACAGGGTAAACAAACCACACCATTATTGTGCGACAATGACACAATAATGGATTTTTACATTTCAAGGGAATGTAAAACTTTAATGAAGTTCTATTTTTATCAGGTCTGTTGAGCAACATGCTAACCTATGATGTTTATTTAAAGTTAATGATGCTCGTAACAGAGCATCTTATCCTCAGGACTACAATGTCTGAAACGTATTGTTTGCGTGCTCATGTGTGAGTGTGTGTGTGTGTATGTGTGTATGTGCATGTATGTTTCATCACCTGTAAAATGCATAAACAGACATAAACAGTTCCACTATGGGGAAATTTGATTTGCAGACTGCACTCAAAAAATAAGAAAGAAAGAATTCACTGACAACATTTAGGACTGTTTTGGGGAACTGGGACAATGGACATTTGATTTTGGTGAAGTGAAACGAAGTCTTGGGGAAGATTTGGATCCTGAAATACAACAGTTGTTTTTTTCCCCAAACAATCTCAAAGACTTACAGTAAATTAAAAATATTAGGGGCTGTGTGTTGTTTTGTCTCCCCCTTCTGTCTACATGTTGTCAGTGTTAAGTCTGGGTGTGGCTGACCCATTTTCCCGCCCCTGCCTACAAACACACACCTGCCATTCATCATTATTACTGACATAAGCACGCTCTTCTCCCCAGCAGTCTTCGCCTGTTTGTAAGCTTAAAACCTTTTCTGTTTTGGATGATTTTTCACTCACTGTCTGAAACTTGTTGCTCTTCTTTGCCTATAGTTCTGTTGTTCACCTTCCCTGCTATTCCACGCTCAGCTTTGTCTTCATTTTCTGGATTCACACAATGGCAGCTCAGAGATGTAAAACAGGACTCAATTAATTTTTGATTATGTATAATAAATCATTAAACTTTACTTTGCCTCCTGCGTTTGCATTGTGGGTCAGTAAAACCCACCAAAAATGTTGCCTTCTTCTGCTTTGGTGTTTTAAGGCTTTGTAACTTTTTCCTTTGCTGTTGCTAAAACCATCAGGATAAAAACATCCAATGAACACGTTTATATTTTAATATTCCATGCTTACATATTTTATTCCATGCTTTGATTTAGTCTTCTCTAAAATGAAACCACAGTGCAGTTCAGCTGGCTTTTAGAATTGTGTTCATTATAGATTGTATTTCATGGATGTGTTGTAAATACTGATGATCACTATAGAGAAAGCACTCGGGGAGCAAAAAATCCTGAGTCTGAATCTTGATCAACACCAACATCTAATGTTGTGAAAGAGACAAAGAATGCCAGAAAAATAACCCATTTGGCAATCAATCACTTTCCCCCCAGCCTTTTTGTTGCGCTAACTTCATCTGTCATGTTTCGAAGAATCACACCTTTAATATTGACAGGTTTTGTTTATTCCATTACATTGTCATAGCAACTCATAGCAACATCTCACCAGCGACTATGGATAATACAGCTCCCACATAAAAAGAAGGTCTTCACGTAAAAAGGGACGCTGACAACGTAAAGAGTGTCGCAAAAATCCAAATGTTATGAGAGGAAGTGTCGTCACAGTAACTCATGCAAATAAGACTGCTTAATTAAGGCGCATGTAAAGGAAAGAACATAAAACAGATCAAAAAGGGTAAAAATATATATAATCTACACATCAAGAACTGTATGCAAATATGTGTATGTATATATGTATGTATGTATGTATATATATATGTGTGTGTGGTTGTTTTGGCACATTAAATGAATTGGCCCAAAAATAAATTACTATGAACCTCAGTGGCCTGTATATATATAACTGTATATCACTGTTGTATGTATACGATGGTAAATAAACCACTTCAGTTGTCATGGAGATGACCTCTGACGCACTAACGGCTGTATATATTGGTGATGCTACTCGTTTGCCTTTCATGTGCACAAAATCAAAAGGCTCCCGAGGCCTGACCGGTGGATATTTTCGTAAATGTACTGCATTTTTAAAACATACTAATGCGTTTATTATGCGTTTATTCTTATATGACGTGTTTTTTGGTTCGTCTTGTATGGTGTCAACGCACTAAACTACCTGTAATAATAACACAATACGCCACAATACACCTTTAATGGTTTAAATCGACCACTGAGTGCTTTGCCTCAAACCGGTTCGGTTGCCACACTAGCGTTGCGTTACCATGGAGACGTATTTTTAGCTTCCGCCTTGAATGACTTACTCGGTAAAATTATGAGATGTGTTGCTTTTCTGTGTGAAATGTCATGTTGGGACATTGAGAACATTATTTATTTATGGTCTGTTTTTTTTTTAATGTTTTGTCGTTGTTTACGTGCAGTCACGCAACATGTTCAGTCGTAATTATCAGGTGAGTTGGCTTTAACCTTACGTAGTTAACGCAGGCCCTGTGACTGTGCTATATTAGCCTGGTTTACTGTTAAACACTGTGTGTGTGTGTGTGTATCTTCAGGGTGGAGCTGTGGTTGAGGTCTTCAGCGCACAGGGTAAAGACCCTGTAGCTAAATGGAAACTCTGTGGCGGACAGTCATCCATACACAAGGCGAGTTTCAGATAAATATATGGTGGTTAATCATCAGTGTAATGAATACTCGAGAGCTGAAGTAAAGCCAGTGGATGAACTGTAAATTAAACACCTGAAAAGCAAACATTTAAAATAGGATCATCCTTTATTAGAGAAATGTCCTTTATAAATTAGGACACAAACATTTATGTGGTAATAAGAGGATATGCGATTAAAGGAGGATATATCATAATTAGTCTGGGAGAAGCTCTGCGGATTCCCACTTGAGTCATTGGCATGTTGATGTCAGATTTTGAGAGCGTCCCCCTGTGAAGTCAAGGAGAAAACAACGTTGTCTTTCAAATGCACTGTTGCAGAGTAAATCACTTTATTGTTGTTGCCCTTGAACATGACTTAGACCTAACATGACCTTTTCTGCAATTTCCACCCTCAGGAGTTTAATAAAGAAGTTAAGGGGTTTGTTTACCGTCTTGAGGGAAGCAGCCAGACTGTCAAGATGCAAATGCCAGAGAATATGAAGTTGTCTCGTAAGTCACTTCCAGTCTTGCGCTCATTTATAAAGTCTGTTTTTCTTATTTTGAACTCACAGTAATTCACCGCTTTGTTTGTTCTTTCCTTCATAGTTGGGCTTCTGCAAAGATTCTTAGTTTTTCAAGTAAATATTCCCCAGGGCAAAGATTTTTCTCTTGAGCTGGTGTAAGTACAGCATCTATCTAATCTATATAGTATGTACACGTTCAATTTTCACATTAATTTTGTGGTTAATGAAAGGACTGTGTTTTCTCTCACAGAGTTAAAGAGAATAGTTGTTTCAATTTCATTTACACAGAGATAATAATGATGACCATAATGAATCACATGGAGTCTCCCTCTATCTACTGAAAAAAAAAATAGTAAAAGAAAAAAAAACTAAAAAAAAAACTTATTTGCATTAAGCAGGAAACCCCCTGAGCCACCTGGAAAATTAATTGCACCATTTTAGAAATGGCCTAAGTAGCCGTTTATTCTTAAAAGATTGTTGAACTATTTGCTGCAGTGAGGGTTTTTATCTTACCAATAGTTATTTTTGCAAGGTTATATATCAATGAAAAAACAGGTTTGCAAAATGCAGTGGAATGTGTGGATGTGAAGTGTTGTTTGTACTCTCAGTTCTTCCTCACATTTACAGTGATGAGTGGGTAAACCACTTCAGTGAGCTTTTGTTGATACGTCTGCATTTAGTCAATTCACCAGATTGAAAAAAATGTCTTTGTGAGAAAGGAATGTTCTCATGATAAACAAAAGTGGCTGCACCGGTTTAAAATGTTCATTAGTAAAAACCCGTTTTTGTGGCACCTAATTTGGTTTACAGCAAAGGTGCTTAAGGTCAGTGTCATTATGTCATTCAGTCATGAAGACCATATGGAGAATCAAAGCCAAAAGACAAACTGAAAGTTATTTACCATGATTTTAAGAATCTGGTAAGCTTTGTTGTTCTTCCATTAGAACATACTGTATCTCGACACACGTTGAATCAGAACAGGCTTTTAAAATTTTTACTTCGGCGTGTAGCTTTTTTTTTCACCAGGATTTTTTATTTATTTATTTTTGTTAGCGACTGATGCTGGTGATGATTTATGTTCTCATCTGTTGCTTGATATTCACAGAATAACTGACACAGAGCATCTGAAAAGAAGACTTCACTTATCAACCGTGCATAAAGAGTTGACAGCCACGCTTTTACATGCGAGGGTGCCTTTTGTGGGGTTGAAAAGGGATATTGTGAGTATCACACTGTATCCTTCACATCACTTTCAGTATTTTTAGATGTACGTTTCATTTTTGCCCTTTTTCTATTAGAGATAGTTCAAAATTAGTCTTGTAGCTTTAGTGAACTCTAAAATCATATTGTTTCTTTTGTCTCAGTGGTCCACTTTGTGCATCGACCTTGTCTCCTTCACTGCTGAACTCTTCAA
Organism: Brachirus orientalis; assembly: GCA_016785285.1. NCBI lineage: Eukaryota > Metazoa > Chordata > Actinopteri > Pleuronectiformes > Soleidae > Brachirus > Brachirus orientalis. Next base: position 551,068 of record JAFBJR010000316.1, read on the forward strand.
GGGCTTTTTGTCACTGGATGGCATCACGGTGTTTGCTACTTGTAAAGTCCGCAGAATCTTCACCATGAAGACCGTGCCCCTAGGGATGGAAGATGACGGTAATTCACTTAAATAAATGGTATATTTTTAAAGCAACATACCACCTCAGCAGCTGCTGTTCTTGCCAGTATTGTGGCTGTTTTCTGTGGCAGCTTGACTGAGAGCTCAGCTGTGTTTTGTTCAGCACTGCTGACAGTTTTACTCCGTGCTGGCTACTCAGTAAACATCAACTCAATGTGCCAATAAAGAGAGTTTTTCCACCTGTCACTTAATCGAATTAGTAGTTTTTCTCTGATCTAATCTGTGATTATGATTGATCTGACATTGTTTTCATTTCATAGTTGTGTTTCTTAGTGGACCTGGTCTCATGGACGAGATTCCACGGAGCTGCCAGTTCCCGTCAGGTGTAAACCATGTAATTCAGATCCTGAACATGATGAATTTGCGTAAGACAGTTCTTGGGAACTCTGACTGTGGTAGGCAAAATCTAAAATGTACTGCATTTTATGCTACATCCAACATTGTACTTAGGAAACTAAAAAAACAGTCAAAAGTAGACTTGTCCACATTTTTCTTAATTTTTTTAATTTATTTTTTTTGTTCTTTGGTACAGGACCATTGTTAACTCCTAAATCTTAAGTCCTATTACCTTTAATGCTGTGCTACCTGAATGGAGAAAGCTTCTGTTTGAACCAAACAAAGCTCTCATACATAAAACAAAGTCTGTAAATAAATGACAATGTGGAAGCAAAATGTGGGAAAACTTAACCCACAATCCGACCTCTATGGACGACACGCATGGGAAGTCTCCTTTTTAAAAGAGTGTAGTATAATACTTATAATACTTATCTTTTCAAATGCATCATAGCAAGTTTCTGAGAGTAACCACTGATGGGAATTTCCAAGTTGCAAAATTTTATTTTACACATCCATCCATGACAGAGAGGCATTGTGGTGGCAGAGGTAGAAAAACATCCTACCCCTGTGATGATAATAATCGATTTGTTTTTCTCCTTGTGGTCCTCATTTTTTCGCTAATTTGCACCTCACCTGTTCTCAGAGAGCTGCAATTATCCCCTCCTATAAAAAGGCATGCACTACTTATCTAGTTTTGCCTGCCTCCATGGCCTTCTGTATCAGTGCTTATTTATTTGTTCTGACAGCTGTCTAAGTCATGTTGAGATAATGGCCAATGTCCATGGAGAGCAATAACCACATGGCTTTGCTTAATTAGAATGTGCATTATTAGCATAGCATTCCTAATCATAATTAGAATGATTGCTATTTAAATAGACATCCAATTTAACTGCGACAAAAGTTCCTTTATGAATACTGTCTTCAGAACCCAGACTGTCAAAAACTGTTAGAAGTCAGCTATAGCAATTTTTGTCACACCCCCCAAAAAAAAGAAGACATTCTGTGTTTCTCACGGTCAGCACATTTCTACAATTCAAGTCTCTGCTTTGCTCTGCTCAAATCTCATGCTCTTATTATTATTATTAGTCTTCAGTGAGCTTTGAAAGCCTACTCGGATATTCACTCCTAAACCTGGGCCACTTTCAGAGTTCATTGTTCAGTTTTCACGGTTGGATGTGTAAAATTTCTTTGTCTTCCCCCCCGTGCACACCAGATTCAGCTTTATCTGTAGCGTCTTTTTATTTGGTGTGTTTTGTGGACCAGAAGTCTGCGCTTTGCTCTGTTAGGGCTCACACAGACCCTGTGTTTTGCTGATGGCATGAGTGGAGTTGTCCTAATGAGTCCTGGCACAGATACAGCAGGGTCAGTTCACGGCTATGTCACGGCTCCCATTGCAGCCCATTACTTTCACTTGACGATCTGGAACACACGGTTAGATGAAAGAAAAAAAAAAAAAATCCTCCACTCTCTAACGACAGCAACCGTTATTTTCAACTATTTTCAATTGTTTTGAAAGCATCTTTTGATCAATTGGCTTTAATGCAATAATACTGTCTGCTGCAGCCTACAGATTTGCATCAAATGGCATTATACTGAAATGACACATGCAGGTGACTTTTGTGCTCAGCTCAGCTATTTGGCAACTGGACTCAGTAGATTAGCAGGCGTTTACAGAAATCTAGTGTGTGAACGGAAGGATGGATTTATTTTTTTACATTTGTAAAGTATATATTGTATATACTGTCTGTCATGCCACCACACTCAAGCGACCCAGTGTTAATGTTCCTGTTTAAATATAGGGAGCATGTTTTGATGCCCTATTACAACATCTTGTATAACGATTTCAGGGGTAGTGCATCTTGATAGAACAGTAGCCCCTATCAAATACAAAATCACTTTGTATGACACCACTACTCACTGCATAATCACTGTGAGAATATGGGAAGCATGTTATAATGTATAACTATTATAATGTGTAGCACAAATCGATGGGTTGCAGGATTTGTCTCTCACACAACACGTTCGCTCCCTCTCTTTGCTCAAACCCCAGCCTGCCTGGCACACGCGCACACACCCACACATGGCTCTTAAAGGTGCCACTGCACTCTTACAACAATAAGCTTTCCCAGTTAGACTTCAGTAACTTGCCAGAGTTTGCCTAAATAAAAGGCCTCGAGTTGGAAGTTTTTTGACTTTTTTCTTCTCTTTCTTCTCTCGATGCTTCAATAGGTGGATCTTGCCTTTGTTCAGAGCTGAGGTCAGGGATCTTGGGCTCAAAATATTTGGTGACCACTGTATCTGAAATATTTTTCAGTACATTATGTTTAAAAAGCGACATATTTAAAGATTCTTTTCACATAACTGAAAAGACTGACTCTGAAAAGACTCTTGTGTTTGTGTGAGGGCGTCTTCTCATGTAAACTTAACATAACTTTTGAATGTTGCCGTGGTTACGTGATCATAAGTAGGACTGACTATATAGATTATGGAGCATTGCTTAAAACATGCAGTATTAAACTTACTCATATTATACCATAATCCAATAATTTAATCATATACAAATAGCAAATTTATGAATAATAGAAATTCCTTTTCAGTTCCTGATCAGTCGGTCACTGTCAGATCAAGCAGTAATCATCAGACCAGGCTCCAGGGTGTTTTACACACAGCCTCAGGCTCCAAAGCTTCAGCAGCACCACCGCAAACTGGAAGAAAAAGCAGCGTAGCCTCAGGCAGAATGAATAGAAGTGAAACACATCTCTCAAATACGGTAATTGCATGAATCTCATAGTAATATATTCTATATCCCACTTAATGTTTTGGGCCATCATTTCCTACATTTCTGTAAATACAAGGGAGAATGTGTTGCCTTAAAACTTTATATTCTTTTACTGTTTCTTATAGGAATCTCCAATCAGTGGAATGAACCAAAAGGTTTTTACTGACAGTCAGAGCATTGCCGACACGAGTGAGAATGCTTCACAGGGAGAACACAAGGGTACATTTAATAAAGAGTTCATTGTTCATTTTTTTCCAGAGTTCTTTTTTTTTTTTTTTTAATTGTAGCGTTGTTTTATTTTATCTTTCTGTTTATGTCCATGCATGATTCTGTAATAAACACTTGCACTGAAAAATCTTACCAAGAGACAGGGAATGAAATTTAAGAATATGCTGCATAGAATACAAACGGATGTCAGTGGTGGTACATGGGTTTGCCATGATAATCATCTAGTAGTAATTTGGTTAAATGTGGCAGCCATTATTCATGAGCAATGGCTACTGTGGAGGCGGTTAATGAAAGACTGAAGAAAGACTGGAGGACATTTATAGATTTATTGTTCGATTGCTGCTGACCCAGAAACAGGATGCGGAGACATAGCATTTTTGGGAAAGTACAGGTTATGCTGTTTTCTTTGTTCCAAAACAGAATAAATAATTGGTAAGCTATCAGAAAAAGCAAACAAATCCAAACAAAAGCTGAGAGGGAAGCATGCAGTACAATGAGGCACAAGAGACAGTTTGTGAGAGTACTCCATTTCTATTACTATATTTTATAAGTAATGCAAATCTATATTTTCTTAACATATAAATGCTTATAAGTTCTGCATTGAAAAATATGACTTCAAACCAGGCCATCAGTTTGATCCCTGGCTCCTTTAGTTTGCATTCTGGAGTATTTAGTGGCAAGTCCCTGAACCCCAATTTACTCATTTGTAAATGGTTGTAGTATAGAAAATAGCACATTTTACTAGTCTATTAGTGTATGTACCTGCATATATATGTGCTGTGTGACTGTGGATGTTAATAGATAATTAATAAAACTGTAGTGTGAAACAATGAGTGGTAATAAAGCCATGAAATATGTGTCACATGTTGTGCCACACATTGGTTAACTGATAGCAATGTTGCCTTACAAAATAAGTATTAGTGGTTCAAATCCCACAGGCCAGGGGCCTTTGTCTCTCTTCAGTTTGCATGTACTCTGGCTTCCTCCTGCAGTTGAAAGACATGCAGATGGTTGTTTGTGGTTTGTGTGTCTTTGTATGTTGTCCAACATAGAGGAAATTCAAACTGGGATTAGCTCTAACTCCACCTGCAGCACTGAAGCGTTAGAAAATGAATACGTTTAAATGCTTACTTTCTATACTCAGCCCTCTCCACAAGTATTCACAAGCTTAAATACCAAATGTTCTGACTTTCAAATGTATCTTATCAGTGGCAAATTATAAACTCTTGGTTTTTGGTTCAAAAAACAAACAAACAAGAAAAAAAAAAAAAAAAAAAACAAGAATCTAGTTCTTACATAGGGTGTTCTTTCACCCCATTGCTAACAGTTTTTACAGTTTCTAATTTATTTGAGCCTGAATAAATGTAAAAAAAAAAAAAAAAAAAAAAGGAATAAAATGCATAGCATGCCTGGATGGCTTGAATTGCTGGATTAATAGGGTCTCTTAAAGTATAGTGGAAGGAAGTGCCTCCAGCAAACTTTAACAACAGTTTTGTGTGACTAGTTTTTTTGTAGCGCTTTGCTGATGTTAAAAGTTTTATATTTAGGAACACCTGGCAAACTGCAGCCCCATCCTCCAACAGACAAGCAGGGATCAAAGAAGCCACGGGTCCTCAGTGCTGGAAGAGACAGGAAAACATTGTCAGGTAAGCTTGGGGTGTTTTTATGCTGCACGTGTCGGTTATGTTTGACTATATTATTGTTTTGTTCTGTTTATTAACATCCCATTCAGACGCTGTGCCTGGTCGCTACAGAAACGGGGGTAAAAGCAGGGAGAAGTGCCTTCCTTCATCCAGTGGGCAAGAGAGCAGACACCAACCACTGACCCTAACAAATAAGACTGAGCACCTAACAGGTGAGGCAGGTGAGGCTCAGATCTGCTGTGAATGGAGAGGGTTCAGGACAGCAGGAGGCAGCAGCACAACATGTGCTCTATCACCCTGAGTGATGGTTAGGAAAGTGTGAAAAGACAGCGAGCAATGGGAGTACGCGCCGAAAGGGAATAATATGCAAGCTGAGTGATTGTGATGTCAGCTTTGCATGTTCTCATTTTACCAACTAGCTTCTCCATAATTGGGAGGGAAAAATGTATTCCTGCTTTTAATTTATGAATTCACTTTAAAATATTGCATGAATTTTAATGAGCTTCCTTCTGTGCTGCACCATCGCCTTTGTTCGCCTTTTTTAATTTTACATGACCCATGTCAGGACCATTTGCAGACTTTTTTGTCAAAGTGGCCCCTACCCCAAACCACAATCTCTCTCCCCTCTGCTACCACACAGACACACACACACACACACACAAAACCGCACTGTGTTTTAAAAATGAGTGCATATGCTCTGAATGCTCATTTATGGATGCTTCTCCATAGCAATAAGCCGCCACCCTGTCTACAGACGGAAAGTAGTTAGTTCGTTAATGGTAATGTGGCACATTAAATAAAAGTCAGAGGGACATCTCCCAGGCCCAGGGTTTGCTTCACAGTGGGCAATTAGAGAAAGTGATTATACTGTCAAGTGGTTCAAATGTGCTCACTCATTCAGACAGAGGTGGCTCTTTCCTCAGCTTATGGAATTCTGTGCTTCTTACTTGCACATCTGAATAACTGATAACATTCACTTAAGGTTGAAAAAGCTTTTAACCTCCCCTGAATATACAGTAAATCAGGAACATTCCCATAAAGATTGTTTTGGGTTTTTTTTCCCTTTAACAAAAAACATAAAAAACAAAATAACACGAGACAATGCTTGTAGTCTGTTTGGAAAGAGCGTTGGTTTCATGAGTTATGTTTATATTGTTGTATTCTCATTAAAGCATTTGCATAGCAGGGCTGCTAACAACACCCACACAAATGTCAGAGCAAGAGAAATTAATGCTATTTTTTTTTTTTTTTTTTGCTTTCTTATGCATCCAAAGCTTAAACGTCATTGTTTTGTGACCCTGGTGTGCAACTGCCTCTTTTTCAAAGAGAACATTTACTCCTACACATTTCCCTTTACTTCCCACCTTCCTTTTTAGATGAGTGCAGCATCAGTTCTCCAAAGTATGGTCTCAGATTGGCTCCTACCCCAGCAGAGTCTCTTTCCTGCCCAACCCCACCTGTTTTGCCCTCAGACCTGCAAGGCTGGAAGAGCTGGGAGAGTAATGATGGGTCTGAGCCCCAGCTCACTCTGCAAGAAGAGGTGTTCGTTTTCTCATCCCAGCCTCACTCACCCAAACGAGGGCAAGGCCACGGTGACCAGGAGAAGATGGAGATGAGAGAGGACCAGGCACAAAGCAGGCATGGACAGCGGCATGAAGCCCAGCCCGAAGATGACTTTATGGGCAGTGAAAGTGATGAGGTACTTTTACTCCAAGACATAAATATGCGGTACTTAAAATGCATGCACATTTCAAGTGCATGTCATGTTGATCTGACACTAAAGACTACCTGGCTTAAATGAGCAATTAAGTTACATTTCATCACATACACTGGTTGACATTTGAAGAGATTTGTCCATTTTACAACAGTGAGGTCTATTTTAATCCCACTTAATGAGCAAATATTCAGTGCACCGTTTAGCCCAGATGGATGTTCTTTACTTAAACAAGATGAAATCTAAATGGAAGCAATTGTGTTCTTGAGTGTCGTGTTTCACGTTGCACATTTCATAGTATACATTAACTTCAAAGGTCAGAAAGATTATTCATAATGGAATCATTTATTAATGCTCTCATAAAATAGTGTGTTTCTTTATGCTGAATAGGGAAATTAAACTGTTGAATTGCAAAGATGACTATCTTCAAAGAAATGCTAATTGCTAATTGATAAGTCAGATTTAACAGGCCATTTTTTTTTTGCCTTGCTAATACTCTCACTCTCGCTCATTTTCTATCACTTTATCCACCACTTTAACTCCAGCTGACATAGGGCGAGGGGCAAGGTTCACCCTGGACAGGTCACCAGTCCATCACAGGGCATGTTGCGATTAGTTTAGCTTTAATATACTGTATATATATATATATATATATATATTTTGGCATTCAATTAGAAATGTATTAGTCTATGAGACAATATCCATCCTTACGTATAAAAACTAGGAATGACAATATTAATGGCACAAATTTAGTATCGGCTCATGTTGGCTTCGGCAAACACACTAAGATCCCCTGATATGACTAATGACCAAAACAGTAAACTGAATAAGCTGCTACTCTCTTGACTACTTTGCTAGTGCCCTCACCAGCAATTTTGCAAAGCAATGTTAGTCACATTTATAACTTTAACATCGATAGATAGGATCATCAATGATGCCTACTAAACATGAACCTTGTTTGAGTGTATATCCAGATCATACTTTATTTCATGTGGTCAAGAAGGCAGGTTTAACGATACAGCATTTTACTAGTTTCAATTTTGAATATATTGTTTTTCTGATGAGCTTTTTGAACTGCAGGAATAGTCATTTTCTCCTGCAAAGCTCTAGCCAGGGAACATGTTTCTATATTTTGCAATTTTTGTTGGTTTGGTTTGTTTCTTCATTTTGCATTTTTGACAAGGCAAAAAGAGTATTTTAGTAGATTGTTATCAGCACTGGATTATTCAAAACAATCTAAACAAAGGACTAATGCAGTTGCTGTCATTCAGACTCTATACATTGACTTCAATTTAATTTTAACCATAACCAGTTAATGCCTAATCTTAATCTCAACCAAACCATAATTCAAATCTTACCTTTAAACTTAACCAGTTCTTCAGGAATGACATTCAGTCTTGTTAGGGCCATTTTTATTGGCCCTAACAAGATTTTATTTATTCATTTACTATTGGTCCTGACAATGTACGTTTATACCAGAAAATATCCAATAGATGTAACAAACACACACACACATACACAATATTACACACAGGTTGTAAGGAGTCACCTTGCCTTTTCAAATGCTTATTTCCAAGACCAGCCTTGCAACACAGGTCCTGAGATATATGTTGCAACATTTGACCTTATCTTTGCAGTTCTGTAACCCATACCAAGCCGACAAAGATTGGCCTGATTTTGATTTTTATTCAGTCACAGTTGCTCAGTTCTCAACTTGGGGAAATAAAAGCTTTCAAGGTGTTGCATCAGGTTTATGCAATTCTTTTGAGCTACATTTGTTCTTAAAGATAGAGAAATATAAAAGTAAAGCAAAGCAAGGAGCATTCAGCGTGGGAACGTTTTGACATACAGTAGATGTTATACCACAGATATACTGTATGTAAAAATAATGACAAAGAAATATTATGTTGCAATTCTCACTGATAGCTGAGAAGTCATGCAGAAAACTGCAATCATTGCAGCCACATTCATAATAAGGTCTTTCAGTAATATAGTGGAGTTCATTGTTTTTCACTTAATTTTATGAAAATGATAAAGCACAGAACAGAAGTGAAAATAAACAACACTTTGAGCAGATGGGATGAAAAAAAAAAAACATCAGCAGGTTTTATGATAACATTTCACCCCAATATCTCAATACAAAAGCTCAATACAGCACTTTAAAAAAGACAACAAATGAAGCAAAAATATTATAGATAATGACAGGCTATTTAATATCTTTACAATCATAATACAAGTATAACCTTCATATACTGTACTGTATATAGATGATGGCTGTCTAATTATGAGTATTGCACATTTCTCCTTCATGGTCTTCAACCAGGGGAAACAGTCCAGAAACTTGGAAGATGCTACTTTTTATTGCAATATCTTTGTGTGTTTTTCAGTCTATCATGTTTAAAAGATAGTGTGTAACTTATAAGAGGGTTATGATATATTACATATGGTAAAAAGTGTATAATCACTTTAATAGAAAAATCAATAGGTTTTTGTAGCCCTACAATAATCATTTTATAGGGATATTGAAGGAGCTGGAGTTTCATGGGCCGTGCAGAGACTAGGGGCTCTAATTTCGTGGCACAGCCCGCGCAGTGGTAATTTCATCCGGCACAACACTGCGCAGCGAATTTGGCAATTTTGTAGACCGAAGCAGGTATGGGTGTCACTGCGCAAAAGAGGGAGGTGTCCACAGATTCAGCTTGGCACAGTGACAATTTCGTGCCAAAAGGTTGCACTGAAGGTGCGTTTTCGCCAGCTCCAACCTGGTCGGGCTCTAATTTCGTAGACCATGCCAGGCAAGGGGGTGTGTCCAGATGCAACAGCGCAGGGTGCACAGCCGGGCTCAGCTAGGCGCAAGTACTCCTCTGTCCCACCTCCATCTCTCCTACCAGCAAGTAGCAAAGAGAGGGAGAGAAGGTGTGGCTGGGTTTAACACAGTCTTCACCAAACAAATGAGCTCCTCTCCTTACCTTTAAATATGCTGCGAGGCGCAGTGCAAGTTTCATTTCGCCATGGACTAAGGAGACAGCTGCAACGTCAGGCAGAGGACAACTGATGTTCTGGTCCGTGAGGTCCAAGCTCACAGTGGCCGAATATATGATCATATGAACAGACCTCCACAGGCTGATGATGCAAAAGGAGCCAAAAGGAGGTTACCAATATTATTATAAGAAGACTAGTTCAATTAATCAATAAAATTGATGTTGACACAGTAATTTTATGTAACTTTAATGCGATTGAGTAAACTGTGGCCAAAAATGTATAAACAGAAACATTTAAAGACAGAGTTGTGCAGCAGGTGGTCTCTCCCCTGCACTCTGCCTTATTATCACTAGACTGCACCTGGACAGACACCCTGCGCTGCGCCTGTGCTGCGCTGCGCCTGGCCTGGTCTACGAAATTAGAGCCTGACTTTATCCTGTGGTCTTATGCTGCATTTTTGCTCCCACTTCATATTGCTTTAAAAATATTTAGAAGATTAGGAGCGTTACATTTACTGTTTAAGAATTAAAGGAGCAGGAATAAAATAAGGAATAAGATTCTACAACAACCCGAAAAGACCAACTAGGCTTACAACGCAAAGAATAACCAAGAAAGAAGGAGGTGGACAGAGTTGGGTTTTGGTATGTCAAGGCCACTGTAGTTCCTTGACGCCTTTTGGAAAGGATGGGTGAACAGAGGAGTCTTCTTCTGCACAACACACTTACACAATAGACCGTTAACATACACATAAGACAACTTTGATGTAGAAACATTTTGATCAAACAAGGTTCATTATATAATATATGATTAATAAATTGGTCTTTGTAGTTTCAATTTTAATATACCTTTTCAGACAGTCCAGAAAAACAATATTATGGAATTGAACAGTACTGACTGACAACTCTGTAGAAATCTTCTTCATGGACAGCTGCTGATTGGATTCACGAAAGGGTCAAAATAGATTCCAGTTTCTGACCCATTTCCATCACATCTTCAGCTACATCATTTCTGCTCTGTCCACATTATTGAGTGGCATGTTCCACTTACAGTTGCAATCAAAATTATCCAACCCCCCCATGAAAATTAGGTTTATTGGCAAAATGTTCAAACTAGCAGCTGTTTGCAATAAACAAATCAAACACAAAATATTTAAATAGCTCAACAAAAATAATATTACAAGTAGTTTCTCCAAATTCACTGCCACTTTCAATGATTACTGTAGTCTCAAAATTATTCAACTCCTTGATGTCAAGCATCTTCAGTACTTAGTAGAGCACACTTTGCTGTTATGACTTGCTGCAAACGTGATGCATAGACAGACACCAGCTTCTGGCCGCGTTCCTGAGGAATCTTAGTCCATTCCTCATGGGCTAAGGCCTCCAATTCATTAATATTGCAACTTTTTCAAATCCCACCAGAGATTTTCAAAGGGGTTCAAGTCTGGTGACTGTGATGGCTACTCTAGTATTCTCCATGGCGCCTTCTGAAAACAAGCCTTGGTTGACTTAGAAGTATTCCTTTGTCATTGTCCTGTTGGAAAGTCCAATGACACCAAAGCTTCAGCCTCCTCACAAACAGCATATTTTCTCCAGGGTTTCCTGATACTTGACTATATCCATCTTGCCCTCCAAATGCTGCAGGTTTCTAGTTCCAGAAGAAATGAAGCAGCCTCAGAACATCACTAAACACCGCCATGCTTCACTGTAGGCCGGGTGTTCTTTTCAGTGTATGCTTCATTCTTCTTCCTCCAGACATACCACTGATCCATAGGCCCATTTCAGTTTTGTTTCATTGCTACACAGCACAGAATTACAAAACCTCTTTGGCTTATTATATAGATTTGAGCAAATTGGAGCCGACTTTTCTTGAGTTTTTGGGTCAGTAATGGTGTACGTCTTGGAGTTCAGGCATGGAGCCCTTCAGAGTTTAGAGTTTTACACTTTACTGTGGAAACTGAAACCGCAGTGCCTGCTGCCACCAAGTCCTGCAGCAGGTCTTTTACAGTCAGTCGAGGCTTTTTGATCACCTGCCTACTCAGGACTCTGGTGGCAGGCGTTGATAGCTTCCTCTTTCTCCCACATCCGGGTAGAGTAGCCACTGTTCCTTCAACTTTAAACATGCAAACTATTCTTCTAACTGTATCTCTAGAAACATTTAGTGCCTTTGCTATCTTAGCCATATTTCTAACCTGCAGTCAAACGTCACTGTCAACAATCCAGGTATTTAAAGGGATCTATCTCAAGCACGCCTGATGCAACTAATGCAGCCCTTGAGGCAACATGTGATTTGCACTTGCGCTTGTGCGCTTATGAGGAATTCTGTTCAGGGGGTTGAATAATTTTAATTTTAGCAGCAGTAGTCATTGAAAGTAAAATTTAGTGTTGAATTTGGATAAAATCCTTGTAATAATAGTTTTATTTAAACTCTTCTTGTGTAATTTGTTTATTGCAAACACTTAAAAAAAATTAGTTTTTCCCAGAAAACCTGAAATGCAGTTGGGGTTGAATAATTTTGATTGCAACTGTAGCTGATTCATTCCATAATTATGGAATTTATTTGGTATATTGGTGTGGGCTTACAGTTAAATGGGTGAGTGTCAGGTTTGGAATCTGAATGTGAAATAAATTTACCGATTTAAGAGAATATGATTAGCTTTTTTAAAAGTGAGGTTAATTTAAAAAAATAAGCCACCAAATCTTTGCCCTCTCGTCATCATATTTCATTAAGCATACTTCAATCAAAAAAAGGCACAACATAATGTTGAAGGTTAACATCAGATACATAAGAAACGTATTTTCTATGGTCATGAGTATCTTACAGTAATTTAAATACGATCATAAATCACTTAGTCCTTGTGTGTCTTTCAGGAGAAGAGTTACATTACACTGCAGCAGCAAAGGAGTGACAATGCCAACTTTACTACTCCCAGTCCTTACGATCATGCTTTAAATGGGAAAGCTGAAGTTCATGCTGAATCTAACAGTTTTGACACAGCATCTCCAGAAGACCTTTTCCCAGCTATCACCAACAGTATCATTCAGTCTCCACCCAGTCGGAGGGCTGAATCATCTATGGTCCCCACGCGCTGCCTCTCACCCAGTGTAACAGTCAGCAAGCAGGAACACAAGTGTATAACATGTGGACCAGAGGGAGTGAATCAGATCAAGGATCCAAAAAGCACATTAACACTTTCCAGGAGTCTTCTGCATGAAGTCAAATTGGATGTGTCCCCACAGCACCAGGTACTGCTCACTATTTCATCCAATCTCAGCTGTTATCCACTGTGCAGTAGCTCAATAAGTATTTGTAACCCAGAGGCATTAGAAATTGACAATTATCTAGATTTTACACCTCATAATTAATTATAATTAAAACTGTATTGCGTAACTTTTTTGATACAATCATTTGTCCGTAAATTCAAGCCAGTGTCAAATGTGTTTCACACACTGCTGATTATGTCTGTCAGCTCCGCACGACTCAACATTCCCACGCCATACAAAAGAAGTAATTTGTTTTGCATCAAGACAGATGTAGGCAACAGCAACATGCATGTGCTAATTAAGCAAAATGGCTGCAGATAGAATATGACTGAAAACAAAAAAACACCCAAGAAAAGGTTGAGAAGTGAATTAGAATGATCCCAAAACCTTGATGTTCAGCAGTTTGCAGGTTGTTGCCCCCACCCGCCCCAGCGCTGCCACTTTATACACACAAACCCTCCCTTAGACAGGTCTGATAGTTTTGCTTGACAAAGCAAAACTATCAGGGAATGTTTTGTTGCTTGACAAAGCAAAACTATGGTGAAGATGAAGAATGCAGCATACATCTTCAATTGTTTCTGGTCACAAAGACCCAAACCAAAATATTATACATAACACTAACACCAATAAAAAATAGCAATAATTGTTAACAAGTTTGACATCTTGGAACACATCTTATTTATTTGCAATAGCAAGTAGTTTTTTTTCCTCATTTTACTCATAATTTTTAATCTATGCATGAACAGGGCATTAATGTTAGAAGGACTTTGCTGTCTGTTATTTGTAAAAATAAAATCTTCAAACTATAAAATGAAAGGTATTGTTTGTAGTTGGAATATCTAGCAGAAACCTTCCACAGAGATTGTACCCCTTTTTTATTTGACTGTTTTGGTTTCATGCCTGCCTTACAACCAAAGTTATTGAAGCTTTGATAAATTCCCTGTACACCATTTGCCCCATAACCAACAGCAAATACACAAACACCACAACAAAGTAAGTGCATGATTTCTTCTTCTCCAAACACTGATTCATGCAACTTTTTCATATTAGCATATACTAGATTTTTTTTCATCATGGTAATTGTCACAGTATCCCATTGTATTAAATAGATATACAGTAGATATTGCACAGCAAAACATTATATTCATTTTTAATTGGATTATACACACTGGGTTCTTAATGTGAAGCTTATCAAAAGCCCTGATTGTTTTCTGTCCAGTGTGTGATCACTTCTAATTTGTAGAGCTAGAAAGGTTTGTACTGCCTTGCTGAAAAAGATGAGACTGTGGTCTGTTACAAATTGAGGTAGGCCCCTGCTCCAGTTAAAAAGATTTAGGATCACAGGATATTTCAACCGCAGTGATCAGAAGGCCTGAAGGGAGATCTGTCACTTGGCTGTTGCTTTCTACATTTGCACAACTCACAGCTGAGACATATCCCAGCATCCATCATCAGTGCAGCTCCTGACTGCCGATTCATGCCAACTATAGCAAGCAGCAGTGAAAGCTTTGACTGAGGGGTTGTCAGTGAAAAATGACATGGAGTTTTTTTCATTCCCTGCAACCCTTTTTACCTACTGCCATTGATTCAACACCATGGCAACAGCACTCTTGCACTTTGTCAGGCAAATCAAGTGAGCGTAGTCCTTCAGTCAATAGTTCCACTGTTTAAAGACAAATCCAAAGACATTCAGAGAAACGGCTCACGCCCAGCACTGCCTCGAGGTCTGTCTGGGATGACAGTCTGTTGTTTAAAGATTTAAGCTGCACAAAACATTGTCTCAATTTTGTGGATTTAGTATATATGTGCCTGTGACCAAGTGCAAAGTATTGTCTTTTGGGCAGCTTCCAGATAAGTAATCTTTGTCTTATGGGTGATTTTTAAAGAAAGAAGACGAGACGCCGAAGACAGCTGATCCCAGTCATTACGACTTACACCTGCTTGGCAGTCTGAGGATGCATGGGGATGATGAGGAGGAGCTCCGAATGCTGGCAAGCCTGAAAAGGGAGCAGGAGGAAGATGAGTGTAGAGCCTCGGGCCTGAGTGCATCTCAGATTCACCAGTGTAATGTCAGCATCAGCATGAGCAGTGACGACACCTCCACTTGGACCCACGTGTCCATGGTTTGTGACATCATATTCTGCTACCTTTGCTCTATTATTGTCAATGCTTCACTATCAGTCAGCATGCAGGTCGCTTATTTACGATGATGTAATCGTTGGTTGGATGTGCTACTTTCTCTCTCCTCTCTGGAATAATTACTTTGACCTTGAGCCTTACCTGCTGATTTCCATTTCAAGCCTCAAACTTATGCCACCACAATGTGCTAATGCACCACTTTGTGTTTTCTGCACTATAAAAGATTATGTAGATAGAAACACATTAATTGGCCTCTTACGGCTGGCACAATATCCACGGTTCCCCCATGAGACTGAAAATTATTTGGTCATTTGAAGTGATCCCCATAAGTCTTTTAGAATTCAAAGATGGTATGTTTTGCACTTTTGTTTTTGTTTTTGAAGGTCATTTAGATCTTTGGTCCATTGGCATAACCACATTGCACTTGTAAAGAAAGAACATGGCCCTGGCTGGCCCTACTGGGTCCACTGTAGGATCCCCAGTGAATGCAAACATTACAGGTGCTTGAATTATAGTTCTGTGCACATATCTGTTAATGTACTGAAAATTCAAGAAGACGATGGTGGCGTAACACAGGGATTAACATTTCATGGATCCTTTTTGAGGACACCAATAAAAACGTAACATTTTCCACAGGGACAGCATGAGACTTATATTTGACTTCATTCAACCCAGTGTTGATGTTTCTTTTTTTAATGGGTTGCACATATCTTTACAGTTTTAAATATGGCAACAGCACCACCAGCAGCATATAAAATGATTGCCAATAAAGAGAGATAAAGGATAGCAATCACAAAGCATTTTTCTTACAAATACAAATATAGTGACATTGAAAGAAATAAAACTTTAAAAAAATAAAAACAATGTGATTATAAGAAATAAAGTTCCTGTCCGTCCCTGGGTCTCCTCCACTGACACCGAGAAGCCATTTTTGAATCTGGATTTTGTAATTTTAATGTCCCATGTTGTCAGCCATGCTGCTGCAGCTGCTGTACTAACCTAGTTGTAACTTTACCCTCAGGCAGTTGCATTCAAAAATGAAGAGTCAAGGTCAAACACAGGAGAATCCTCTTGTTGATGTTGTATGGTTATATGAAAGTAGATTTGGTTTGTGGTCCTAAATTTTTATTTTAAAAGATTTTCTGAACCCTCATATCACATGGATCACATCACAGCTGCAAATGGCTGCAAATGAAACAAAGAACAGGAGATTCAACATGATAAATCACGATAAATCTGAAACCTTTTATTTTTTTAAAGACGACTACTTTTAAGAACCAAGCACCATTCAGTACATAATTCACATACAGTACAGAGAACATACATTAATTGTACTAACATACCACCACTATGACCTGACCTTGAATAAGTGTTAGAAAATTGATAGATTAATGGATTTACAATATATACACCGTATAAAGTTGATGCAAAGAAATGGCACAATTAGTAATAATTTGTAGGTTAATTTTGATGTACCTGCACTATTCACATTGAAGGGCAATGATGAGCTGGTGCTGATTTTATTGAATAAAAAAACAATTAAAAATCTATACAGCTAACACTGAAGAAGAGAAAAGAAAAAGAGCTTGTTGGGTTTAACCTAAATGTTACCCCTTCACTGTTTCAGGATGTTAGGATGTCTGTCAGACAGTTTAAAGATGTGAGGAAGGTACTGTTTGTTTGTGAACAGTTGCAGCCATGCACATTTGAAAAAAAAAAAAAAAAAATTACAAATGTGTGAATAAAGAAATGAAGAATTTGACTGGTGTGCAAACGTCTTAACTCTGCTGCTTGACGTCTCTCGCATTCAGTCAGTCTTCTCTCGTTACAAGGGCTATACTTTACATTCAGGGGAGAAGAAACAAGGATTTGATCTATTTTATCCTCGTGTTGTGTATATAGTATGAGAAGCGCTGAATATGAAACTGGGTTGATAACTTGTCCTTGAGGATCAAACAAAAGCTTCTTCTTTGTTTCCACGTAAGGTTAGCAATGATGAATTTCCACTGGCATTTACACTTAGACCAACATAGTCAATGTCCTTAGGTGCAGTTACAGTATGTGCTCTGAATCAGCCATATAGATAAATCAACACATCCTTTACTTTTCTTGTCACTTCTGTGTGACTTATATGCAGCAAAAGTTATATCTTAACACTGACCCTAAGCCCATATTTTTATAAGAATAAAAGGGTCTGGTACAGTCCCAATTAATAACTTTTTATATTTATGGGGGACATGTCTTCAATCCCAGGGTGGATTAAAATTACTAGGTGTTATATTAGATGAGGAACAATAAATTTGGGAGGGTGGATGATTTAATAATGTAATAGTGCTTAGCGTGTAATTCTACAATGGCAGATGCACCGTACAGTCGGGTTAAAGGACAGGAATTACATACACTGAAGACAAAAAAATGAATAACAGGTAATAGAGCAGAGGTAAATCAGGTGATGGGTTAGTAAGATATTTAAAAGGTTGTTTTAAAGACAGAACCAGCAGCGTTTGGTTTAACGTCACCAAATAAGTGAGTGCAGTCCAGCGTAACATTATAGCCTGATGCTTTGAAGCAAAGGTTTCTGCTGAGCATTTCCATATAAGAGAGCAGGTAAAGGATCAAATGTTATAGGCTCTTAAACAATGCCCATCAGAAACAAGAGGGACATGTTTATTCACTGCCTGGCCAAAAAAAAGGACGCATTTAGCTTTGATTATTGCACTGTGGCATTGTTTTTGTAACCTCATGCTCCCTAGTAAATTGAAGCCTTTTTTTCCTATTGGCCTCACTGATTAGTGGTTTTCTTAAGGCTACACAGCTGTTCAGTCCCAATCCCTTGAGTTCCCTTCACATTGTTCATGTGGAAATGCTCTTACTTTCTCTGTTAAACATAGCCCTGAGTTCTACTGTTGTTTTTCTACAATGTGATTTCAACAAACGTTTACGTGATCGCCGATTATAAAATATATAGTATATAGTATATAATAATGTGTTGGACAGTTCTTAACCCAATTGTAGTTGTTTCTGCAAGAAGACCCTTTTCAAACAGACTAACATCTTTTCCCCGACCACAGGATGGCTGAAATGAGAAGATACTCATTGTATCAGTTGGGGTTAAATTACTTGTTGCCAGCTGTAAGATAATCACCCATGCAGTAATTATCCAATAGGAGGCTCTATTTGCTTAGTTAAGTCCAGACTTTTTTTTGGGCCAGGCATTGTAATTTCTAATTGTTAAAGGCAATTAGCAGGGTCAAGGACTCAGGCTGAGTCAAACCTGATGCCAATCCAAGTCTAAGCCAGCAAACACCAAGGGTGTTTCAGGAAAACTATAGAGCAGTTACTGTGTCAGCAAAGTCATCCCACTGTCTCACTGCAGCTACAGGCACCCAGCATTGCTGCGTTCACACTCCAAACTGTTTTGCTCCAGGATCATGAGGTGCTGCCTGTTCAAATTAATTGATGTAATAGGTGATGTACTGTAAGCAACACTTGTGAGTCAAATTCTTATAGAAAAAAGTCTTATGGAAAGAAAACCCTTTGAAAGTCTGGTTCATGCAGGTTTAAATGTGAGTTGTGCTGGGTGAAAAAAATTACAACCATTACAAATAGTACAGAACTGGTTCAGTTCCAGTCTCCCTAAAAGAATTTTCTCCATCATGGTAAGTCATCATCATCAGTGCATATTACCTGCAGAATTCCACAGGGTACAATTTTAGGACTCATTTATTTTTAGAAGTGCACAGAGAGCATAGATACAGTAGCTAAAATTTACTCAAGCAATGCCAGCACTGTGGCTTCAGCGACGCTGCTTCTTCATCAACGTCATGCGATGTTGTAGTGTTTAAACGGGACCTATGCTTAAATAGTCTCCTGAGGCTGTAATGTGTTTTTTAGCTTTGACAAGATGGAGGTGGTAATGCACCTGTGTTTCTTATAGTTGATTGTCATTATGTATTGGAACTAAAACCATTCTTATCATCTACCTGCAATTGTTCTACAACTAAGGGTCTCTTATCCTCATGGCTCACAAATAATGCAGCTGTTAGTGTTTTAAAATGCTCCCAATCACAAATAAAACGCAAAATGCTTTATTTCCCTGTAACTAATGTTTTATACAAGTTTCAATGCATTCTCTACGTAGTTTCAATAAAGGTTTTGCATGTTTTCTTCTCTGGCATTATCTTGGTTGTGTACTATTGTTTATTTGTTTCAGTGAAACATTCCATGAAATATTCATCAGTTAAGTGGATGTTCTGGAAAGGGGTGTCTCCACAAAGAAACATTTATTCCTCTCACCCTGTATTTATAAGTGATAATTGGTAGAAAAATTATGTAGTGACATGACAGCATACAGCACTTGACATTATGTAGCTACACGGCAGGAGATTTATTTCTGCAGTAAAATACAAAGCAAATGCGAAATAGCATTTGAACCTCAAGCTGAATTAAAAATAAACCTCCTTTTTTGCACAGAGATAAAATATTGTGTGACACGATGTCATCAAACAGTCAAACATAAATAGTAGTATGAGAGAGTGAATGAAGTAGGAAATTTTCAGCCTGAAAAACCTTTTTGTCTTGAAGTGCACTTATTGTTAGAGAGATGACGAATGCAAACATATTTTTGAAAACATGTTCTATTCATTCAATATTTGGTGACATTCAACATGTTCTTTTATTGTTTTTGCTCCCTGTTCTAGCCGTCCAATCAAGGTCACCACTACCAGAATGAAATGAACCCCCTGCGACACTCAAACCCGAGGTAAACAAGCATCTGTCACAGACATACAGTACTGAGCAAAGGCCACCACTAAACATGTTGTAGAAATGGGGCAGTTCATGGAGGATTTTTGTTCTTTCTGCTCCTTTCATTCGTGTTTTGGATTATATATATATATATATATTTTTTTAATTGTCTTATTTCAAGAATTAAACTGAACTAAACTGAAAAAAAAAAAAAATTGGAACACGTGCAGAAAATGTGGTAAACATGTATGCAGTCTTAAAATAAAGAAATGCCAATAGTACAACCCTGGCTTTCCTAAAACTGGAGTAGAACCCTAATTAATGCTATTGGTAAAACCAGTTTTTGTCCTACTATTGCACGTCAAGAAACATCTGCTGTGAAAAAGGTCTCTCACACCAGACATGTTTGAACGTTACTTACACATGTTGCATGAGGCACTCATCGTTAAGCTTGTTAATATAGAAGACCAGCTTTCAGTATTCCAATTCAAATCTCAGTGTTCAGTTAAAGAATAATGTGCACTAACCACATGTCAAGAGTAGAAACTCTTATGTTTTACATATTCATATTCATTGTATTTAAAATTGCAGTTGCAAGAAAAGCCAATTTATTTCATGCACTTAACAAAAGTACCTTCACATAACCTGCATTTGTATTTGTTTTCTTAGTGTCCCGGGAGATTCATAATCAGATGATAACCACAGCCCACTGTGTAAAGGCTAAATGTCAACTGTCAGATCTGCAGACGGGGCTTATGAATAAATTGAGTGTGTTCCAAGCTCAGTAGTGTGCTTCTCCCTTAACTGCTGTTGTCAGTTTCAAAAGTGCTAATTATGTTTTATTTATCATTGTGCATGTTGGATTTATCACTGGGAACATTTTATGACACCTTTTTTCATCTTGGTGCTCAGTAGTAGGCCTGTTGTAATTAATTTTAATCATCAAGGCCTTGGTTCAGGATCTATAAAAGACACAAAAATCAAGGTTAAGACTTTGGCTTTAGTTGCAGTTGGATTTCCAACTGCATTTCAGGGATACATCCATCATTGATGAGGCAAAGGACAGTTTCTGCCCAGTAGGAGCCTCAGCATTTCTGTTCTGTTTTACAAAACAGCCATAAGTCAGGTTCCACCTTGTTTAACCTCCCTACTGGTTATAACCAGAGAAAAGTTTAGAGTTTCTATCCTAAAAAAGAAAACACATGGATAAATGAGTTACATTACTGGAGGAGACGGAATAATTTGCAATTGCTATATGGTAGTGTGTTTTCAAAACACACCGCAGGCTTATAGAATAGAACACAAATGGTATACTGCAGCAGAAAACTTAAATGAAAACAATAAATGAAGCAGTGGCTCTGGCCTAGTTATGAACCTAAGTGGACGAGATGACTTCATTAAGTAGGTGACATTGTGGCCAATGAAAGATGGAGCTGGAGAAAGCACTAAGAGAGCAAACCTCTGCCATGGCTGCTTAGTTTCCCACAGTGTCAATAATACACTTTAAAAATATTCAGACTGGAATCTGAATTCATGTCATCCAGATCACCCCCAAAGTCTCGTAACTTCCTTCTTGCACAATAACCTACTGTACATTCCCAGAAAGTTTCATCAGAGTCCATCTTATATCTTTTCATTTATGGGAAAAAGAAGCTGAAAACATAACGTCCTCTGTAAAGGTAATGAAATACTGCAGTCTTCACCAATGTTGGCCCGAAGAGCCAATATCTGAGTTAAGGCTTGTGTTGAGAGTAGGGCTGCACAATTAATTGCAAAATAATGGAAATTCCAATATCCAGTCATGCAATATCTAAATCAAAAGACTCCAATTATTTGATAAAGATGAAATGTGAGACAGAACAGCATTATAATGGAATTCTGCAATGTGTGGAATTCACCGGCTTTAAAATCGTCCTCTTCAGAGGAGAAAATGTTTTGTTTGTCGACACCAAAACTATCTTTTAAGATGCAAAAATGACATTGTACCAATTACGTATTATATCGCAACTGCGGTATCTATCAAAAATAACACTATAAATGTAAAATGCTAAGTAAAAAGTAAAAAAATGCTGTTGAAAGACCACCTAAACCATCATTAATAAGACAGTATCCCATATTGACATCAGGAGCATCGTACAGTATGTTGTAATGAAATCAGAATAGTGTTTAAAGCTGGATCTTTCCAGTTCTCCTCTAATGGTTAGGAAACCCTGCATAATCCTTCTGCCCACTAATGCAGAACCCTCTGCACATCTCTGACATATCCATCTCTTTGTGGTTGCAGGTTACAAAAGAAGACAAAGTAATTGCGTCATAGTTCTGCCATTCAAATTATATAGCCTCTGATTTATTGATGAAAAGCAATGTGGTGAGAATATCTGTAGGCTTGCATGTTTTTGATTATTTTAGGTAAATGTATAAGTAAGTGCAAAATGTGTCTCGGTACTTTTTAAATATTCTTATCATGATTTAATGTCCACTGAAATGAATACTGCTATTGACACCTCAAACACAGTCTCCGGCTTTTCTCTCCGCAGCTGTACCTCTGAAATTAGACGTCGAAGCAAACCTCCATTTACATATTGAAGAGCAGCTGCGCAGGATTTGTCCTTGTTTTTCTTTTCTTTTCTTTTCTTTTAGGCATTGCAATCTGAAACACCCTTACAGTGAATTGGATCATGGTGTTTTAGCAGCATCCTGGCACCGGTGCACAGCTCTCACTGTCGAGCAGCTACTGTATAACGCTCCTAATGCTGTGTTTAACGTTGCCAGGGCTTTTCTCACCCTTTTCTAACATTTTATTTTTTTTAACATTTTTCATTTGGTCCTTGTGCCTCCCTTTGGCTGGCATACCAAATGTATTGGGCATGAATAAGGTTATCAAAGAGACCTTGAGTAACATTTCAAGTTGTTACAATGAAGACTTTTGCGAGCTTCAGGATTGCCTGAATGCTGTTCACTGGGGGATAAATAGTAACCTTAGTTTCAATGTATTTCACGGCTGAGCAGAAACACACGTACACGTAGTCACATTAAATCAAACTAATTTCTTCCATCAATTACAAGCTCTACCATATCTGGATTATAATACCTTCAAAATCTTAGAATTTAATCATTCACATCAATTGCCTCTCTTTCTGAGGGATTTTGCTACTCTGCAGCAAAGACCCTTATCCTGGAAAATTGCATCTATTAACTTTTGTACAATGTTCTTGCCTATTACAAGTCAAAGTGGTGTGAGCGTATGGTGAATGCTTTTGTCAGAAATAAAAAAAAAAAAAGTCAGCGCCTCAAGAGAGATAATCCTCCAGATGACTGTGCGAGCTTTCAAATACAATCTTATTTTAGCTTTTAAGTAAAGCTAAAAATTATGAAAAGAAAATATGAAAATTCAGCTGTGATAATGTCCTTTATCTCAGCTTTCATTCGGTTGACAGCTGTTTTATTCAAAATAGTTTATTTAATTCACTCTTGAGCAGTTCTATGAGGTAGCATTGGCACTGACACTAGAGCACTAAATATAGATGTACTTACATTATCATATTATTAAAATAAAAAATAATGATAGAATGCTATTAAAAGCCATATCCATTTAAATCTGCAAAGTTAATAAGTGAGCAATGTAAATCTCATTATTACTATTTAATAACATGACAAAATGCAAAAGCCCTACTATGCAGTGCTTCGTGTTCATGTTTTAAGAAAGAATGACATTATCAGTCATTGCAGTTGCTCAGCAAATACAAATGTCTGAATTGCCTGCTCTCAGCTGAAGACTGTCCATTTTAGGTATGCGACGATGTGTTCTGAGATGTCAGAGGCAAAAGATGTAGATGGATAACTGTGGGTCTAATGTATAGTCGGAAATGATTACGCATACTGTTTAAGGAATGACTCTCACAGAGAGATTTCAAGTAATGATTAGTCTTGTGGCATTTTCTTGACTGATCTTCCTGCCTGAGGTGACTGCGTGCACCTCAGACAGGAAGATAAACTAATTTGGAGAGAAACAAAGTCCCACTCTCACTGACACAGACAAGGTAAAGACACCTACTCAGGGCAACAATGTGGACACTTGGAAGTCACAGCTTGAATTGGGTTCTAATAAATGATCCTTTCGATAAAAGTGAGAGGCTGAGAGGCAGAGTGTGCAGGAAAAGAGGCTCAAGGACAATGGAAGCTTAGATGGGCTTCGAAGAGCATGCAGTGATGGGACTTCATTGTTAAAATGTCATATAGAAGTAATTTGATGTGCAGGTCACATTGGTAGGATGGTGAGTGTAATGGTATGTGTTGTCATAACTGTGTGCCTTTATGGTCTTTCCCTTAGGGAGTGGATGGATGTGCTTAGCCCTGCTATTATGCCTCCCAACCAGCCAAGAAGGTCAAGGAACACACTCAACAACTGGGAGAATCTTGTTGAAGGTACAGTAACCTTAATCATAGTTGCTTTGCCTTCAGACACTGCTTTGTGTCATTTGAAGTTAGGAGGATGGCAAACAATTCTTTGCTTTAACCACTAACCACTGTAATTGCACAAATGCATATAAGTAACTGAAAGAGACATTGGTGTCAGAGTTAGCAGAGAATGGTGTGTTTCCTCCAAAGGCTGCACAAAGCAAGATGGTAAAGTGCGTGTGAAATGGTATCTAATTAAGAGTAAAAACCCAGGAGAGTGGAGAGCTCTGTCCTCCACATAACTCCATAGGTCAAAAGAGACAGGCTCATTACAGGTCCGTACCCCCTAGACACATCGACAAGGTTAATTGATGAAACCTTTCCAGTTTACAGCATCATTTTAAAACCTCTTACACAATGTGTCTTATAATTAGTTTTCATTATCATTGCCCAAGTTCTGATGAGATAAAATGTTCCTCTTGGAGCGTTCCATAACCTTTTTAGCATTTAACTGCCTGTCAGCTTAACAGCTAGATTCGCATGCCTTAAAGAAGTGGGGATTATAGAGAATCTCTTTACAACTTCATAATGTGGTACTGGGCATGTCTTTGGTCTTGATTGATGAGGGAAAAAAACGGCAGTGACAGAAAACTTTTAAATCCACCTGTCTCCGAAGGTCACCTCACTTAGCTGCACTTCACATTGTATTCCAGTTAAAGCTGATAGAGTCAGCCCTTTTTTTTATAATGTGGCATAGGTACATAAAAGAGTACAGTACACTGATTACATTTATGGATTTTTATCTGTGTAAACTCCATTCATTTGAAGTGGTGTTGCGCTGCTTTCTATGCCAAGTGGTTTTCTGGTGTTATTTCAGGAGGTGATGAGCCTGTGAATGGAGACGAGCTGGAGGATGAGTATCTGAATCTGCTCTATGATCCTTGCCTGAACTGCTATTTTGATCCAAAGACGGGGAAGTACTATGAACTAGCTTAACCAAAAGCTCAACAGACTTCAGATTAATAATTTACTTGCCATTGACTGTGGATGAATGGATATCCAGTTCACTAATTTCATGTTGCTGCTTACTATCAAGAGCTTTCTGACACTGTAAGTAAAGTCATGTCATGTTGGTGAGTGAAGGCGTGAGACTCAATAAATCAGATACAAACTTTTTTTTTTTTTTTTTTTTTTTTTGCTGGAAGTGGAGTTGTTGCTCTCTCACTCGCACATCTGATGATAAAGAGAGTCTTTTCAAAAGTCTTGGCTATTGAACTAATAAAGTATGCAGGAACATCCTTGAGCTTCTTTTTAGCTAGAATTCTTCTTACATGTAACTTTTGCTCTGGCAGTTTAATACCAGTTTTCTTTTCATCATTTTCATAATGGAAGATATATTAATTTGTGCATATATAGTTTTGATTAAATTGAAATTGCAACCACTGTGGCACTGTGTGGGTTTTATTGTGTTTACTTAGGTGTAAACTACCGCTGTTGAACAGAGCTCTCTCCATTAATGGCATGTATTTATTAGCACAAAAAGTGTAAAAAGGATAAAAGAAGATGATTTTGAATAGATTTAAAATGTTTAATATTCCTCTTTTACATTTCCAGTGTTGTCAAAATTGTTTTCCAGCAACAGAGTTTTTTTTATGATCTGCAAATGTTACCAGCAATAACAACAGAAGGGGAGTTTGTGGGACTGGCAGATCTTTTCATGAGACTTGCCAAAATACTGATCACACCTGATGAGCAGCTGATACATGACAGTTTCACCATTAACAGCCTGGGATGAGTTGATGCTTCAAATCAAAGTAAAAAAATGAAACAAAAAAGGAAAAAAAGGACAACATCCCTGTATCGCATTGTTTAAGTTTAATCAAAACTGACCATTGAGCTGGCCCAGAAAACGTACTGGCCAATTTTCATCAATATTCAAAAATGTGACAGCACGTGAAAGGTTTTTTGTTTTTTGGTTTTCTGCCATGTTAAAGGCACGTTTAATATTTGAGCAAAACGGCTGATGATGAAGGAAAAAAATAAAGGAACACTTACTCATCAGTCTTTGGTCTTTGATTTTCTGTGTGATTCTGTCCAGACCAGACCTTGTTATATCATTTTGTAGTTAAATAAAAATAATTATAAAATAATAACAATTATTTATTCAACTACGTTTGGCCAAAAAAACACATCATACACTCATTTCGTTGGACCACCTTTAGCTTTGATTACTGAGTCCGATGAATCCTGGCATTGTCATCTTGGAATGACAATACCAGGGGCACATAAAGTTGCTGAACCTGGACCTGACCAACTGCAGCAACCCCAGATCATTGGACTGTCCCGACAGTCTTATACAGTAGGCACTATGCATGATGGCTGCATCACTTCATCTGCCTCTCTTCTTACCCTGATGCTCCCATCACTCTGGAACAGAGTATATTTGGACTCATCAGACCACATGACCTTCTTCCATTGCTCCAGAGTCCAGTCTTTATGCTCCCTAGCAAATTGAAGCCTTTTTTCCTATTGGACTCACTGATTAGTGGTTTTCTTAGGGCTACACAGCTGTTCAATCCCTTGAGTTCCCTTCATATTGTGTGTGGAAATACTCTTACTTTTACTATTAAACACAGCCCTGAGTTCTACTGTTGTCTTTCTATGATTTGATTTCACCAAACCTTTAAGTGATTGCTGATCACTATCATTCAGGATTTTTTCCGACCACATTTCTTCCTCCAAGACGATGGTTCTCTGCTATCCTTCCACAGTCTCCTTAGATGTTTTCTCTGCTTGATGCATGCCAATGACTTGACCCTTCTTAAACACACCAATATCTTTTCCACAACCACAGGATGTGTCTGTCAACATGGTTGTTTAAGAATCGAGAAGCTACTAATTGCATCAGTTGGGGTTAAATTACTTGTTGCCAGCTGAAAGATAATTGACCATGCAGTAATTATCCAATAGAAGGCTCTTAACTCTTTCCTTAGTTAAATCCAGGTGGCAACTTTTTTTTTTGGCTATATCTATATATAGACCCTGTGACGGTTTGGTGACCTGTCCAGGGTGTGTTCCCCAACTTTCACCCTATATCAGCAGGGATTGGCTTCAGCCCTCCAGTGGTAGGATAAAACGATAGAAAATGAATAATATACACTAGTATGTGTGTGGAAAACAGCAGGTGAAAGCATACAGGAATGGGGGAAGTAAACACTTTTGGCCCAGTGCCTCTTCGCTATTATGAGGCTTGATTAATATAATATACTGTGTTCGTTTGGTGCATATCCTGATAATTTAGTCTAACCACCGATGGTACTGAGGTTGAAAAGGATGTCAACAAAACACATAAACACTATGTCTGTAAGCCAAAATGGCATATTAGGCCTTGAATTTCCTGCTGTAATTATCAGTGGTTTGCAAACATAATGATGGAAAGTATGAAATACTAAGAAGTAGTCTATCACAGCAAACATGACACATGCGCAACCTCCACAATGAACATTTTTGAGTTTAGCACTTTAAATCTCCAGACACAGACAATATCATTTAGTGGACTAATTGAGTTAATAAACGGAGCAGGAAAGCACCACATTTACTTTGAGGGAAAGACATTTAAAGATTGCCACACAAAATGCACATCGCACGCATCTATCAATCTTCTCGGTGCGTGTTGCTTCCTGTCCAGCACGTATGTTTAACCCCTTTAAG
The DNA here is from genome assembly GCA_016785285.1 of Brachirus orientalis. Classification (NCBI taxonomy): domain Eukaryota; kingdom Metazoa; phylum Chordata; class Actinopteri; order Pleuronectiformes; family Soleidae; genus Brachirus; species Brachirus orientalis. Next base: position 579,124 of record JAFBJR010000316.1, read on the forward strand.
TTACAGGATCCTACACTTTCTGGGTCAGAATACATAACTAAGTGGACTAAAATATCAGCACATAGACATTTCTCAGAATTATACTGTAGTTGCAGTGGGTAGTGAGTTCATGTTCAGTTACGGTGACTACAGTGCTTCGATAGAAAACTAAGGTTTGAAGGTGCTTCTTGTAATGAGGCACGTTTAAAATAAAGGTGAACCTTGTGTAGGGATGAAAAAGATGCATCACATACAGATATGTTCAGACTGATTCTGCATGTGGGACAAGCCAAAGTACAAATTGGTTTGTTGAACTTGTTGAAATTGTTGAAGGTGGTTGGCAGGATATTGTTGCCATTGTATTTCAAAAAAATTAAGTAACCTATTAGAATGATGTAAATAAAGGGATCATAGACATTATTTCAGAAGTGGTAGTCTTCTGCTTTCAAAACAATTTCCCCTTGTGAAGCCTAATGGTTTGCAGTTTGACCAGTCCGTTTTTAAAATTAGATATTCACAGATTTCACCTGAAACAGACTCCTATTGGACGATAGTGGCTGTCAATCTCACCATGTCCACTCATATGTGCCATGCTTTATTTTCTATTTTCCCCTAAATGGGAACATCATTTACAAATTAGATGTGGTGTGCTTTTGAGGAAGACCTGGAACTTGTGTTTGAGAACATGAATTCTTGAGGAAAATGTTTACTGTCTTAATAAATCATGTGAGAAGTAGGTTCATTTCCCTATAGACTTCCATTGAAATTGACTTTTCTGCAACATGTGATCTGAGAGTGGTGATGAGAGTGATCTGCACCTTCTCAAGCTCTGTTCCCTCAACACCCTTGGGGAAATCTAACCAATCACAGGGCAGTTCAGAGAGTGTGTGTTCCTGTTAGCTGTTGTAAGCCATCTGCATTCAGGTCCCTTCAGTGGAAAGATTGTTACTCCAGCTGTGACGACTGGCTATGCTGCAAAAACCTAACAAAGCAAAGAATCTAAAAGAGACTCGCAATAACACAATAAATTGCATATCATAGAGTATATATCAGCATAACTTGTCAAATATGGAGAGATTGCCGTCTATTGCATGTGAAACAAATGTGTCTGTCTCTGCTCATGTGAAGAGAGGATCGAGCTCAGGACAGGGTTGCAGAGTTAATGCAGTATTTTAAAGCTGCAGTGCATAACATTTGGTGATTTTATTGCCTCTGTTTAGTCTAAGTGAACAGCTTTGTCAAGCAATACTATCAGGAATAGCAGGAAGTGTTTGTGTGAATACAGCAGTAGTGCAGGGGCAGATTGGGGGGGGGTTGAGGAACAATTAACCCATCAAACTGCTCAGCGACCAAGTTTTTGGAAGAGTAGAATTCACTTTTGAAACTTTTTGTGAACACTCCTCTGTGTTTTCACGGTTGCACTTAACCTTAGTTTGGCTCCCTTTCACACTGCAGTCGAGACTCGACATGCGCTCAGTGCCTCAATGTATGTGCTTATAAACAGTTGTCTGTTCACCGGACAGTTTGTATTCCGAAGATTCATCAGGTAAACTGCTTCATTAAGTCGTAAATTGTGTATAGACTGCAAACAAACTGCTCTGTTGAGCGAGCCCAACTGAGCTGAGACCACTCTCTTTAGGTGTTCTCAACCCAGCTGATTTGATTGGCGTGTTCACAAAAGCCTATTAGAACCGATCTAGGGGAGAAACGCCCCCACTTTCGGAACAAGAAGCTAGGTATGAAAGCACCTTTATTTTGTTTGTTTGTAAACCTGTTGAATGTGCTGCTGGATTTGAAAAGAGATTTTAAATCTCAGTGAGGCCTTCCTGGTTGCATAAGGGTTGTTTTAAAGTCTTAAATTTGTGCAGAATTCAGCTGTCAGCTATGTTTTGTGGTGATCCTGCCTACTGCAGCTTTAAGTTTCTTAGATGTGTTTCTCAGAATACATGAAAACTTGGGGACAGAATCACAGCTCTTGCCAGTGTGGTGATAAAACCTGTGTCTGTGCAGTCATAGCTCATCTGTGTTTCATAGTGTTTCATATCACCTCCTCCTCAGTGTGATGGATGTCGCAATTATTACTTTTTGACCATGTGCCATGTGAATCCTAATTATCACTTCAAAGGCATATGATTTCACACTCTACTAGTAGCATTACAACGTGAGCGTGGTGTTTAACTTAGACCTAATGTTAGAGATAATGGGGTAGATGTGGGCATCACAATTTACTGTGAGTGATAGTGAGTGTCAGAAATGCTCCTACTTGGCCAGAGATTCATACCCCTGTTGTTGAGCTATTTTGTTGCACACTGCTCTGATCCATAACACACTGCTGCTCGGCTGTCATATCTTCTGCTCGTATTTCCTTTTTATCTAAGCCACACATCATGAACTGAGCTGTTGGGTTTATGGGCTCTTTAACTACCGCACTGTTAGTTGCTGCTGTATTGATTAATCCCAAAACACTGCTTCTCAGTCAAGACAGCAAACTTAATTAATGAGTCTTTTATTTGAAATCCTCAGTGCAGTGGAAGCTCATTGCACGTAATTTCATTTCAGTGAGGCGACGTACAGATACTCACCGTGGAGGCAGGTTTAGGATCAGAGTTCAGCAGTGACTCACGAGGACGGCGACAGTGGATAGGAGTCAGACCTGGTCAATGCATCATGGTGTTTCTGTTTGTAAGTTTCACTGTCATCTGTACGATTTGTCATTTGATCCACACAGCATCACCAAATGGTTTTGATTTGTTTTGAAAGGCAACAGCAACACATGTCACATTTGAGAAGGTGCAACAAGCAACTGTTTGGTTATCTTGCCTCTGGATTTACATTTTTCTGTCCAGTTTGAATTCCTTTCAGTGTTATCTGAAAGGAATTCAGAGACACTCACTAATTACGCATCACGGTCTTATACAGCCAAATGAAAAGAGTTGTTCAATTTCTTCTGTTCTTCTTTTGGGGAGCTTTTTAATTCTGTGAAAATTAACCCATGATACAGGGTGGCATTGTGGGAATCCATTTTCAATGGATTTTAAAAATTCTGCTGCATCAACTTCAAGTGCAATGCTTAATCACCAGAAAGCATGATCAATACATTTTTACTTTAGCTCAAATGACTTATGTGAAATAGAGGCTGCTGGTCCCACTGAGCATCACCCCTACACTCTCCTGACTTACAACTTAAATGTCACATTCAATGTTGTGACAGAAATACAGGGTTTACTTCAAAAATGGAATCAATTAACATAAAACACACAAAGTTAAAGAATGCAGATACATAAAAAATAGTGATAATGCTGCAGGAACAAGGTACAAATTGGTTTAAATTAGCCTTTTTGGCCTGTTCAATTGGAAACCTATTTCATGCTCACTGACTCTTTGATGCATGGGATATTTAACAGCTACATTTGTTACAATGCAATGAATTAAAACTATGTGGATGACCTCAAACCAAATCCTTTGATTAAGGGGTAACACTTTGCAATAAGGATACATTAATAAATGCTGTAATAAGCGTTTACAAACTAATTAATGTTTAGCTAAACATGTAATAATGCTATTCAGGTTAATTAAGGCATTAATTTATATATTATTAAAGCAGGTATAGCTAAAAAAAAATATAATATTATAAATGGTTTCTGTGTCTGCAAAGTTGAAAATGTATGTCCTTTAAGGGATGCTTTATTTAATTATTTAAGCACTGATTAATCATACTTAACTCTGTTAGCATCACTTAAACTTAAAAACCATTAAACATGTATTCATGCTCCTTGTGACCCTTAATGTAAAGTGTTACTGAAGGTTTTACCGTTTGAGTGATTAACAATCAAGCAGTGAAACCACTTTAATCAAACCAGTTATTTCCTACTCAGTGCTGCTCCTAAGTTGTGTGTCGTTTGTGTTAGTGTACATTCTAGAAACATGTTTGAGGGTTTTTAAATATACTCACCTTATGAACTGACTTGATCTGAAGATTTACTTTTCTCTGTCTCATATCTAAAGAAAAAGTGAGGATCAACAATAAATGCTTCTTGTTTCCCAATGACAAAATTATTAAATGTTACTACCTCAGTATTACCCTGTCCTTTGATTCACTGAATGCATGGCCAATCAATAAGTATATGGTACGTTAAGACCCTCTGCTGGTTTTCTTTAGTATTACACCATGTACTCATTTTTAAATCCACTAACGGTCCTAAATTAAATCTACTTGTATTTTGTGGTATTTGTGTAGAATTTCTACTGTTCCCCCATTCACATAAATTGAGTAGAAAATGATACAAACATGTCAAAACACATCAATAAACTATAATGCAGACATCAAAATAACCATGACGAAGAATCATCGAGAAGGGATTCTCTAAAACTGTCCGATTATGTTTAGGCTGAAGACTTGAAAAGTAAGGGAGAAATGTTTATGGAAATAATTAGATCAACTCACCACCCAAAAGAGAAAATGCACATGTTTTCAACTTTTATTGCATATCATCTTGTTTGGCATTTATTGTATGAAGTAAGATCTACTGTCAGTGCAAAACCATCCTGTAAACATAGTTACAGCTACGTAACATCCTGTGTTCTTGTAGTTTTGATTTGACTTGGATACTCCTCCCTCCCTCCCTACTGTTCCAAGCAGGCGGACTGTTCAAAATTTTAGGGTACATACACAATCAAATGTTTATGTGCTGTATGTATAATTCCGACGTGTGCCATTATTACGTTCAATTTGTAATAATTGTGGACTAATTGATGTTATGTTATGTGGTATATGGATGTGATATTTCAATTTCCCAGCTTGGGATTAATAAAGTATCAATCAATCAATCAATCAATCAATCAAAGCTGTATTGTTAACCAGATAAAGTAGGCAGGTGCATCAGGGCAAATGTTTGATTCCATTATTAAAATTTTGTGGTCATTTGATTATTTTATATAAAATGAAATGCAAAGGGATTTTTCGTTTTAAACGGGTCAGATTTTTGTGCAGAAGGTGTATTAAGTTGCACTCGTTCAGTTCACATTATATGCAGCTGTGGATCAGCATGTCATGGTTTGTCCACAAATCCCTGTTTTGGTGGTTTAAATCATGTCTATTTAATATTATATTCAAACCTCATTGAACAGTAAACTTCTTTGACAAACGAGTTCCAGATTCTTGGGGGGAAATGGTTTCTGACCATCCTGATCATGCTGTGAGTCTTAAAGCACCTGTGAGACATTTTGAACTGGCATGTCTAATGGTTCTCCACCACACCCTTATTTAAACACTGAAAGGTTTTCGTTCCACCACATCCTCACCACATCCTTCTCTACATCCTTCTTTGTGTAATGCATTAATCAAAATAAGACTTTGCCAAAGCTATTGTGTCCTTGCCCGGCTAATTGTCTTGTTTGTTTGACTGTGAAAAGAATAACTCACAAAATGAAGGATGAATTTTGATTCAAGTTTCTGGGGTTGTGCAGTAGGTTATAGCCTGAGGAGAAAATTAGTAGATGCAGATAAGGGATTTTTTCCCCCCCACAACAATTCACAGTAACAACAGAGCTGCCATGGCGAAGAGTACATTCCCTAATTTCTTTTTTTTTGTTCTCTGTGTGTTCTCTGCAAACACGTGTATTTTTGCAGCTGTGTTTGATTAAGATATTTTGTTAATTAGCTCGTTTCGCCTTTGTAGTATGATGCTGCAAACATGTGAAATCTTCAGGGCCATTGGGCTGACCTACTTACAGTAATATTTAGGTACAATGGATCTAATATTACAGTAAACACACTGAATTTTTTTTTTCCTCATGTCAACCCAACCAATATAAAGTATCTTAACCTGCAAAGTGCCCTAAAGGAAATGAACTGAATGTTGTGTTTTCGTCAGCTGAAGTGGAGTGTTTGATATGTAAAAGCTGTTCAGGTTAGTTAAGCTGCAGTGATCAGCAGGGAGGATGTTTGCTAACACAGGAATCAAGGTTGTCTTAAGGATATGTCTTTTTCACAGTTATAACCCATGTCATAACTAATTGCTGCTGACAGTGTTTCCCTGTTCTTTAAGAAAATATTGAATTATTCTCTGTCAGGTCTATTTACAGTATGTAAGCTCCATATTACTCAAAGATAAGGGTATATATATATTCTATGTTTTCTCTTTATTTTTTTTATTTTCTACATTGTAGATTAATACTGAAGACACCCAAATTATGAAGAAACATATGGAATTGTGTAGTAAACCTGACCTTCATGTCTTAAATTAATGATGTACTGTCATTTATCTTTACTTAGTTGAGTGGTTCTAGCTAACATGGTTTTAGAAGAGTATTCAAATAGGGCTAATCACTCTCTAGACCCGTGTACACCTCTACCTCAGCACAACACAACAGAAGGTCTCAAACATAATGGGAACCTCTAGGAAGTCCTTGAAAGACTGTTGAAATATCATTCCAGGTGACTACCTCATGAAGCTGATTGTGAGAATGCCGAGAGTGTGCAAAGCTGCCATCGAAATTGTCATCAAAGCAAAATGTGGCTACTTTGAAGAATTTAAAATATTACACATATTCTGCTCCTTCGTAGTTTGGATGTCTTCAGCACTCATGATGAGACAAAATCTTAATAAGACCATGGTGAGTGTAGAGAGAAGGGCATAAGTACAGTTGTCTTTGTGAGTTTTATTCTTCTTGCAAGAGGAACAGACAGCACAAAGCATCAGGGAGTCTGTGCAGTAGTTCAGTGGAAGGGAGTTAATGTTTGGGTTTTTATCACATGGAACAGCGCCCCCTCAACACTGTGGGCAGCAGTTGGTTGGTCAGACACAGACACAGACCCAGACCCAGACACAGAGAAAGGCAATAGAACCTTGGGAGGAAAAGTCAAGGCAAATATTGATATGTTGGTATGTTACAAGGCTTTCATGGAGATTAGTTCATACATACCAGTTTGTTCATACCAATGGTTTATCCTCTTCCTCTGGAATATCACTGGGTTTCTTGTCTGGGGGTATTGAGTGAGCAGTTCATCTTTTGGGGGCATCTTCCTGATGTACTTGTCTTAGTGGTCTTCTCACTAGTCCTTGACACTTAGTGTTCAGCCATAGGATACTGCATTTTAGGTGAAACCTCCTGTACATTGTGAGGGGATGCCATACTATCTCCTCCTTTGGCCAGCTTATTATTTCCACTGGGAATCTGATGACTGGTGGGGCACATGTGTTAATAGCTTGGACCTTGTTCTTCCCATTCAGCTGACTCTTCAGGATTTGCCTTACTCAGTGGAGGTATTTGGTGCATTCTGACAACATCCTAATTGATTTGTGTGTAATACCCCAAGGTATTTGTAGTGTCATATTAATGCTCTATACAGTTATCTACATATACATTTGGACAAAAACACTCATTTTATCATTTTGCCTCTGTACAGTACCACAATCAATTTGAAATCAAGCAATCAAGATGAATTGGACACTCTAAATTACCCGTAGGTATGAATGTGAGACTGAATGGTTGTCTGTCTCTATGTGGCCCTGTGATGGACTGGCGACCTGTCCAGGGTGTACCCTGCCTCTCGCCCTATGTTAGCGGGAGATAGGCACCAGCGCCCCCCGCGACCCCTAGTGGATAAAGCGGTAGAAAATGAGTGAGAGTGAGTGAGTGCAATCAAGATGTAATTAAAGTGTGGACTATTAGCCTTACTTTAAGGGATTGCGCAAAAGAATCCCATTTACACATGAGGAATTATAAGCATTGTATTCATTATTACATATACAAATTATTATACAATTTGTAAAATGTGTCTTTGTACAAATACACTGTATACAAGAAATTATATCAGTGGCTAAAAAAGGGTGGACTGAAAGACAGCACAGATCGTTCCCTGCACAAGAACAGGTGCTCAGCATAAGATCAACAGAGGCAGCACTCTACCACACTGGACAAGACCCAATGTCCAGGCTGTGTAAATTTGGCCCTGAAACAGTTCAGCAAGTATTTCTCAATCACTTTATAAAACACATAAAGAATTTTTCACAGTATAGACTGTATATTCTGTATACTTAAAAACTAAAAACAACAATGACACTCACACCTTAAATCATTTATTAATTATATCATTAATAATAATGAATAATATAATATTTTCTGTAAACTTCCTCAGTGTGGCAGTGGAGTGTCCAGACTCTTTTACTGAGGTGGCCAAAGTGGGGCACTGTGCAGGGGTGGCAAGAAGAATTTACTGATATATCAATCGCCCGACTGTAGTGGCCTAAAGAATACTTGGTGTGTACATCAACATTTTTCTTTTGTAATTAATTTAATTTCTAAAATTACAGTGTTTCAATTTTATTTTTAAAAATAAATAACCCAAGTCATCCCAACAGAGTGTATATATAAAGCCTCAAGTATAAAGCCTCAATTTGTGCAACCAAAAAATGTACAACAAAAGGCACAATACAAAATAACACATTGCACATACACAAACAATATAAAGTGCCAAAATAACAAATAAGATCAAATAAATAACTTAAAAAGTGTCAACAAAATCAAATAAAATTGATTAAAATTGATTAAAATTGATTAGGCAGGGTGGCACCAACTAGACATGCCCATGCATGTGGGACTAATACAGGACAGGATACAGGATCTTTTATTTGTTCAGCTAATGTGAAATATGAGTCTTTGTTCTCTTTCTCATCATACCATTTTTTTTTCTGGGCATCATTCGCATTACACACCAGCTGAACCCAATATATATTTTGGTTCCATTGTTCCCCACAGACTGTATCCATTTCTGCTAGAATGCCTCCTCAGTTTTGACACCATTAGAGAGTAATATGATCATGTTTGCCCAAAGAACTGCTGTACATCCAAACAAGGGCTAGCTTTTGTGTAAACAAAGTTCTCATTTAATTGGGAGTGTCCTCACTTGCAGTTGATGCCAGACCTCTGCTTTGTGAACAGTGTATCTTTATGACACTGAACAGTTACTTTTGTCGCAGATATGAAATATCAAGGTGAGATTTTTTTGTATTGTATTTTAAAACATTTATTTTGTGTTACACTGTATGACTGCACTTGTTCTTCTATCTACACTTTGTGTCTTGTACAGTTCATTGGTGGGCTGCGGCTGTAATTATTGTCCTCCTAGTACTATGGCAAGTCTCCACGTATAGTGAACACTGGAGGGTCGGAAAAGTTATTGGTCAGCTTTTATTATTATTATTATTATTGTTGTTGTTGTATCCAACGCTGCCTCTTTTCATTCACACTTACAGTATATTTGCTTTGTCTTGATTTCAGTGAATTATGGGCTCAGTCGAATCTCACCTGATAAAGAAATGAGTAAGTCACATCATGCTCGGTGCACTACTGCCACTCCAGCAACAATTTAAAATAGATCAGAACTACGTTTTAATGATAATAAATGAAATGTCTCACGTTATAACGTGATAATTTTCCTTGAAAAACGAGATACGTCTCACATTGTAACATGAGAGTCTGTTGCAAAAGCGTGATACTTTTTTTCGCGACATGGTACAAACCTGTCAGAGAGGAAGAAATATGACTCATTTACAGGATTTGATTAGGTTGTGTTGAGACATGGTGACTTTCGACTGTTTTTGTCGGTGGACGAAATAGCCCATGGAACCATTGTATATTGTGGTACTTGTAGTTTGAGTGTGACACAAAATGAAGAGTGCCCGGATGTTGAATGTTACTCTGCGTAAAGTCTTTGATTCGAAGCAGCACATGTGGTTTTTGCCCTGAGGTGTGGGGGAGTACCGACTTTTGACCCCAATGCTACATTCGTTTTGGATATTTAATGCTTAATTTTGATGACGGTGACTCGTTTTCTCGCATACATGGCGCACACATCCGCTCACCTGAGCAAAGGTGTACGGGTCCAGTCCAATCAGCGTTTCCTGAACTATTGCTCCACCCAGTGGTCAAACACAGAAACTCTAATACATGTAAAGAAAAAAATTGAAAATAAAACATAAACAAAAAGTATTACGGCTCCAACACTTTATTAATAAGAGTGTACGCAGCAAAAAGTGTTTTGATTGTCCATTCTCTGAAGGGCAACATTAAACAGTAATAAGTATGCAGACACTAAACAGAATTTTTTTTTTTTGTACAGAAGGAAAAATTAGTCTGACTCGACGAATAGATAAGATATGTTGAGAGTCAGTTTTACAACAAACCTTTCACAATATAATGTGAAATGTTTTTTTTTTAAGCTTAAAAACTGCTTCCATATAAAACACTTAAATTATATCAGAGTTGTGCTTTCACATTCACTGAACGTTTGACCACCATCCCGCTTAATCTTTCCTCTCTGTGCTTTCAGCTACATCTCCTCACCCGAGGTGCAACCTCTCCAAAGTGTGTCCACCAGACTTTTTTGCTTTCAGTATCAGGAGTGGAGCTGCAAATATTGTTGGCCCAAAGATCTGTGTTGATGGTAAAATGTATGTGTAATATACTGTATGCCTCTCAGTTAAAGATAATCCCTCTGACAGGAAACATGACCTATAGTATCTCAACAGCATCATGAGCCATGTGCTGAATAATGTGGGACCAGGACTGAATATAGTGTTGGTCAATGGTGAGTATAATACTGTAATAAAATGAGTGCATGTGTTGAGTGGCAGAACCTAGTTTCTGAGGAAATGCTCATTAGGCACTAACTGGCTATGGTTAAGGTTATGGATGATTGAATGATTTGTTTGGGCTGTTCAAACCAATGCAGTGGAATGCAGAAGAATAACTGCATTCCACTGCATTACAAAAGAAATTACAATTCCATGACTCTATTAAAGATCTTTGGATATTAGCAAAAGCTCCAGAACAGATATGATAAAGTCCTTGAGATCTATACTGTCTCCACTCCATCTCAGGTGAAAATGGAGCTGTGGAAAATTATAAGAATTTTAATTTTGGCCACACGGCAGAAGAACTCCTGACATACCTAAAGGATATTCAACCCGGAAGAGTTATTCTGGCGGCCTCGTTTGATGATTTGGCAGCAAAGTAGGTATAAAACTCAATGATTCCACTGCTAGAATGATTTCACATCCCATGAAATAACCAGATCTGTTCCTTTGGTGGCAGAATGTCAAATGAAGCGAGAGAGTTCTTTGCCAAATTCGGAAGCTCTTTTATCACGTCGCTGAAAAGCCGAGACAGTTGGGTGTTTGCAGGAAGCACAGGCACTGAGCACATACCCACCTTTGAGAAGGTGAGTGATCCGTTTGATTTGTTTAACTTGTGCCAAAAAAAAGACTGTCTATTTTGAAATATGCTAAAAGTAATATCACATGACAAGGGAAATTTCTTCTCTGTCCATCAGCACAGTACTAATAGCGATAACACCAACATGTTTGACGGATGGCCAGAAGCCGTGGAGATAGGTGGCTGTTTCCCAAGAATCATGACTGATGTGGATCAACTCTGAAAAACTGTTGTGATGATCATACTATGGATCTACTATGATTTACCTTCTTCCTCAACCTCAGAGGTTAGCACATTGGGCTTTATGTTTAATAAAAAATGCTTATTTAATTTACCTGCTGATGATTCTGTTTCTGTAGATTGTATTTTGTTTTTATTCTACCTCCTGCAGTGTAAATACTAAAACTGTTACAATCTGACAAGAAACACATGTAAACATGTGACTGACTGTTACTGGCAGATTTTCTTGTGTTTGCATTCAGGGAGCAATAAACTGTATTTGCTCTGAATAGGTGGAGAATAGTTTTTGGTTACATGCCATTGAAAGATGAGGCAGGTTTAAAGCGATCTTTTGTTTTTTCACATCTTATTTACCCCTTTACTGTTTAAACTCCTGCTTGTAAAAACTTTTACTTTGAAATTAGTTTTAATAGTGTTTTTATTATTAAAGTGAGTAGACACCTTTTTCTGTGAAGTATGTTCATATCTGTTTGAGTATGTGATATTTGCTTTGTATTTGCTGCATTTAATCCATTTTTAAAATGTAAAAACATCTCTTTATTCCCCTCTGTTGTCATGTAGAAGTACAAAGAAAAATAAAATGAGCGCTGGTGCTTTGACAGTTTAAGTTCAGTACTTAAGTTCAGCACTCTGTTAATTTCTGTCAGATCTGTGCACTAAATATTGATGCAAACACAGCACAGATTGGTTTAAAACTCCAAGCTCTCTGAGGCCAAGATGTGCAGAGTTCTGGACTCACACTGAGAATATGTGAGTCACCAGGGTACAGTTTGTTTTTCCTATGACATACTGTATGCTTGTCAAGTCTCACACAAAGAAAAGCAGGCAGAAGAAGTAAATAAAATATTTGTCTTCCTTGATGCATAATGTGCTTGAAAAGGTGGAGAGAATATTGATCACCAGTCATAGGGAATATTGCTTTCATTTGCTGTTTCTTCACAAAGGGAGTACATGCTTGAACCAAACCAAGTGTTGAAAAATGTCTTGTCATTGCTGAGGAGTGTTTTTTTTTTTTTTTTTTTCTTTTGAGACAGTTTATTGCATCTTGTCCTTTTATTTCTTCTTTTATATCCAAAGTATGAAATTCAACCAAACAGCATTTTTAGCATTATTTATTTATATATAAAATAAACTGAAGCTGAAATGCAGCTACAGACATGGCCACAACAGACATTTAACATAATTTTTGTAGATAATGCTGAAATCACAATGTTTGAGAGGCTATACCGGTTTAATCAGCAGTTCAGTCTAAATGGACCATGTAATAATTGTCCTGTAATTCTGCTCAAACTCTTCTTTGAAAAGCTCTTGCTTCACCAGTGGAACTGAAAGTGACACTTTATTTGCCTGTCAGTGTAACAATGCAGCTTTGTGTTGCTCACAATGACTGGGAGAGATTCCTATCCACCCGTATCTATCCTGTGTCAGCCTATTTATCCTGCACAAATGTATTTACACAGTACATTGAAAAGAATCTGAAATAAACCTGTGGTAAAGGATCCGTAATAGGTGAGACAGACACACTCATAATTCAGTTTCATTATGCACACCACATGTCACAGGAAGTCATTCCTGCATGTGGTGGTGATTAGACTTTACAATTCCTCTCTTGTGCATCAGGCATTCATTTTCTTATTTGACCCTATCAGCATATTACACTTTAATTTATGTAAATTTATTTATTTTTTTGTTTATTTGTTTGTTTTACTAACCTAATTCTTATTCTGCTTTTTATAAATCATGCATTAAAACAAGTTTATTTGCAACATTTTATTCTGCATATCCAAAAGAAATACAACTGTAAAGTTTAGGACCAATTTTATGGTCTGTATATTTTTGGCAAGATGGAAACAACAAATTTCATCCCAGGATTTATAAGATACTACTGATTCTGAGTACATGCATGTGTGGGATTAAAGAAGTAAAAACTGAAGTCCAGCAAGGTGTAAAGAAACTGAGCAGGCGGTAAGCAGAAGGAGAGCTGTAGGAAAATCATCACTTACTAGAAAATGCACGTAATTGCCATGAAATACTGTATCTATTCTTGGAGCTTATGTGACATATCATGTCGTTCTTCAGTCAGTCAGCAGAGGGCATGCAGACCAGTTTTGGTTCCTGCACCAAATCTATTAAACATTAGATGCAGTATGTGTCAGTGCCAATGGGTAAATACAACTTTGAGTAACAAAAAAAGATTATACAAAAATCCATAAATACTGGTGTAAGAAGTACTAAATTTAAGAAATGCATATTTACCTGAAAACTGTGTGTGTCATTACAAACATATATGAAAACCTGTATATTGTATATCTTCGTAAAAGTGATTGAAATTCAAATTCAGGGTCAGTCTTTAGTAAACAGGACAGCCGATATAACCGATGCATGGTGCCAATTTATTTATTTATTCATAATAAATAAAATGATCAACAAAGTTGCTTAACTCACATAAACTTTTTTTGACACTTTTCTATATCTCCAATCTGTATTTTGCATCTATAATACAGTGCAGTTACATACAGTATTTCAAATAAAAAATGTATTAACTGAATATTAAATACAGTTAAACGTTTGGATGAAAACATACAGTTTATTGAGTTAATGCAAAATAAAAATGTGCACTTACATAAATCGGGAATAATTGACTGATAATTTGAAATTGACAAGAATCACACCGATTAATTGTCCAACCAATAAATCTGTCTACCTTTATATGATTTTGTATTTATGAATGACTTCGTCAAAATCAAAGCTTAACTCACCCAATATATGGTCCAAAATATGGTTATTAAACATGACAGTAAATGAAAAATAAGTGAAGTAGTAAAGACTTAATGACTATTAAATCAATTTTAACTTCAATTCTTGACAAACCCTTGTGTTTTCTGGGCAGTTTGTGTCTAATACATAAGGTTATTGTTAAATGACTGAACACACAATGCATAGACAAGGAAGTTTTATTTAATTTCCTGCAATCATATCTCTGTGGGTACAAATCATTGTATTTTCTTACATCTTGTTCAGTAACCCATGATGCATTGCATCCATACATTTGTAGCTCAAAACAGCTTTTACAAAAAAAGGATATACAATATATACTTATATTTATTTATATATATATATATATATATAATATACATGTGTCTCTTAATGCATTTATATGTGTTTGTAATGGGTAGAATAGGCTTTAAAAAACACCCAAGTGGAAACAAATCCCATGTAAGATTCAACACCAGGTCATTACCAAACCAATAAATTATAGCCAGGTTATCAAAGTCATCAATGAACATGAAGCCCTTCACACACAGTTTGCATATTTTCCACAATTACAGTCATGTAAATCCCGAGTGATTGCCCTCTTTTCCTGCACTATGCACCTGTACATATCAATGTCTGATTGAGGGAATTGGTTTCATGTGGGCAACAAAAATGTAATTAAAGCTCACAAAATACCATGCATTGTTTCTCTACGGCTAAGTAATAACGTAGTGTTATGTTGTGACATGCCCTAATCAGTAATGGCGTGACTGATATCAGAATTAAAGTACATTTAGCTGGTTGTCACAGCTTGTTATCTTGTCTGACTTCATTATGTCAAGTCTCGTGCATAATCCTTCATCTGAGTCGAAAATTCAAGAGAGGACAGAAAAATATTTCCGCTCTCTTGTATGGCTTTAGTACTATATTGTCCTTTTACTCAATGGGGACGAACGTAGAGCTTGTACACTGGCAGACAGCTGATGTTTCCAGCACCATGATTTATTTTTCATGTTTTGAACCGTGGCTGGCACACGTTTAAAAATTGGGATATGTCTGTTGCCATTTTTTTTTTTTTTTTTTTCTACTTCACTGGCAGGAACGTGCAGTTTTAAAACACATAAATCCATGGCAAAACAAACAACAAAAAAAGAAATATCTGAGTTATAAAAGCACATAGTACAGGAGACATGTCAGTGACATGTAGAGACTTCACCATCACAGTCAACTCAAAAGTCCACTGTGCTGTGTTGTACTTTGTCAACAACATTACTTCTGGTGTAACTCACTTCACATTATATAGCTCAATATTACAGTATTACAATATTTTTTTTTTTTCAATACAACAATAATAAGAAGAATAATTATAATCATGTGTGTTTATACTAATTGATCATCATTCATGTAAACATATTTAACCAGATCATGCAAACAGTAGACCAAAACTTCTTCCACTAGAGGTGCACAGCACAGAGCAGGCGGAGCTCCCAGACTGAGATCCCCCTGACTCAGTGTGAGACGTACAGATCTGTGCCAGGCTGACAGACTGGAGACTGACAGCTGGCAGATATTCCCACACTTGTCGGAAAACAGAACAGGGAGGACGAGGGTGACGTTGGTAAGATCATTTTCTTCCCATGCTTGTAAAGAATTTTCAGCATGATTGCATCTTCAAAATAACTCTCCTTGTCCAGGCAGCAACGTAAGATTCTTATGTGTTACAAACTAACAGGGATCTCAGTTTGAGCCTCTGGAAACAGAACAGCCATTAAAAAAATTCAAAGCAAAAAAAAAAAAAAAAAGAAGTCTCTCTTTTGATATTCATACACTTGTGTGTTTTCCTCGAAAGAAGCATGCAGCTAGGCGCTCCCGGTCAGAACCACTCTTCACAAACCCAGTCTGAGCCAGAATATAGAGTCCATAACCCCAACAAACACTGCGCCACTTTCAAGTATCTCCTTACACATGGAATACTGAAACACTTAATCATGACAAAATGAGAAATGAAGACAAGAGGGATCAAATGAATGGGCAACTTTACTTTGTTGAATAGCGGCTTGGTGAGTGCTGGGATGAGTCATATTGGAGGGGTAGGGGCTTAGAAACATGCAAGAGTAGTTTTCAGCACTGTTTCAGTTTTCAAGTTCCCTCCTCTTTGTGGCCTATCTGGGCAGATTTTTGAGTAATGTAGTGTGAGTAGGCCAAGTGGGTGCAAACACACAGTAATTGTAATCAGAGGTAGATGTGAAAGATAATTATTGTGAGAAGAAAAAAAAAACTGGAGGAGACTGGCTTCATTTGGGCCACAGCCTCATCTTTAATTAAGACTCCAGCTGTTTTGATCTGTTCTGGTGGTAACACCCTGAACAACTTGTTAGGCTGAACAAGTTGCTGTAGCTGCACTACATCAAACGGTATCTAGGGTTTTATTTTGGGATTAACATACAGAGAGACCCTTTGAAAAATCACACACTCTGTCCATTTGTAGCAGCCCTGCATGCTTTCTAACAACGTGTATCTTGAGTGCTGTCGGACAGACTTGCTGTGTGTTTGTCCCCACCCAAATGTGACCTACTCACTGTGAATGGACTCTGTTTGATGCTGCCTGATAACTACTCTGCATTACTGGCCAGACTGGGCGAGTGGGCTCTGGGCGCTCTGGGGTTACGGTGTCACCATGTAGATAGGAGGTCGTGCTCAGACACGACTGGCTGGCCTGCAGCAGTAGGTGCAGCTCCTCAGGCTGTCCCGATCTGTGCTACCCTCATTGCTTCCACGACGACCGTCCTCATAATGGGACACTGGATATTAGAGCAGAACAGGGGGGTTATTTCTCAACTAGGGTCTTCTCGTTTACCGAGTACTAAATAAATAATTTATTTATTATTAATATATATATTTATTAAATAAATGTATTAAATAATAATTACTTAAACTCAGAGAGTGCAAACATCCTTTAAGCCATGGTGTTTAGACAATTACTCACTATCTCACAGGGTTGACAATTGAAAGCAGATGTATATTTTGAATCATTTCCAAAATGTAACTATTTTTTCCTTGGTCCATATTTGACTGTATATCCTGTGACAACCCCAGAGCAGGCTGGATTGTTGTCTGCCTTCAGCTTGTTCTTCTAGCTTTACCTCCTGCTCTGCCTCCTCCCCTTGTCTCTTATCGATTGTGCTTTTTCCTCAGGCCTACCTGATTACGGTGCCACCTGGCGTGGGGGTGTGGCTTGATCGGTTTAAAAGCCAGGCCTCCAGTGCTGGCCTCTCTTGGCTCAATTTAGCTCTGCTCTGCTCTGGGCTCACCGGCAGCCACCGCTTTTTCCCTTTGCTTGGGCACTCACTTTAGTTTTCACATACAACAGGCTCACACATCCAAGCTGGCGCACACTACTGATCTTACAGATTACTCGTATAGGTCTCACATTACCGTTAAGTTGGTATGATTTGTTTTAATAAGTTACAATTTAATCAGCATTCCTCCTGTTTGTAATTTGTTTGTCAGCCTTCTGCAAGCCAGGCCTGACAACCCCTGAAAAACTAATTTGCCTTTCACTTTTTGAGTTATTATTTTGATTATTTTGATATTTTGAGTTATTCTTGTAACAGTTCACAATGCCTAGCTTTTTCCTGATTATTTTTATGCCTCATCACTTACTCTCCTTTCATTTCAGATCCTGCCCTCCTATGTAATCAGCTCATTCCCTTCACCTGTTGTTCCACACCTCTTCTACTCACCTGCAGCTCATTAGTTCTCACTGTCACGTTACCTTTGCCAGAATGTCATGTGTTTTTTTTTTTTGGCCAAGCGCTCCTGCATTTCTAGTTTTGCCATCTACCTGCTCTTGTTTGCTTCTCTGGGATTTTTTGACCCCTGTCTGTTTTTGATCAAGTAAACTGAATGTTCCTTTGAACTGACATGTGCCTCTGTTGTGCTTTTGTGTTCTTCTCTGCCAGTTCACCTCACAATGCTGCTTGTATTCAGACAAACAGAAGGCAGAAGTAGCAACATACATTGGGAACTTCCAAATAAATTGTGAAATCAATTAAAATGCCTGACTTTAAGAAAAGTAAGTGCTCTTATATACATGTGGATTATTATTCCTGTGGTGAGCAGTTGGCAAATCTGACTGCTTCTAGTGCAGTTCTGGTCAAAAAACAGAGCTAAGTATGGAAATGAAAAGTAAACTTCATAAATCTCTTTGTTTAGAAAGTGTTTGGAAGATTGTCCTAATGTTCATTCTTTTCTGTCAGTTGGATGCTTCCACAAGAGTGGCAATTGCAAAGTTAAATAAGTGTTACAGTTATCACAATGCCACAATTACCTGCTTCATAACTCTTATAGATGTATATATATATCGGAGCTTTCATAGTGCCTCTTCTAATTATGACTTGGCTGTTGATGTAAATGCTTATATCTGTCAGTAACCGATGGTATGGTATGGTTATGGAAACTCTGATATAATGGGAAAGAGCCTTACATCATCCCTCCATTCACCCATCCTTGATTGTCTGTGAACATAAATTGATTCAAAGTGAGTGCTTGTTCATTCACTGTGAACTGATAACTTACAGCTCTCTTCTTCCCCATTCCCCAAATCCTCCTCCTCCTCCTCCTCTTCCTCTGGGAGCAGATGTCCATGGCAGGGACTGGTGGGAGTTATCTGACTGGGTCCCTCAAGACTAGTGCCCAGCTGCAGCCTCCGCATGTGGCGCACCACCGCTGTGGCATTAAATGCTTGCTGTGCAGACAGAGAATGGGAGAGGGGAAGAGAAAAAACATGAGGACCTTCTGTGTCTGACAGCTGCTGAGAGATGGAAAAACAACAAAGGCATACACAGGGTTGTCAAACTCCTGCCTGTCTTTCAGCAATACTGCTCTTTCAGCAGTTTGTGGTGTGATTCAGTCGAGGCACTGACCTTCCATTTACTTTTGGCAAAGTTCTTCTTGATTTGAGCACTGACAGATTCATGGATATTCTTGTCCAGAGCTGTGTCTCCACAGATCCTACACAGTCAACAAACATTACAGATATTACGGCAATACTGGATTCATTTTTTTTTTTTTTTGTTAATCATAAGCTCTTCTCTGTCTTTGAAACCAATTTATAGCCAATTGGCATGCACAAACAAAACATTACAAACACAGGACATAGTCAGATAACATGACATTGCAAGAAAAAAGAGATAAATTCAGCAGACAAAAATAATAGCAGGCAGAACAATGTCATGACGCTAAGAAAAAGTAAACGAACAAAGCAAAGAAAAAATAAATGTGATTCAAATTCAGTTCAAGTGTGGGTTTGTGTAACATTATGTTGACATAAACATAAACTACACAGTTTTTCCACTGTTAAAACATTTGTTTATATTTAACTTATGCAGTCATTTTGTGTGGCATTTACTCATCAGCCGTTTTGGAAATAAGTGAATTGTTACAAACTATTTTCCAACAAAGTTGCCTAAGAAGTTTCATTAGCTTCTCAAATACATATATACTTTTCTCCAAAATATAATCAAATATAATTTGATCAGAAATGACCCAAAGCTACATATCTTTGGGTATCTACTCTTGGTTGGATAAAAGAACATATAAATGTCACATTTGGCTTTGAATAACTTGCTCACCTTTAAATAAATGTTAACTACAAGCCTAGTATTTAATAAATTGTTTTCTTTTGATCAGTAATCTTGACTTCCTCACCATGGATGTTGGAGTGCCTGTTCACACGTATATCTCTTCAAAGGGTCTTTCTCCATCAGGTGACAGATGAAGTCTTTCGCTGTTGGAGACAATATCACATTTGTATCAGTCCAACGTGAACTCTTAGTTTTTAATACTGAGTCTCAAAAAGATATTTTAGCAACTGACAGTACCTGAATCTGAAATGTCATCCCAGTACGGAGAGTCAAATTCATACTCTGCTTTCAGAATCTGCTCAAATAACTTTGCATCATTTTCATCATAAAACGGAGGATAACCACATAATCTGTGAGGGTGATATTGACACATATTCAAAAATGTAATAAACATCACTTATCACTCTTTTCAAGAATGAAGTTCAGACTTACAGAATATAGGAAATAACTCCTATGGACCAGCAATCGACTGCTTTGCTGTACGGCTTCTGGGCGAGCACCTCCGGAGCTGTGAAACACGAAGAGCGCACACATTCACAGAGCAGAAAATCTATGAGCAGCAGTGAGAGTGTGTTCAAGTAATCTTGACCTTTTAGTAATACCATGAGATGTGGTCAGTCACATTAAACAGGTAGAGAGCACTTCTGAAACACTTGCAGTTGACTCAGTCATGGATGAAAGAGCCTCTCACAACAGAGTGAATAAAGACAGGACATGAACAGAAATGGACAGCCCGGGTGACCAGAGAAGTAAAAGCCCTACCCACATATCCAGGGGTTCCACAGGCTGTGGACATGACACTGCCTGATCCCTCGATCTTTGACAGTCCAAAATCACTGATCATAATCTTTGAGTCTTCGTCCATACTGTAATACAGCAAATTCTCGGGCTGCAAACACAAGAAACATAATGAGAGAGAAAAATTAAAAAAAAAAAAAAAGCTGGATCTAGCTGTTTCGTTTCTGCCTTTCTACGATACCTTCAAGTCTCTGTGGACGATACCCATATCGTGGAGGTATTTAACGGCATCTAAGATCTGGTGGATAAGCTGACTGGCATCTCGCTCAGTGTAAAAACCTTTCTCCACAATCCTGTCAAACAGCTCACCTCCAGACACACTGGCAGGTGAAGAACATTGGAAGAAAAAAGATGATTAATCCTGCACCTTTAGCGTTTTCTATGGCTTGATTATTAGTTCACTTAATCAGTCATTTCACATTCAGGTTTTCAAATACTGCTTAAACCCACAGAACTTAATTTATACCTAATTATTATTTACCAAATGAATTATTATTATTATTATTATTATTATTACTCAGAATAAGAAATATTATTTACTAATTCAAATGCAACTCTTTAACTTGTCGACTCTAATTTACAAGGAAAATTATATTAAAAATATTAAATTCATGGGTTCTGTCATGCAACTATTCTATTGTGTAAAATAAAAAGAAAGAAGAACTCACAGCTGCATGACAAGATATAGGTGAGATGTACTTTCAAAGATGTCCTCCAGTGAAACAATATTGGGATGCTTGATTCTGAGGAAGATATATGAAGAGCGACCATCAGTCCAAAGCCATTTCATTTTTCATCGTGCCACATTTCTCTAAAGCTTGTAGTCAAATGGTCACCAGATGGCATTGTTGCATAATTCAGGTTAGGAGGGTCTGTTCTTCAGTAAATTGAACTCATATCTATGAGTTTACCTCATTCCCCAAAATAATACAGAATGCCCCAGTCTCTAACCAGTGGTATAGCAGAGATGGCAGAGACAGTCTGCAGCTAAAAATGTTACCAACAACAGCTGTGGTTATATTATGATACTGTAGCTGAGAAAGGATCACTGTGAAAATTACTATTCTCACACAAATAAATAGATTTGGATCATTTCCTGTTCGTCAACAGTCAAACATCTCTTGGCTCTCGAGTTGAGCTGAGAGCATATGAGTATGCCATCACTTGAGCTCAGTAGCAGCTGAGAGAGGTGAAAGTGACTAGAATGAGAGCGATTTTGCTCTTTTAACATCCTTGATGTCTCTTGTTCTTGTGTTTCTCTCATTTATTTCATGATGACTTTAAGTCTTTAGACAAACACCATTCCTACTATTCTTCCCCATCTTTCTCCTTGTATCAAACCCTACCTCTCCTCCCTCCGTCTACACCTCTCCACACTCCATTTCTCCTTCTCTTTCTTCAGTACACTGCTGCGGGGAATTCCACACCATCCCCGCCTCTTTGTGCTGTTGCCCTGGCAACAGGGACACTAAAAATAGGTCTATTTTCTTTATGCCTGACATTTCCGGTGCACAATCCAACTGTTTCTACTGACACCATGCATTTAGTCACCAGTTCAATTGACCCCTTGCATATTCAGTATATGTAATGCATGCACTGCGTTGAGAGGCTGCACTGATCCTCTTGCTGGATGATAAAAGTGACAGCTGAGGCACTGCAAGGAACTTCAGTGGCATCACCTGTGTAGTACTGCAATCTCATTTTCTATGTTGTTCTCTTTTCCTTCCAGTGCTTTCTTGGGGATGCACTTGATGGCCACCAGCCTCTGCGTCCTCTTCTCCTCGGCTAGAACCACCTCGGAGAAAGCGCCACTAGAACACAGGCAGAGGAAATACACACATGCAAAGTCATCTTTGGTTGATTTTCACAGTGGTTTAGTTCCAGCCCAGTATGTGTGTGTATGTGTCTATGGTGTTTAGATGAATAATTTAACATGGTGACCTTACTGAGAGGTGTAAGCAACATAAATAAGGCTTGAGAGGTGAACAGTCGCGGAGAAACATTTACCTAAAAAAAAAAACTTTTTATCCTTTCAGTCGCAGATTAGGTTAATGCAGTGCAGCTTTTTCCAAGGGAGACGAGACTGCATTATGGATTATGGTCTGGTGATGATGAGAACAAGAATAGTGTGTATTTACACAGTCTCCCCACAGGAGCGTGGGAGTGAGCTCAGGAGGAGGCCTGAACATACAAACAATGTTAACAGCCACATGCAGGGATCTTTTACATGTATATGGAGCAGCACTCTCACACAACACACAAAAGACCAAGTCCAAATTCTTTTACATTTGTCACATCATCATGGATCATGTGAACATAGCGCACCAAAGTCTGCAACCTAAATAAAATCATGCAAACTTCATGGTGCTGTTGCCAGCAGCCACCATATCAACTTTAGGTTCAGGAATTATCCGCATTTCTCTGCAACAAGAGAGAGAGAGAGAGAGGTAAAACCAATGTCGAAAGACAACTTGAGGTTAAGAAAGTAACCCAGGTTCTGTGAAACATGATTCATGTTGAATCGGACCAGTTGGAATATGGACCTAGAGTCATCCTTTCAGAAAGCTCTGCAGGCTCACCTGAGGAGTGGAGTCAATCTGGGGGTGTAGTGACACGAGCAGTGCAGTGATGGCAGAAGTTACACACTGAAGCATAAAGGGGAGAGGTGGAGATATCATGTGCATCCTGACCACCTTTCTGTTGACCTTGTGTTTTGTATCATCATACCATAACGCTCAGTATCTGTCTATAGTAATCCTTCAGGTAGCATTTGCACCACCTTGCAAACTTGAGTCCTAAAATAAACACTCTCAAAGCAAAATCAAATAAAGCTCCAGTTTCCTTCAACCCATAAAAGCATTTTAATGTATTTAAGTCGGCAGCTTCTACAGCCAGGATTTTACCAGACGGCTGAGAGGCGTACACTTCTGTCATGAGTCAGTAAAAATCTATTTAGTCTAAAATGGGAGCATTGATAGGCTGAGGCGACTGAGACAGCTGTGTGTATAAGCATCACTAAAATCTGCAACATGCAGTATTTCCTCACTAAACACAGCACATTTGTTTGTGTCTCTTGAACTTCTTTTCCTGGAATTGGAGCTTTGTTGTTAGCTTGCAAAATGGACATATTTGGAGCAAGAGTATGGTTCACTTGATCACAAACTGTGAGATATGACGTAACGTTCTTTTTTTAGGCCCCTTCTCAACAATTTACCTGAAAATCTGACCTGATGCACTGATCAGAATGCCATGGAAAACAAACATTTATCAATACTTCTACAGCTATTTTTACATAAAAGACATAAATATTAGGTAATAACGATTTAGTGACTGCTAGAACGAGCTTGAATAATAGTGGTAGCCGGGTCTGCATCATTTCATCCAATATGTTAGTCACAGAATGACAGAGAGCAAATGAAAGAGCTAGAAGACACACTCACTCTCTCACGCTGACAAACGCACACTCACACACAGACACACAGTTTTCTACTGTTGCTGTGAGACACTTTGTAATTAACCATCAAGTTGCTCATTTCTCCTAGGAGACATAGTAGGGGTGGGCTCTGAGGGTTTGGCCAAGGGAAACAGAGCAGGCACGGGCGTCAGATTTGTTCAAGTGCTAATGTTTACAACACACACCTGAGTAAAATTGCTTCTTGCTACTGTCAAACCTACATGGACTTCATTTCTGTTCAGACTCGGATGAAAAGGTACACTTTCTTGTTTTCCACTGTTATTATTAACAGACTGCTGATATCCTGACCCACGCCGTTTTATCTGGTTTATGGTAGCACATAATTCTGGCACACACACACACACTAACGTGCTGCTAACAAATTAAAATAATTCGGTTTTACGTGAGTCACTGGCCTCAATAGAGCAAGATAGCTGAGGCTACTCTCTCTCTCTGCTGATTCTGTGCACACGAAAAAGACTGTCACAGCACATCTACGATAACAGATCTGTGAGCCGAGCTGGATGGATGGATGGATGGCAAGATAGATAGATAGATAGATAGATAGATAGATAGATAGATAGATAGATAGATAGATAGATAGATAGATAGATAGATAGATAGAGACAGCGAATCAGTAAATAGACACAGGCAGGCAGAGAAAGAGAGAGAGAGAGAGAGAGAGAGAGAGAAGCTGTTGAAAACACTGTAATCCAAGCTGTCTGTTTGGGCAAATATTGATTCACACATTTTCATGTCTGTATCATCTCTCAGCACTTTCACTATCATCACTGTGTTCTTATTTCAGTCTTTCGTGTCTTCAAGGATTCTCCTGACAGTTTATTACTACGAACCATTATATAATGGGCTGAATAAACAACATGAACAGGCAGCTAAACAGAAACTCTTGGCTGGAAGTACTGGACTGGGTTGTGATTTATGCTGCACCATAAAACATAAAAAAGTGTTTTATGAACTTACTTCTAATACTTATCTGTAATAGCATTCCTATACTAATGTGTAAACCAAATGCAGTCAGCTGTGTAAATGGAAATGTACTCTATTATTAAGATATGTTAAAATATACCAGCAGTTATTTTTGAATGCAGATACTGCTTTTCTTTTCTTTTCTTTTCTTTTCTTACTCATGTACTTTCAGCCTGTGCATGGAGTTTAGAAAGATTACCATAACCTCCCTCACTGACATGTTAGGAACATAAAGTTGTTTTTCATTTGAGGTATGTTGTTTTAAATCTTCCCAGTCTGACCTCATACAACGAGGCCAAGGTTAATCTTATGAACGGTTGGAACAACTGTCTCCTATAGACTTGCTGCACAGCACAGTCAAGAGTGTGTTGTAATTTAACATCTCACTCACAGTGATGGATATTGCCTGCAGTGACAAATATTATCCATACTATTCTTTTTGTAAGATTTAAAGGAATGCATCATTGAGCAAGCAGAGCCAGCCCTCTCAGACCTGTTGCAGATCATCCATCTCTCTATTGATTGAAAAAGCTTTCTCCTTTTAGCCCAAGCCATTCTGTTTGTGTGTGTGTGTGTATGCGTGTGTGTGTGTTCTATGGAGAGAGAGAGAGATAGAAACAAAAGAGTGGATATGTGTGGACATGCTGTATAATCCCATCCAACCAATTTCAAATCCATTTTTACATTAGGGATATTCACATCTCTGTGTTCATATAAAATGCATAGAGGCTGGCCTTTCACTAACAGTTGTGCAAATGTACAGCACTATATGTATTCCATCTACTCTACTGACATCAGGGCAACCCTCTTAACTGCTCGGCCTTTCTCTATAAACAAACCAAACCTACACAAGTGCTTTCAAACTGTGTAAGTACTACACAGTCAAAGGTTTATGCTGTCCACCTGGATCCAAGTACAGTAGTTCTTAAAACTGGCCTGATCTTTATATTACATTAGAATGGATGTCTTTGTTTCCACTTTTTTGATAGAGAACTCAGAAAGCAGATCACCTGTCAGCAACAGTGCAAGCAAGCCAGTGGTTTTAGATTATACAATTTGTTCTCACAAAAACTGTATTTGCTGTGGACTGACATATTCAGATTTTCTTGGTCAAACAAGCTGCTAGGTCACCGGAACATCTCCAGCTACGAAATTCATTAGTACTCACAACTAACTAACCCTTTATGCAGGTGAAAACAATCTCACAGTATTTTCAAAGCACATTTAATCAGACTACGTGCACAAAAATGCAATACATCAACATCTGACAGTTGAGAAAGAAGCTAATACTTTCTTCCTTTCTTTCTTTTAATTCCAACACATTCACACATTCCAACACTACCAAAATTATAAGTGATCATTTTAACCATACTTAACCACAAATTATATTGTTTTACATAAAATGTATTTTCTGAAAAGAAAGAAAAAGGCAAAACTGACTCCAGCATCATAATTGAAGAGCTGGGGAATGTTTTATATGTGAACTTGTCCCAAAGTGGACTCTGACCAGAGGCTGGATCCCTGAGACTTGGTATGATCTGAATGTAATATTTCAGCATATATCAATTAACTTCACACACTGAATTTGTGGATAAAGCTCCACCATAATCTTTTCTCCAAGCATAAGGAGCTTTGCGTCAACACATTAATTCTGCCCTCTGTCAGGTCCAGCTACAGTGACAGAGGGAAAAGAATATTAATGCAGCTATTTCCTTTTTTTCTGAAATGAGAACATAGCCTCCTATCCTACCAATTGACCCTAACAATCCTTGTTATATAACTCTTAATATCATCCTTTTAAATTACTATTGGTGTTATACGTTTCTGTGAAGTCTTGGTGGAATCATAACAGATATTATCAGGATTAAACAGCAGCCATGAATTCTCAAATATGTTTTGCACACAGCTGTGAGACAAAGACTGACAGCTTCTCATCTGACATTCTTGCCCAGCGCTCAACATAAACAGTCAGCTTGATCATCGACCCATTGTGGTTTTACATTTTTGGACGTGGACCAGAACGATGCAGTCGTTAATATCCGATTGTGTGCAGCCTCTCTGGGACAGCAGGTGAGATTCCACGAGGACAGAAAACAACCACGCTCCATATGGCACACCTTTGTCATCACAGGTGGACATGTGCTAGGTCACTTGTACTTAGTTTGGGTGAATGGAAAAGGTGCCCCTTTACCATCTGGGCTCAATCCTGTCCCCATGAGTTGGCAGTCACACTTCCGTGTGAGTCCAGTCCTCAACCATGACTGTGCAGGAGCCAACCTTCTCCAAGCAAGTTGATTATTAATTTTGCAGTTTAATATAAAATAAAATTAATTTAAAAAATGATTTATTTATTCTGGACTGCCTTGCGATATCAAAATTTAACCCTGACAAATTTGCTACCAAACTGCACATAGGTGAATCAAACTTGGGTTTCAACCATCCAAATATCTGAATGCCTAATTGGAAAGTGTGGGGAGCAAAAAAAAGATATGTTGAGAGTAGCTGACTCAGCATCCAACATGGGCAAAGAGCAAGACAAGTGACAAGTATGTCAAGGGCACTTCAAAAATGTAAAACAGTATTGTACTGACTCAAATTCTACATTCCTGGCAGCATGGATGCAAATGAGTAATGGCCCTTTCCTCTGACCTCTTGGTTTCTGCATGGCAGCGTAACTATATTTGGCCTCAAACTTCAGAAACTAAGCAGTCTTGGTGTATGGGAACCTACTTTGTCTAAATGTTGCTACTTAAGCAATCTGTTTGCAGTAATTTCATTTAAGCATCACGTAATCCATGAGGACAACAGGGCCGGATTTCAAACCACACAAAACTCGTGTTTTTATCCAGGCTTGCAGATAGGCAGCATGGTGGTGCAGTGATTAACAGTGTTACCTCACAGCTAGAAGGTTGTGCCTTTAACCCTGCTGCCTTTCTGTTGCCTAAGGAGTTTCCATATTCTGTCCATATCTGTAACGGTTTTCTCTACGTACTCAGGTTCCCAGTCCAAAAACATACAGCTTAAGTTAACTTGAGACTCCTTTTTTGCTTGTAGGTATGTGACTGAGTGTTAATTGTTGTTAAGTGGTACTGTGACAGATTGGCGACCTATTCCCCACTGTGCCCTGCCTGCGGTCCAATGTCAGCTGGGATTCCTTCAGTTCCTCCACAACCACTGAAGGATAAGCGATTTAGATGTTGGACCGATGATGGCGTTTTTATTTATTTTCAAATGCCTAAAGTTGCACCCACATGTGAGGAAATTTTAACCACTATAAAGTGATAAAGTTCACGGCAACGTGATCGCTTGATCCCAGCACTAAACTTACATACATACATACATACTTACGTTCCCAGCACTTCTTTGAAGTCATAGTGTTCTTTGATGTCTGATGTCTTCTTTTTCCATCCATTTCCATCCTCTCCAAGAGGCATCCTACAATGCTAATCGAGTTTGCCACACTATAGCTGAGGGGCAAAAGAGAAGAGGATAAAAAAAACTGACAGGACTGAGAGTATATTCACAATTAAATCTTAACCACCACTCGTGTATGCAAATATATGAATCTTTAATCAGGAGGACTATGCTGAAATGAAGCAGATAGAGTAAGTGGAAAAATGTATTTTATTAGAATCAGTATCAAGATATTGGAATGAATCAGTGTGAGGTTTTAACCGATTTACAATACAAAACAAACAAACAATTGCTTCAGCATACAGTGGGGGAAGTGAATGATTGAGAACCTGAGTTAAAATCTAGCACTCTAACACTGTTCAAGCAATATTGTGCCTTTGTATCGTATCATTAGATTTCATACAGATTAGCTGACTGATATATTGAATGAACCATTAATTTTAGAGATTATGTCTGATTTTCACTAAATGACAAGAAGATGAGTTATGTTTCATCTTATTTTCATGATCAAAGGCCAAATAAACAATGAGGCTGAGCAAAGTTAGGGCTGCATAATGTGGTCAAAAAAATGTTTACGTAAGTCAGTATTGATAATTACTTTTGGTAAATGTCAGCTAATTTAAGACTGATTTTTGCTCTTGAGTGAGTATTTAATAAACCAGTTAACTACTAGATCCAAAAGTGTAGCAACAAAAGGGCATCTGGACTTAGTTGAATTTCTTGAAGACGTTTCGCCTCTCATCCAAGAGGCTTCTTGAACTGAAGAAGCCTCTTGGATGACTTGGATGAGAGGCGAAACGTCTACCATGACCTGGATGACTGAGAATCTTCACAGTTAACTATTAGACTTTTAAACTTCTTTAGACACACATACTTGTTAAACAGGGAAACATTTCACAAATGCGAGGTAAACATTTCACTGTTATCTCTGTTAGTGAGCTTGCACAACGCACAAACATTAAAGTGATGTACATCATGTTCAATCTTGTGAAAAATATTAAATGGGCATTTTTTGTTGCTGCTTTATTGCTGTGCCCGAGTCAGTGGTGAGGAAATTAAATGAAACGTTTCAAGCCACACAATAAGCTTCCCCACATATGAAAGATTATTGTAAGTCTGTCTTTGCTGAAGTGAACAACCAGTCTTGCAAAAAACTATTAACAAATAACAACTTGAAAGTAGGGTAGTAGACAGTGCAGCCCCAAAAAGGGAGCATAGGCAAAAACAAACGCATGGTGAGTTGTGCCAGATTCCACCTGGGGGACTTGTGCTATATTTAACGTCTGGAGCTTAAAACATTTAGGTGGCTCTGAAGGCAGAAATCAATCTGCAAACACTTCTCGAGGTCTGATCAAGTGGAAACTGTCTACTACAACCCGCTGTGACTGCATTAGGGCTGCAGGGCGTGAATGACAGGCAGCAGGACGGATGGAAATTAACATAACAATGCGTCTGCTCGGGTGAAACCTGTCCGATTTTCGTTGTGGTGCTCATCGTGCATGTGGGGAAGAAAAGGCGTTGTGGGTGTGTGAGTGTGAGGGGCCGCTGCTGCCCCAGCAAGTACATGTATGCATGTATGTATGTATGTATGTATGTATGTATGTATGTATGTATGTACGACAGTCCAACGAAATAAAGACAGCAGGAGGCTGTAGACATGGAAGCGCACCAAAGGCGCACCAAGTTCCATTGCGTAAAAGAAAAAGAATACACGCTTTATACGGTGTATATCAATGTAAGGTATAAGTAATAAAAGCCTACCTAAGCGGTGATCAGTAGTTGTGATGTGTTTCTTCTTCCCTCTGGGAGCGATGTGGTTGCTGTGCTTGTGCGCAGCGCTGGTTCGCTTCTCCTGACGTCAGGAAGAGCAGGCGTCTGTGGACGTAGTGCAGCAGAAAATCACTCTCTGTTCTCCTAACAACGTGATCTGCGATTCACCACATGGTAGCCGAGCTGTTATGTATGAACAGCTTTTCTGTACATCTGCTGTGTGTGTGTGTGTTTTTTCCCCCTGGTCGTGCAGGATGTAAAGTGCAAAGTGTGCAGGATATTCAGACAACTGAATTAAGAGCCTTTTTGATAATATCAGCTCCAACAGTGACTTAAAAAAAGCAGTATGTGGCTTATGCAGTAAAATCAAAGCAGCTTTATTTGTGCTAATACTGAAATGTAGACTTAATGGCAAGTTAGACTTTAAACTACACGGGCCTTGAGAGTTTCACTGCATCTCGCACCGCCACACGGGATAAAGAAAATAATTGGAACTAAGAATAACATAAACAAAATCAATATCTACCAAAATAAATTAATTAATAAATACATCAATAAATAAACTGGATTCAGTGACTCACTGAAAGTTTTATAATCAACACAAAGGAACAATAAACTGGGCTATTTGCCATGTTTGTGTGTACTCCCTTTATGTAAGGGCAGCCGCTGTATATTGTCAATATAGCACATTATTGTCATTTTGTATTTTACTGTGACTAAGATGTCATTAATATTAATCTTTCCTAGATGCATTTGGGACGGTTAGATGACCAAAAAAGTCCAATATAGATAAGCATGCTTTGTTGAACCTTCGTGGACAGAAGTATACAAACTGTATTCTATACTCCAACATTATCTTCTATTCTACATAACAAACTGTTAACAAATAGAATGCAAGTGGATGATCAACATTCAGTCAGTTTTACTGTGACCATATTTTCACAAAATAGTACATTTGAACTTTAGTATACATATTCATAAATTTAGAATAAAAAAACAAGACCATGTAATTTAATGTGATTTACTAGTAGTAAACTCCAACATCTGTGCACCTAGATGTTGTTTCAGCAGACAACACAACTGTATAACTACTTATTTTTGTACTGTGGTCAAAGCCTTTATTTGTTCGTGCTTACAATAACAAATACCATAATGAGGCATAAAGAAGTAAATCCACATATGTTGGATTTTTAAAAAAAATAAATAAATAAAGACATATGTGGATTTATGCAAAAATCAAAAATCATATAAATGTATATTATTTCACAATTTGTGTTTTAGGTTTACTTCTCCTAAACTCTAGGAGGCGCCCTTATCTATTGTGTGGTTTTACTTCATTTCCGGGCAGGAGTTTTCAAACAACAGAAGCTAGCCGTCTAATTGTTAAATATTTTTGCTCAGGGAACTACGACGAATTTACTACGTTTTGGGTATGATTTCTTTTAAAATTGGGTTCCTTCTACATTACATATATGCTCGCATGTGCTTTTGAAATAACTTTATAAAAATTTAGCTTGGTTTTAACAACGACTAACCAGTCAGGATGACATGCTAACTGCCGTACGTCTATTCGCTTTGTTCCATACATTGAAGCCGTGCTAATGCTAACGCCTCACTTCACAGTTGTGTTGTGGTTAAGGAAGAGCAAGAGACGGTCGATGTCCCTTTTAACGTTGTTTTTAAATTAATCAGGCCCAGATTGGGTCGCGATCCATGTTATACTAACACGTCTGTACTGTTTCGTAGTTAGCGGGCTAGCTTGCTGATAAGCGATGTCGGCGAGCTCCAAGAGGAGAAGAGCCACTTCACCCTCCAGCAGTGTGAGTGGAGGGGCAGACCTCGAAGACACCTCCTCTACTCCTGGAAGTGGTAGAAAAAGAAGAAAAGTCGCCAGTGTCCCTCCTGTAGACATGGTAAATTCACTTCTGTGTTTGCAATGTGTTACTTAATGAGTGCGTTTGTAAACATTTCAAAAGTTGATGATCTCTGTTTTGTCTTGCTCGCTCAGATCGCTGTATGCCACGAGCTGTTTAATGCTGTCAGGGACCACAAGGATGATCATGGAAGACAACTCAGTGAAGTTTTTCTAAGGGTACCAAAGAGAAGGTATTACAAATCGGAAAACTCTTTGCAGTTATCATGAATAGGACACACCCTTTCCATGTTAGAGTTGCAAATAACACTTATTGTGTTGATTCATTATGAGCTTTTTCGTCTGGGAAATGCAGGGAAAACGTTTCTCAAATTGTAATTTAAAATGTCACTCATAAATGTTTTACCTTGCCTGCTAACCAAAGATAATCACTTTATTGTCAGAAGAGCAAGGAAAACAGTACATATTAACTTTCAAAAAACTGAATTCATGTAACTTGTTATTTATTTTATTAAAATAATCCCTCAAACTGATTAGTTCACTATCAAAATAGTTTGTGATTAATTCAGCAATCATCAATGAGTCAATACATATTTTATGCAGTGTATATTACTACATTTTTATTAAGATGTGTCTACCTGACTGGTGTGTGGGTAATCGCATTAAATGTAGTAAACGATGAATGAGAATATGCAAGTGATTGTGTGCTCTTTTGTGCTTTTTCAGGAATCAGCCTGATTATTATGATGTCGTGTCTCAGCCAATTGATATGACAAAAATTCAGCATAAACTCAAGTCAGAAGATTACAATGAAGTGGAGCAGCTTACTGCAGATTTCCAGCTCATGTTCAACAATGCCAGGTCGTTCTATAAGGTATAGAGAAAAAAGTACTTCTGTTGTCACATGATTTATGAGATTACACGTGACCTGGTAATGTTTTTCTTATTAAGTTTTGTCTTCAGTAGATGTTGTTACTGTCTCAGTAATATAATCACTGCCAAATAAAATTTGTTTAATGAACTATAAATAGTTTTACAATTAAAAATTAAAATGTTCTCTAAATATTCATATTTACTTTTTCTATTTTCTCTCTGATTAGTATAAGGCCATCCCACTGTCTTTGTTTATTCTTTATGTTCATGTTCAATAATCTAGAGTGACAGTGAGGAGTATCAAGCTGCATGCAAGCTGTGGGCGGTTTATCTACAAACAAGGAGTGAGTTTGTGCAGCCTGGTGATGGAGATGAGGATGATGAAGATGGTGAAGATATGATGGATAATCCAGGAATGTCAACTGAGGAAGAGGTTTGTGTTATGATTAATAAGATGTATTGTTGCTTTCCTTTATATAATGTCTTCACTTACTTGCTTAAGTTCTACATCTTCATACATTTTACATCTGCTTTATTGCCTTTTAGACCTCAACTAGTAGTTTAAAGGAGGTGTTGGAACAACTCTTGGAGGCTGTAGTGTCACACACTGATCCCTCAGGGCATCTGGTCAGTGAACTCTTCCAGAAACTCCCTTCCAAAGTGGTAAGTTATTTTAGAATGCATCAACTTAACTTAAATCTGTAAATGTATTATACATATTGGTATTTGTAGCCCTCCAACAACAGTTCATTCAGTTTGACTCATTAAAACTTTTCTGTTATTGCTGTTCATTATCATAGGGTAAAACCCAATTATTATTTTGAAGTTTTGTTTATCTAGTCATTTGTATGTCTTAAAGTTCTAATTTTCTTTCTTTTCTAGCATTACCCAGACTACTATGCCATTATAAAGGAGCCAATAGATTTGAGAACAATTGCTCAAAGAATACAGGTAGCCATCTGACTCGCTTATTGATATCATCAATGTCAGAACATCATAACATTTTATTCTAACAGATACAATCCTATTTTATGTTCATAGATTGGCTACTATAAAAGTATCAATGCTATGGCCAAGGACATTGACCTTATGGCCAAAAATGCCAAAACTTACAATGAACCAGGATCTCAGGTTTTCAAGGTAAACAGTTTCTTTTCTTTATTTCCTATTTTCTAACATTAAATATCTTAAAAACATCACAAAAGATTTTTTCTCTGTAGGATGCCAACACCATAAAGAAAGTATTCATCCAGCGAAAGACTGAACTCGAACATGCTGAACCCACTAAATCCAGTCTGCGTATCAGGTATCAAGAGTTTTATTTTTTATCAAATCAGAGCAAATTATTGCTTGGTACAAATATTATTGTTTAAAACTGACACTGGTGTATGCCTTGTGTCTTTACTGCCACAGAAATCGCAGATCTGGCCATGGTGACCGGCTTTCTGGTGTCAGTGTAGCTCTTCACTATGGATCAGAGAGCGAGGACGACCCTGTTCTCTCTGGTAAGTAGGATTGCTGTAGGTGAAGGACAAATAATGCTGTGTTGTATGTGCCTTGTGTAACAGCTTACTTTGCAAATGTTTGCAGGCTCTGTGTGCTATGATGAGGGAGAGTCGGAGGCCGAGAGCCAAAGTTCTAGTATGGAGATGAGCAACCCAATCTTCCAGCTATATGAAGCTGTCAGGGGGGCTAGGAACAGCCAGGGCCAGATCTTCTCTGAACCTTTCCAGCAGCTACCCTCTCGCAGGGAATATCCTGATTATTACCAGCAGATTAAACAGCCCATTGCTCTACAGCAGATCAGGTGAGGAACAGCTATGTCAGCAGTTACTGAATCCTTTGCTTAAACAGAACTCAACCAATAATGTTGATAATTGTTTCAAATATTATTTTCTTTTTAGAGCAAAGATGAAGAATGGGGAGTATGAAAGTGTTGAACATATAGAGGCAGACCTCAATTTGATGTTTGAGAATGCAAAGCGCTACAACATGCCTAACTCAAGCATTTACAAGCGGGCCTTCAGGCTTCAGCAGATCATGCAGGTAATGACTTCTGAATTATGTTCTGTCATGTTGGAAGATGTTTTGATTTCACAGGCCACTAAAAGGTTTGTTAATATATTATGTATTTAAAAGCAGACTATAGTGTTCTTTGCAAGCATATATAGATAAACAAATGTGTCTAAGAGTTTTTTTTCTCTCTTATGATGTTGGTATAGTCAAAAAAGAGGGACCTTCTAAGGAGAGATGATGAGGATGGAGACAGCATTCTGTCATCTGATGCAGGGAGCATCAAGAAGAAAAGGTAAATCAGTTTAAAAAAATTTCATAATTGATCTTTTGCAGTTTCTCAAACCACAGGATAATCTGTTGTGAGTTTGCTAACAGTACAACATACATTGCTCAGAAGTTATTCAGTGTCTTGCATTTACTGACGTTTTTCCTTCCTCCCCCCTTATGATACTTCATTTTAAGCCACAAGAAAAATGTCAAAAAGAACCGAATGAAAGCCCTATACAGTGCAGTGACAGAGGCCAAGGAGGCAGGCACCAGTCGAAGTCTTTGTAATCTTTTTATGGTAAAACCATCCAAAAAGGATTACCCTGACTACTATAATGTCATCCTGGAGCCAATGGACCTGAAGACCATTGAGCACAACATTCGCAATGAGCGCTATGCCACAGAGGAAGCTCTAATGGAGGACATGAAATTGATGTTCCGCAATGCCAGGCATTATAATGAGGAGGGATCTCAGGTAGATGGCATGAATCTTTGACTGTATGCATAGCAGTCTTGCAACAGAGTCAGTTCTAATTCAACCTCATTTTTTAAATGACATAGGTTTACAATGATGCTGATGTTCTGGAGAAGATACTGGTGGACAAACGTAAGGAGTTGGGACCTCCCCCAGGAGAAGAGGACATGGGCTCTCCAAAACTAAAACTAAGTATGTTTGATCAAATTGAGTCATTTGTTGCAGCTCATTTACTAAAATCTAGGTTCACTTAACATTTTTGATGACGATTTTCTCAAATGTACCATGTTTTCATAAGAGGAAGATACATTTTAAATGATCTTGACCTGGCTCAAACATAGAGTTTTAAATTGTACAATAGTTAATTGACTACTGACTGGCACAGTTTCATCGTGAAATTAGTATTTTTTATTCTTAGCTTAGTAAAATTACCTCCTGCCACAAATTTTTTTTGTCCTTCAGGGCATGTGTAGGACGACTACAGCTGATAAATAATTTGTATAGCCAGTGTTTTTTGCCCTAACTTTACAGATTGGACCTACAGCAATTGTGAAAAGGCGAGCTAAGAGTTTATTAGGTCCTTGCAGAGGCCCGTGCTTTGTGTTTGTGCCACTGTAAGGAAATATTTTTGGCTTGAGTTTGTTTTTACAGTTAAGTAAAAAAACATTTCTGACTGTAAGATTCTTTAATGCATAGGAAAGAGTGGCGTTTCTCCAAAGAAGTCCAAATACCTCACACCCCTCCAGCAGAAGTTGAATGAGCTCTATGATGCAGTGCGAAACTTCACTGATCGTCGAGGACGGCGTCTAAGCACTATATTTCTACGTCTGCCATCTCGTTCCGAGTTGCCTGACTACTATGCCACCATTAAGAAGCCCATCGATATGGAACGCGTGCGAAGTCATATGGTGGCTGGTCGTTACCAAGATGTTGAAGCGCTAGTGGAGGACTTTGCGCTCATGTTCAACAATGCCTGCATTTACAATGAGCCGGAGTCTCTGATCTATCGGGATGCTCTGGTGTTGCACCGTGTTCTGCTGGAGACACGCAAACAGCAGGAAGGAGTCGAGGACTCGGGGCCTCCTGCTGTGGGACCTCTGGTGCGGGAGCTGATCAGGAACCTGTTTGTGTCAGTGTTAGGCCACCAGGATGAAGAGGGCCGATGCTACAGTGACTCACTGGCTGAGGTTCCTGCTGTGGATCCCGCCGCTCCTGAAAAGTCACCACTTAACTTTGATATAATACGGATGAACGTGGAGCGAGGGCGTTACAGAAGACTTGATGTTTTCCAGGAACACGTGTTTGAAGTGTTGGAGAAAGCACGGAGGTTAAACAGGTAACATACACACTTACTTTAATAAGATGGTTTATATGTTAAGTAGTCTGTAGCAAATTTTGTTTTCTGAAGAGCACTTTTTACATTTGCAGGACTGACTCAGAAATATTTGAGGATGCAGTGGAGCTGCAACAGTTTTTTATTAAGATCAGGGATGAGCTATGCAAGAATGGAGAAATTCTACTTTCCACTGCCCTAAACTTCACATTAAAACACCTGCACAATGATGTGGAGCAGGAAAAGAGGGAAAAAATTCCCAAAGAGATCGAGGAAGACAAGGAAAAGACAGAAGAAGAGGAGGTGGTAAATAAAGGTAGGTGAACAGTTGGCATAACACACATATTGGAAGAGAAATCAAAATCTTGATGGAGTTTTAATTTCACATAATTTCCACATTTCTGTCCAAAGATGAGAAAGCAGCAGATCTGCCAGGAGAAATATGGCAGCCAGAGCTAGAAGCTGAGCGTGTTTACAGCCAGGACTGCAGGTTTGAAAACACCACCTACCGTGTGGGGGACTTTGTTTATGTGGAGCCATCAGAACCGAACCTGAAACCACACATTGTCTGTATCGAACGTCTGTGGGAGGATGAAGCAGGTATTTATCCAGTTGCTTTGAAGTTGCAAAGAATTAGTTTAAAAAAAATTTTAATTATTATTTAATGAATTTAAATAATGTTTGGTTGTTTGCAGATTATCCAACTATATCAAATTTTATTTACTTGTACTTTTTTCTTTACAGGAGAAAAGTGGCTCTATGGTTGCTGGTTTTACAGACCCAGTGAAACGTTCCACCATGCCACACGCAAGTTTTTGGAAAAAGAGGTCTTTAAGGGCGATTACTACAACAGAGTGTCCATCAGGAAAGTCCTTGGCAAATGTGTCGTCATGTTTGTGAAGGTAAGATCCTTTACAGAAACTCAAATACACGTAGCAAGGCAATTATTGGCCCAACCTAATCAGTTCAATTTCTGTGCCCAAAGGATTATTTCAAAATGCAGCCTGAAGGGTTCAGAGCTGAGGATGTATACATCTGTGAATCTCGCTATACTGCCAGGAACAAGTGGTTCAAGAAGATCAAGCTGTGGGCAATGCCCGTGAGCACTGTGAAATTAGTCCCACGAGAGGTGCCTTTGCCTGTTGTCCGTGTAGCCTCCATGTTTGCCAAGCCTGATCTGGACAAGCTAATAGTATCGTGTGTAGACGGTGGCAGTTTTGTGGACAAGGTAAGGTGACACTGTATTTTCTGTATTTTAAAGAATTTACACAAAGCAAATGTCCACGTTTTGCTTTAGTTTTTGTTAAGTGCCATGCTCAGAAAATTGCTCATGGCACTTTATTGTCATTAAACTTATATCTTGATTTGAAAAAAAAATTATTTGCTGTGATGTTACCATCAGTTGTTGATACAGGCTACTTTCTGATTACTCATATTGACAAATATGTGAAATCTAACCGTTTTAGGCCTCTTCACCCAAACTAAGTATAAATGTATGTTTGTCACAGTATAAACAACCATCTGGGTCCTATGTGTCTGTTTGCATCTTTATTCATGTAGGAAAAAGAGAATGTTACCATGGAGATGACTGGAGCTGAGCCTGGCTGTCAGTACTATGAGCAGTTACTCTGCAACCACATGTGGTTTAAAGTGGGAGAATGTGTTTACATCCAGTCTCACGGTCTGTCAAAGCCCCGGGTTGCCAGGTGGGTGAAAGCAAATATTTCTCTAAGTCCTAAGCAGGTTTAATTTGACTTTGGTGCAATAATTAATAAAGTTATCAAATGTTGATTATGCCTTGAATTTGCTGCAGGATAGAGAAGCTGTGGGTTCAGAATGGAACTACTTTCTTCTTTGGACCAATCTTCATTCATCCTGAGGAAACTGAACACGAGCCAACGAAGATGTTTTACAAGCGAGAAGTTTTCCTGAGCCACCTTGAGGAGACCTTGCCAATAACCTGCGTCATAGGTTCTGCTTGAATGACAAACTTGTATAAATACAAAGTATATTGTATCAGCAGTTTTATTAATCTTCCTTCTTTGCTCTCTAGGCAAATGCATGGTTTCTTCCTTTAAGGACTACCTGTCATGCAGACCCACTGAGATTTTAGAAGACGATGTTCTGCTGTGCGAGAGCCGCTACATTGAGACCGAGAAGCAGATGAAAAAGTTCAAGGGTCTTAAACGCTTTTCATACACTGCCAAAGTGGTTGAGGATGAGATCTACTACTTCAGGTGAGTTTGGGATCCAAGCCACTTTATTCATCATTTTTGGAGTTTTGGAATTTTCTGTCTAAACTGTTTTCTTTTCTAATGAAATCATATTTAGGAAACTGATTGTGCCACAGAAGGAAGCATCGCCCTTTTTGGACAAGAAGATTGAAGAGCTTGAAGTTAAACTAGCAGACTTAGAGGATGCAGATGATGATTTGGATGATATGGACGATGAGGAGGAGGCTCCACAAACACCTTCTATGCCTCAGCTGCAAACCCCACTTGCTAGTGATATGGACAGTATGCCGTACACTCCTCAGGTAACTCACCACCTCCAAAGACCTTAAATCATAGAAACAATGTTGTGTATAGTAAAGGCTTCAAGCCTTTGCTACTAATATTACATTTATAATATTTATATCTTTCATGTTTGTTTCATTTCATGTAGTCTACTCCTAAAGTTAAAGGCTTATCAAAGAAGGAGGGAGCCAAGAGAAAGATCAACATGAGTGGCTACATCCTGTTCAGCAGTGAAATGCGAGCAGTCATCAAAGCTCGGCACCCAGACTACTCCTTTGGAGAGCTCAGTCGACTTGTGGGCACCGAATGGAGGAACCTTGAAGCTTCCAGGAAAGCTGATTATGAAGGTGAAAATAAATGCTATGAAGGTGTTAAAGTTCTTTGATGGTGAGCCTACTTTTTAACTTTTTGTTTTTATTTTGCAGAACGTGCAGCCAAAATAGTGGAGCAACAAGATCGTGAGAGGCCACCACAGAAGCAAGCGTCCCCTAGAGCAGGTACCCCTGTAGGAGCAATGATGGGAGTGGTGCCTTCGCCTAGCACAATGGGAATGATAAACCAGACCATGACACCTGTGTCAGGTAACCCCCCCTCAGAGACAGCACGAGTGTTTGGCAACAAGGCAGCAGAGTAATGAGGCAGGACTTTTCAAATCTCACATTTTCTAACCATTTTAAACTTTTATGAAACATTTTTTGAAATCTACATTCAGAATGCAAAGATTTCTTCTCTTGCTGCTGTTTTGTGTTTTTGTTTTGATGTTTTGTACTTCTGTTATCTTAAGCATCATATTTGAAATGCATGACATTGCCCGCATGATTATTTTTAACCATGAATAACTTTTTCAAACTCAATTTCATTCTTGTTTTGCCTGCTAACACTTCTGAGACACATTTGTATTGTCTGCCCCTTTCACACACTGAACCTTTTACATGACAAGATTTTATTAGTCACACATCCAGTAAGACATTTTTAGTGTCATCATTTAATGCACTGTGTTACATTATAGCTAAGAGCTAATTTGCATCTGTAGTCCCATGGCAGGTCAGAACAACTCATACACATAGTACAGCATCAATAACATTTACATACAAAATATAAAGTGCACATCATAGATGTACACTTAACAAAAAATGAACAAAATACAGTAATTAGGGTCAGCATGTATCAGAGTGCAGAAATGAGCAGATTTAAGCAGACTTTTTAAGTTGATTTTGTGCTAAAAGAGCAGCAGCTGCTCATGTCATCGGACAGGGTCTTGTACTTATTTATGAGGAAATAGTATAGCACATTGTCATTTTTGCTAGTTTTATATAGAGTAATGCTGCTTCTGTTTCACTTGTGCTATAGTTAAGACAAGGCAGACATTAAATATTCCCAAAGCAATTGTGTCTTACACTGATTGTGTGAAAGGGGCCACAATTTACAGTAGTAGTGCATGTTATTTTAGAGTCACCTGCATGTCACTTATGCATGGATATGTTGTTGTCCTCTCCTCACCCTCTTTCCCAAGGCATGATGGGAGCTTATGGGCCACCCTACATGCCCATGCAGGGCCCCCACGAGGGCTTGTTGAGTGTGGCAACAATGCCACCTCACCCTGCAGGGGGGCCCCACCTGCCACCTCACCATCTCCAGCAAAGTATGCCTGGGTACCCTGGCATGCTCCATCAGGGTAAGGGCCGCTGTCCTAGCCACACCTGCTCAGTCACAACCAGTCGTGTCTCTCCTGCTGGAGGGGTTTACCTGTTGCACAGGTTGCACAGCCTGATTTACTCACTGAGCAGAAAACACTTTCTGGTCTACAACAGCCTCAAACTGTACTTGCATCTTACACCTAAAACATTCAGTATTCATGTAGACATCCAAACATATAGTTGAATGCATGTTAAAACTGATAGCCAACAACTAACATCCAACTGATATTCCAGCTAACATTAAAAAAAAAAACATAAATTATTGTAACACATTGTCCAAGATCTTAACATCAAGCCAACATGAGTGTGCCAAACAGGTTTCTAATGCAAAGGAACTAAATATTGTCAATTAACAGGTATGATGGGCACTGGTATGAATGGCATGGCAGGAAGTGCTGCACCAGGAAACTTTATACAACAGGTGAGCTCCATTCTGTAGAAATACTTGGTCAAATGGGTTGTGTTTTAGTTCATGTACACATAACTGTTTTGTGTCA
Source organism: Brachirus orientalis (assembly GCA_016785285.1). Taxonomy (NCBI): domain Eukaryota; kingdom Metazoa; phylum Chordata; class Actinopteri; order Pleuronectiformes; family Soleidae; genus Brachirus; species Brachirus orientalis. The sequence continues at coordinate 620,929 of JAFBJR010000316.1, forward strand.
TGTTGTCACTGATGTGTTTTCACTAATGCAGTGTTTCAAGATGTCATTTTTTTTATTATGTAGTTAGAATACATATGAATTATTTTTTTATATAAAACATCAATACATGTATTGTCTTTGTTTCTAGCCTGGCATGTTCAGCCCAGGACAGCATGCTCCTCCTCCTCCTCCATATCCAGGACAGGGCCAACCCTCCCACATGCAGCCCACTACTCCCATGTTTGTGGCTCCACCACCAAAGACACAGAGAGTTCTTCACTCAGAGGCCTACCTCAAGTACATAGAGGGCTTGAATTCAGAGTCTGCCACTGTCAGCAAGTGGGACCAAACACTTAAAGGTGATCTATATTAAATGTCCTCTTTTACAAACTGCCTCCTGGGGATGTTGTTTTACAGATGATGTGAAGAAATTCCTGATAGAACAAGTCTTTGGCCACCATTAGCAGTGCTACAATGACCATAAGACCAGAAATAAACCCAGAAAGCTGGCGGTAATCTGAGACTTTTGCACAGTACTGTGTATATACAATTGGTTATTTTTGCACATAACCATCCTGATTACACACTACAATATAAAGATTTTGGGTTCCTTGAAATTGAATTTTTTTGATAAATATACCACACATGGTTGCAGGGAATTGAAATAAGAATAAAAGTTGTTGCTGATGGTAGCTTTTAGAATCAGTCAGCTGTTCTTTATCACTTAGGGAATATTGACTGCTGGTTTTCTGTTTTCTTAGGTAGTATTACCTTCAAGTATTTTTAGACGTCAGTGTTAATCAGAGCCACCTCTTGTTTGTTGTGTGCCAAAAACAGTCTCTTGTATAAAAGCATATGTTAATATTAAACCCTGTGTTTCCGCAACAGCTCAAAAGCGAGATGCTCACCTGACAAAAGAGCAGGAGAGCCGACTACCAACTCACTGGCTGAAGAGCAAAGGAGCCCACACCACGATGGCGGACGCACTGTGGCGCCTGCGTGACCTAATGCTGAGAGACTCCCTAAACATCTGTCAGGCATACAAACTGTAACCTCTAGGACACTCAAACCACTATAACCAGCTCTCACTGCTCTTATCCTCAATAGTTGGTGTTTAGAAAGGATTATAGGCTGTAGAAGCAATATTTTATAGTGAATCTTGATGTGTTTTATATTTATTGCTAACATAATGAACTTGATTTTGATTTGTGTGCATTTTGATTTTTTTTTTTTTACACAATTCAGATTAATTATTTGTGCTGCAATGATAAACCAGTGTTGTCTCATTGATATCTACAAAATAAAATTGAGAATATCCTGTGAATGCAATAAGTTATAAATTATTTTGTTGTAAAAATCACAAGAAAATTGAGGGGCTCCTCAAGCATCGATCATTTCTGCTTTATTTTTTAAACACTTCCGATCTGTTGATGTCATTTCCTGAAGACGGAATCAAGACGGGGTCCATTCTCTTTAGTGTTTGCCCTGTCGTCCCAATGTCCATCTCCTCACATCCCGCATTTTGATACAAAAATAACACAGACTGGCCTCTTAAAGTGGTCATTGTAAAAGCTAACGTCAGTAAATCATCGTGTCCTATGGAGTAACTAAAAACCGAACAAAAGGAGCGACGAGGTGAGGTTTACTTTGTGCTGTTACTTGTCGGGGTTAGCAAGCTAGCAGCTTCACCGGCTCTTTCCAGACTCGTGATTCTTGATTCGATTTACAAACTTGTGCCATGTAACCCTGTTCATGTGTTGAAGGTGCAATTTCACGGAAGAAAACGTTTGCTGCAGTGATGTGGTAATGTTCGTCTCAGAAGATATCCTATTATTTTCATCCATTCCAGCCATTGGATGCTAGCAAGCTATCTATCGTTGTCCTGACAGGGAGACCCGTACAATCATTCTCTGGCCTGGTCGGGGGTCTAAACCCTTAAAATAAGATGGTGAAATAATCAGAAAATATTTAGTGCAAAGTAATTAACAGTGCGTAGCCGTCAAAGCTTCGTGTTTAGCAAGCTTACCAGTTAAGCTTTAAACTAGCTAGTGTTTAAGTTAGTGTTAGTTTAACAATTAAGTTGCAGCCAACGTTTAGCAACAATGGGGGTATTGAAAAAATATGCTCATGTGAGTTTTAATTGTTGACTTATTCCCTCCCCACACACAAACACACAGACAACAGTCAGTCTGTCTAACCTCTGCTCGTTGAGTTGGATCAAAACAATTACGTTTTTGTGTGAGCAGCGTCCTCTCTGGCAACTTATCCAAGTGGTGGACGAGGAATCAGTTATGACAGAGCTGTCGGTGTGCGCTTGTTTTTACTGTATGGTCTTACCTTGGCGCAGATCTGGCCAACGCCGCTGTTGACTGCACCTAATGTGCAGTATTATTGCTCACACATTTGGCCGTGTACCCGTGTTGTTGGCTGCAGCTGATGAGTTTTGTAATTGTAGTTTTGTTGGATGAACTCTGTTTGGATCCTGTGTAGATCACTGTCTATGCATTAATAAGTACGTTGTGTTTTGAGACTACAGCAATGTTGATGATATCAAGTGAATAAAACAGAGCTTTAAAACATTTTTGCAAAACTTAGCAGGCCCACGGCCTTACTTGCACTTCAGCACAAGTAACATAACACTGAAATTAAATTATTTTTGGTCCTGTTGTAATGAATAATCATAAATATTTATGATTTTAGTATTGCTCGAAATATTTGTGATTAACATTACAGAAAATCCCTTTTGTATGCTAAAAACACAACATATATCATCAAATATAAATGACAAAATGAGACATGACAGTTGTTTTTTAATATCAATTACTTTAGATTTTTTTTAAGAATCCTCACTGTATAGGCAGTCTATTCAAAATTACGAAATTCTAATTTGTGCATCACATGGCATCAACTCAGTGCGTTTTGACATGTAAATATGGTCAACATGACCTGCTGAAGTTCACACCAAGCATCATAAGGGGGAAGAAAGGTAACTTTTGAACATGGCATGGCATGATTGTCAGACAGGCTGCTCTGAATATTTTAGAAACTGCTGATCACTTGTGTGAGCCAAAATCCTTTTCAGTGTGAGAAGTCAGGAGGAGAATGTCCAGACTGGTTTGAAATTATAGAAAGGCAACAGACCTTAGTGATCACTTATACCCAAGATGTGTATAATATCATCTCTGAAACCACAACATATCAAAACTTGAAGATGGCAAGATGGGCTGCAGCAGCAGATGCTTCATTAGGTACATGTAATACCTAATGAATCGACAACTGAGGTCAATGAATTTGGTAAATTGGAGAATTTCTATAGCCCAGTTCCACCAGTGGGACATTTCTAGTACTTTGACACTGGAATAAATATTTGTAAAGGAGAAATTTACCAGGCATATATCATTATTTTAAATGTATGTGGAAAAACTCATTGTGAAACTGATGGCTTCAGATGGAATAAATTATTATTTTTTTAATGAATATGTTATGTTCATATTTAAGTCAGGAAGGTAGGTAACTGATTTTGAGATGTTATTATTTTAATATTTGATGCATATATTACAGTTTTGCAATTGCTAATTTAAATCTCATTCTGTTAGGGTGTATATTTGTTGTATATCACATTTATCAGTTCCAGTGCTTTGTATTAAATGATCTTGAATTGAAAAATCATGGTTTATATACATAATGTGTCAGTTTCAGGGTTGGTAGTGGAATGTTCAAAAACATTTATATTTTATTTTCTCCTTCCAGGCAGCGCTTACATTCTGACCCCCTAAATCAACATTTCCTTCAACGTTGACACTCTCCATTCGCCCCTGCAAAATTCATATCTTGACTTCAGCCTACAAAACTATACCTACAAGAATGTCCCAACTCCAGTTTCAGTGTCCATCTAGTCCCATGCCTGCTGCTCCTGCTTCTCTGCAGCTGGGGCAGCCGCAGCCTGGCTACAGCATCCCATGTGGCTCAGGCACCTTACCCTCAGAGAGTGCTAGCCAGCCCATCAGGAGCTCTGCTCTCCCTGCGGGCTCTGCCACTCCCTACAATACCACCACAGGTTTGGTTGTTTTTTCTAAAACCTTATTTCTTTTCATTTTGGAAAAATCCCATTTGTACTTTTCCCTCCTTTTTGCATGTGCCATAAATATTCCCTTAGTGAAAAAACATGCATGTGTCAAATTCTTTATATTTCAAACACATCCCATATTTTCTTTTAGATGGCCCTCTCGATGCCCTAGACTTTCACATTTATTTGCTTTTTTAATTCAAATGTTCAAGTTCAATGTTCAAGTTGACTATTTTCACAAATATATTATATATCGAATATAATGTGAGCATTTGTAAATATTAAAATCATCCTTTAATGTTCTTACAGTATCTAACATGGCAAACCCTAAAGAGAAGACCCCCATGTGTTTGGTGAATGAGTTAGCCCGTTTCAATAAGATCCAACCGGAGTATAAGCTGCTTTGTGAGCAAGGACCTGCTCACTCAAAGGTACATTGAGACTATGACTCTTACAAATTGGTTTCTGACATCAGTCAATCCAGTCATTCCCAGAAACTGTGTCCTGGGAGATTTTTTGGAGGGGATCACAAATATGCACTATCAAAATTTTGGGGTCACTTAGAAATGTCCTTATTTTTGAAAGAAAAGCACTGTTTTTCAATGAAGATAGCATTAAACTAATCAGAAATACACTCTATACATTGTTAATGTGGTAAATGACTATTCTAGCTGCAAACGTCTGGTTTGTAATGCAATATCTACATAGGTGTATAGAGGCCCATTTCCAGCAACCGTCACTCCAGTGTTCTAATGGTACATTGTGTTTGCTAATTGTGTTAGAAGGCTAATTGATGATTAGAAAACCCTTGTGCAATTATGTTAGCACAGCTGAAAACAGTTTAGCTGGTTAAAGCTATAAAACTGACCCTCCTTTGAGCTAGTCGAGTATCCGGAGCGTCACATTTGTGGGTTCGATTTAACCTTGTCAATGTCTTGACTATATTTTCAATTCATTTTGCAACTCATTGTTTGCTAATTGTGTTAGAAGGCTAATTGATGATTAGAAATCCCTTGTGCAATTATGTTAGCACAGCTGAAAACAGTTTAGCTGGTTAAAGCTATAAAACTGACCCTCCTTTGAGCTAGTCGAGTATCCGGAGCGTCACATTTGTGGGTTCGATTTAACCTTGTCAATGTCTTGACTATATTTTCTATTCATTTTGCAAGTCATTTGATGAAGTAAAGTTTGAGGTTTCATGGAAAACACAAAATTGTCTGGGTGACCCCAAACTTTTGAACGGTAGTGTATTTGCACAATCTTTTGAAGCCTTTTATTAAAGATACACACTATGTGTGTACTTTTGAAGTAACATACATTAAATGATCAATTAGGAATGGTTGGTTTATCTATTGGCCTGTGATGGACTGGCGACCTGTCCAGGGTGTACCCTGCCTCTGGCCCTATGTCAGCTGGAGTTAGGCACCAGCGTCCCCCACACCCTTTAGTGGAGGATAAAGCAGTAGAAAATGAGTGAGAGTGGTTTATCTATTGAAAGCAATTAAAGTGGCTTTTAAAAAGTTTAGAAATTGCTGTGGGTTTATAATTTCATGAAATTGATCTAGTTTCCTCTGTCTTTCTTTGCCTTTGACAGATTTTCTCAGTGAGGCTCACACTGGGAGATCAACACTGGGAGGCAGAAGGGACCAGCATCAAGAAAGCCCAGCATTCCGCTGCTGCCTCTGCTCTTGCTGAGACAACGCTTCCCAAACCCACAGTGAGAACGCCACGCAGCATAGGCAAGAATACAGGTGGGCAGTTCCCACTGATTTTGTCACAGTCTCTGTACTATGTTTTTTTATACTGATCTGCAAAAAGGATGAGCTTGTATGTTATTTATCTTTGCTCTTTTGTGTGTGTTGGATGTACAGTAGATGGCATGACACACACCATGGAGTTGACTGCACTATGTATGAAGCTTGGTAAGAAACCTATGTATAAACCTAATGACCCATACCCGGGAATGAGACCGCCAAATTTCAACTACAACGTCCGGACTCCAGGACCTTATCAGCGCTCCATGCAACAGTGAGTTTCAATTATTTGGAAATTGGATGAGGACGTTCAGTTGTCCTTTTTATTATTTAGAGTATTTTCTCTTTGTCACTATTTGAGATGGTAAAAATGACTGTCTTCTGTGTTCAGGTACTACTATCCATTTCCTCCAATGGGACCAATGCTATACCAAATGGAGCTTACCATTGGAGGACAACAGTTTATTGGAAAGGGACGTACGCGGCAGTTAGCTAAACAGGATGCTGCTGCCAAGGCCGTAAAAGTACTGCAGAAGGAGCCCATATTGCAACAGTTGCCAGTGGTGAGTAAAGACACACAAGCAAACACTTGAGGGATAGTGCAAGAAAGTCACTGTGTAATTTTGATACTGATTTGCTCCTTTTTAGTTTAATATGAATATGTTTACTATTGTCTTGGCAGATGAATGGAGAGCCCGAGGAAGAGAACCTCAACAAGTCAGAAATTAGTCAAGTGTTTGAAATTGCTCTGAAACGCAACTTACCTGTCAACTTTGAGGTGATTTTTTTTAACACTTATTTGTTATATACAACAGGTGATGCATATCAAAGAAGGCTCTTTGGTGCACGATTTTACACCTAAACAACACAGGAAACACAAAAGAAACAGTGTGAAGTGAAGTGTGCATTTGGTTTAATGTGTTTGGAAGGATTTATCTTGCACACAATTCTTAATAATTACTAAACCTGCTCAAATTAAAGTTAAGAAAAGGTCATCAATGTTGGATCTTTATTTAATTTAATTATTTAAAGAACAGTACCCAGAGAATACATGTTCTTAACTGGCCAAATACTACTTTAGGGGCAGATGCACAGACCTGAACATAGACTCTAGATAATAAGCATGACACCTCCCTGTTTCCTATCCACTTAAGTTGTTGAACAATATTTTTTATTCCACACCCAAATTTGAATGTAATCTGAAATCCATTTCCTAGGTTTTAAAGGAAGAAGGCCCTCCACACATGAAGAGTTTCCTAGTGCGTGTTATAGTTGGGGAGTTCACTGGCGAGGGTGAGGGAAAAAGTAAAAAGATTGCTAAGAAGCTGGCAGCAGCAGCAGTGCTGAGAGAGTTGAAGAGGCTGCCCCCCATACCCAGTGTGGAAAAGATGCTGCCACGCATCAAAAAGAAAACCAAATCTATTATCAAGGTAAGGTATTGTATCTATCTACTGGTTTGGAGTGAGGTTCATCAGTAAGCGCTCACAAATTTGTGATAACCTTGCCACCTCAACAGCTGCAGACCAGCCCAGAATATGGTCAGGGCATGAATCCTATCAGCCGCCTGGCTCAGATCCAGCAGGCCAAGAAGGAGAAGGAGCCAGAGTACAACATGGTTACAGAGAGAGGTCTACCACGGCGTAGAGAGTTTGTCATGCAGGTCAGCCATCTTTTTAGCATGACTTGTCCAACTAATGGCTCTGTTTTATCTCTTCCTTTGCTTGTTTTTTCTCTCCTGTCTAGTTATTTGATTTAAGTTGCCTGTCTTGTTTTTACAGGTGACCGTGTGTGGTCAGTCTGCTGAGGGACTGGGACCCAGCAAGAAGGTGGCCAAGAGGAACGCAGCAGAGAAAATGCTGGACCTCTTAGGATATAAAGTGCCTCAGCCCCAGCCCCCTAAACCGGCACTCAAAACTGATGAAAAGGTGCTGCCAGACTTTTGACGAGCATGTTACAGTGTGATACACCTCAATATAATGATGATATTTTTGTAATATTTAGGCCCCAGTGAAAAAACCTGGTGATGGGCGCAAAGTGACCTTCTTTGAGCCTGGCTCTGTAGAGGAGGTGGCATTGGGTGAGGATTGTTTTTTAATTTGTTTAAATTAAAATAAGAAATTGTTATATAAAATAGAACTGTGGCTTCCACTGTTTTAAGAAATTATAATAATGGCAATAATCTCTCTGAAGTTTACAATGAGGAATAACAGCTATGTGTATAATTAATACTGTTCACAATACCTGTGATGTCCTGAACTGTGATTCCTGCCAATCCCTAGCTCACTAAGAGATAATTTACAAATCTTTTCCTTTTAAGGTTCTAAAGAGGATGACTTCCGACTGCCTTACCTAAGCCATCAGCAACTACCTGCAGGTATCCTTCCTATGGTGCCTGAAGTGGCTCAAGCAGTCGGGGTCTGCCAAGGACCCCAGGCCAAGGATTTTAGTCGAACTTTGCCCAACCCAGGCAAAGCCACGATCACTGCCATGATTGCCAATGAGCTGCTTTATGCAGGGACGTCCCTGACTGCTGAGACTATCCTAAAAAACAAAAACAACATGAACCAACTGCCCCATGGGCCCCTCACCCGGCCTTCAGAACAGCTCGGCTATCTTGCATCAGTGCAAGGCCTGCAGGTAAACAGCAGCATTTTGTAATTCAGTTGTGGGACATTGTTAAGCATGTATTTAATTTCCACTCAAATGTCTAATTTGCTTTCAGGTGGAGTACAAAGATTTCCCCAAAAACAACAAGAATGAGTTTGTGTCTCTGATTAATTGCTCCTCCCAGCCGCCGCTCATCAGTCATGGAATTGGGAAAGATGTAGAATCCTGTCATGATATGGTGAGTTTTGAAGAACTACATTTCATATTTATGCTTTAATACTTCAATACATACATTTTTTTATGAAAAGTCATAAGACTTTTTTAACCCTATTAACTTGTAAAGCACATCTTATTGGAAGTGTGGTTTGTGTATCTTGGAAATGATTGAGAAATATTATTAAAAAATTGTGTCAAGGTACTTTGTGTTTTGACCATGAGCAGATATGTTATTATTTTTTTCCTCTGTTTTCCATCTCACTGTTAACCTCTTTATAAGCATCTACCAGACACTAAAATAAAATTACAAAAAACAACAAAAATCAGGAAGGTGTTTTGATCTGTGGGATCTGTGTTTCTTAAAGTAGGGCATGCACTACTGCTACTACTACTACTACTACTGACTGCTCTCTTTGCATCAATTTCAGAAGACAAGATAATAAATCAAAATCTCTTACCAAAAATTGGTCACTAAAGTAACTTAAATTGTTCTTCACTGCTGCAGGCTGCACTAAATATACTGAAGATGCTGTCAGAATTGGACCAGCAGCCAAATGAAAGAGCAGGAAATGGACCAGTCTCTGGGTAAGCTGTGTTACACTGTTTCGTGTGTAAAACTGACCTTTGTCTGCTGAGGACATACAGTACATGCTTGAATGCATGAACATGTACAGCCAAGGCAGTGTCTATCCAGTTTATACCAAATCCTGCAAGACTACACTGGACAGTAAAGGGCATTAAGGATGTTTTTACCAATGGGATGGTGTTTTTCTCTGTGCTGCCAATATCCATTCTGACTGTGGCACCCGGGTCAATGTGTTTAAGAGAGAGAGAGAAGCTTCAGTAAAGCATTAGTACAAAACATTAAAGCCAGGTTTGCACTACACAGCTTTCAGAGTCATAAGACGACTGTGCATCCTGCACTACTTGACTTGCTGTCATGTGAGTTTCACACTACACAAGTAACTGGCAACAGCAGATCTCAACAAGCAGCTACAGTATACATTTCTCACTAAGAGGAGACCCCGGACTGATGTCTTGTCATGAAAACATACGGTCACTAAAACACTAAGTCACGTTGGCAATAATGTGAGAACCCCGGCTTAATTTAGGCTGGTTTCACGTCTACGGGTCAACTGCTGAACATATGTTGCAGCAATGCTGTGTGTGATCTCAGTTTTTTTTTTTTTTAATTTTGTGTTACTCTTTTTTTACCCTCTTTCTGACGATCCACTGTTGTATTTCCTGATCTGGTTTCACCCACCAACAGACCGTTGCTCTCTCTGACCGGCTGGTGTGGCTTGACTTTGTTGTACACTCTCATTTTTCAGAGATTGAAGTCTGAGATGAATTTGAATTTGGAGTCATCAGCAGATGCAGTTCATTCTTCATTCATTAGAAGCCATTGGAGGGGTGATAAGCTGCAACTTTGAAAACTCTTTGGCAAGGCGGATTATCAGGCTTAAAAATTTTGAATTTTTCCTTAGTTAGAGATACAGTGGAGAAAATATGTATTTCATTCACCACAGATTTTGCAAAAATCACATTGTATGATTTTTAAATAATTAATTTGCATTTTATTGCATGAAATAAGTATTTGATACAATAGAAAAATAGAACTTAATATTTGGTACAGAAACCTTTGTTTACAATTATAGAGGTCAAACATTTCCTGTAGTTCTTGGCCAGGTTTTCACACACTGCAGCAGGGATTTTGGCCCACTCCTCCATACAGATCTTTCAGATTTCGGGACTGTCGCTGGGCAACACGGAGATTCAGCTCCCTCCAAAGATTTTTGATTGAGTTCAGGTCTGGAGACTGGCTAGGCCACTCCAGGACCTTCTTACGGAGCCACTCCTTAGTTGCCCTGGTTGTGTGTTTCGGGTCATTGTCATGCTGGAAGACCCAGCCATGACCCATCTTTAATGCTTTTACTGAGTTTGTTGCACAAAATTTTGTGATACATGGCCCCATCCATCTTCTCTTCAGTACGGTGCAGTTGTCCTGTCCCCTTCGCAGAAAAGCACCCCCAAGGCATGATGTTTCCACTCCCAAGATTCACAGTTGGGATGGTGTTCTTGGGATTGTACTCATCCTTCTTTTTTCTTCAAACACGGCGAGTGGAGTTTATACCAAAAAGTTCTATTTTGGTCTCATCTGACCACATGACCTTCTCCCATGTCACCTCCGGATCATCCAGATGGTCAGTGGCATATCTCACACGGGCCTGGACATCTGCTGGTTTGAGCAGGAGGACCTTGCACATGCTGCAGGACTTTAATCCATGATGGGATAGTGTGTTACTAATCGTAACCTTTTGAGACTGTGGGCCCAGCTCTCTTCAGGTCATTGACTAGGTCCTCCTCTGTAGTTCTGGGCTGATCCCTCACCTTTCTCGTGATCATTGATACTCCACGAGTCGAGATCTTGCATGGAACCCCAGTCCGAGGAAAATTGACAGTCATCTTGAGTTTCTTCCATTTTCTAATAATTGTGCCAAAAGTTGTTGCCTTCTTAACTAGCTGCTTGCCTATTGTCCTGTAGCCAATCCCAGCCTTGTGCAGGTCTACAGTTTTGTCCCTGGTGTCCATAGACAGGTCTTTGGTCTTGCCCATGGTGGAAAGGTTTGGGTCTGATTGATTGATTGTGTAGACAGGTGTCTTTTATACAAATAACAAGCTCAAACAGGTACAATTAATATAGGTAACCAGTGGAGGATAGAAGGGCTTCTTAAAGATGAACTAACAGGTCTGTGAGTGCCAGATTTGTTGCTGATTGGTAGCTGATCAAATACTTATTTCATGCAATAAAATACAAATTAATTATTTAAAAATCATACAATGTGATTTTTTTTTTTAAGATTCTGTCTCTCAGTGTTCCTACGATGAAAAGTACGGACCTCTCCATTCTTTGTTAGTGGGAAAGCCAGATTAAGGTGAAGTCACCACAGTCCCACCATAATTTGGCTATAACGTCATAAAGAAGTCCATTGGTGATATTCCCACATCCTGTAGACTTAGTATAGATACACAAATTTTCAACATATATAGAATTACTAATTATTCAGTCATAAGGTATAAATGACTTCACTGATCAATTCATTATAAAATGGCTTTATTACAATAATAAGACACATGCACAGGATGTTCACTGCCACTATGATGCTTCTTGTTTATAGATGTCTTGCAACTATCCCTTTTTTTCAGCCTTGGCACACACAGGTATATTTATGGCTGATTCAAAAAATGATCAAAACTGAACCTGACTTGTTTTCCACAGGTGTGGCAAGCAGGACATGGAAGGTGACATGCACCTCAAACAGGCTAACTCAAGCACATTGGCACAGACCCTGGATGGCACTGTTTGAACGATCAGGTTTGGTTGCCTGTAAAAGCACTAAAGAAAATTCAGACACTGTGTTCTTTGTCCGTTTTAGAAGGCTTAAGGAAGCTCTGGGATCCATAGGCCCTAAACAATCACTGTTACTTATCATTGTTCTGAAATGTTCACAGTTAAGCACGGTTGATAAGGAAAACTAGTTTCCTTTGCTGATGTTTAATTGGACTCATTTTTTATTTTGTTGCTTTGTAGGAAAAGTAGCTGCATCCTAGCCAATGAGGTGGGAGTTGACTTGTTGGGTTGAAGTCTTGTTTTGACTAGAATTTGATTCATCTTTGTGAGACCTGCTAACTCTTGTTTTTAAGTGTTTTATGTTTTATCCCCCACCGAAGTGGTTATTAAACAAGAGGTTTGCACCTTTTCTTTGTCTAGGGTGCAGCTCGCACGAACCTCTGTTGATTTTCCTAGAGTGCTTTACATCAGCAACCACAAGTGAAGTGTTAATGATATTACCATGTAGGACTGGGAAGAATTTGTGACTAAATGTGACTAGCGTGTGATGTAATGTGATGTCGTCTCTGATGTGTGTGGCGAAGACTTGCTGCATCACTTTTCTCTCTTTCTCCTGTTTCCTCCCTTATGTCAACCTCCCGTCTCTCTCCACTCCCCATGGTAATTAAACTTTAGTGCTCATGTGCACAAAACAAATCCTGCCTTTCCTTTTCTTTATCTATCAGTGGTGGAAAATTCTAGCAAATTCTACAAACTCACAGGATGAGCTATTTGTTTGTTTCAGGATCATAAGCAGAAAGTCAGCGCAATAATGATATCAAAACAAGGTCTCATATCTTAGATAAAATTGTGTAGGATTATAAATATCAACATCTGTTTCACTAATAGGAATTTTTCCTTAGTTAGAGATACAGTGGAGATATTATTTAAAATAGCTTTTTGTATTGTATGTGAAATATTGATGTTGGGTAAAAGTCTCAGATATTGCTGAAAGTCATTTGGGTTCTGCGTTGCTTCTGATTCTTTGAGAATTTTTCAATAATATTTTCATCCAACTTGAAATATAATACAGGTGTCCATATAAATGTGTTTATATAAATATGTTAGTAAAAATTAGATTTTCATACACAGCACAAATCAGGAGTCCAAATTAAGACTTGTTATGTCAAAGTTTGCTGTTCTTCTAAATAGACAGGAGACATTTTAAATAACCTGAAACTGAGCTGCAGGAATTGCTTCGTCAGTCATTTCTCTTCCCTTGCATGGCAATATTTTTTTTTGTCAGTGTCTATGATCCACTGCATCATTTCTGTATTTTGAGATAAACCGCATCTTAAAGCACAATTGCAAAAACATTGCATGTGTAAAAACATACAAAATGTGCAGTTTAAAAAAGCACACAGTGCAGTCTGGTGTGTTTTATCCTCACATTTTAATCCTTATATTGTATGTCAACATAATTCAGCACAATATTTAGTTTACATTGTTTAGTTAGAGATATTAAAGACTCCGTCATTCCCATTTTGATCAGTTCAGGATTTAATCTGGCTGTTGCACAGTTGAAAAGATTTTGAAGGGACTTGACACTTCATTTTACTGAGTACTGATGACACTTGGCAGAGTAGGCATTTTAGTACAGAAATAAAATCTAAAGTCACTTCCACAATTCTCAATATGTCACATGTTGTGAGTAAATCCTGGCTGTAAATTGGTAAAAAAAATTTGCAGCATTTTAAAAACCGTAAAGCATTTAAAATTATATTTAGACTTAATGTTGAGGTTTTATGACTATTCAACCTTAATGCAGCCATTAGACACTTGTTTCTTGGTATCAATGAAGGGATACATGCACTTGTCGGACCCCATGAAACGATACATCACCACGTTGGATTCCCATGGCAACAGCCTGAAAGAGAAAATCGGAAGTGAGTCACACACATTCAGCCAGGCTCAAGAGTAGATTTATTCATGGGGTTTTGTTAATATAAAGGTGAGACTTTATACTTACGCCCTGGAGAGAAAAGGGAGGTAGGTGAGACGAGGGATGCATACCAGCGGTTGGTCTATGAGGATGGCGTTCATGGCCTGCTCAACACAGTACTGGGGCTCTAGGGGAGCGAGAAACAGTTCCACTTCCTCCCTAACAGTGGCAGCAAAGGACATTTATATAACCCCTTGTAACATTTAGTTCCATGCAACAGAAAAAATGTATTATGCCTTATGTGATACATTCTATAATTGTTCATGTTAGCTGTCTGTTAAATGTTTGTCACAAGTGCAATATCATATCCATGTCAAATACATTAGCTTAGAAAATTAACATTTGGTGTGCATATTTTGGTGAATTTACAGGCAGCTGCAATAGTGAAATTCCTTGCAATGGTGTAGTTCTGAAAATGATCTATTGGGTGACATACCGTATCCTGCAGCCTTCAAACATGCCTGTGTCCACAAGGTAGGGACATACAAGAGTAGTCTTCACTCCAACTTCTTCAGTCAGCAGTTCGTGGGCCAGAGACTCATGAAAGCCCACTGCAGCAAACTTACTGGCGCAATAATCCTGTCCCAATTCAACAAAACACATCAGACATGAAAATGTTTAGGAACCTTTTTTTCCCCCTTAATTTTAGGAACACCTCAGGCTGCTCTTTGAATAATAGATATTTTCTCATAAATTTAAAAAGCAGCGATCTCATGTCTTAGTGTTGCCATGCCATACTGCTTCACCTCGACACCAGCTGTGCTGAAGAGACCGAGGACACTGGCAATGGTCACGATGTGACCATGGTTCTGGGCCTTCATCTGGGGCAGGAAGGCCTTCACTGTCTGAGGCACACAAACACAAACGCACACTTTTTTTTTTTCCAAGTACGTTATGAGGCAACATGGTGTAAAGTGTTCATATGACTTGCTGTGACTTAAATATTGCTCATTGTGAGGCAAAGATTATGTTGCACGAGCAGCTGCACATTAAGAGGATTTACATGAGAGTCCTGTAGCACAGCGTGTGAAGGGGATAAAGTTATTAATATATTTTGTTTGTCATGTGTCACTCTATTCACAATAACCTACACTGTTCAGCTGATGACAAAGCATCTTAGCCGTAGCAAATGCTGAATCATTGTCTGTGGGTGGTACTCTTACTACTACTACTAATGATTTACCCAAATGACAGTAGAAAAATGTGTTATTAGTTGCCCTTGTTATAGTTGTCTGCGTTTTAAAGCATTTCTGTCTCTGACTGTATTTTCTCTGTAGGAGTCACAGTTTTAACAATCTCAAAAAGGTTAATTTCCCGACAGAGTATTGGGTGCTGCCAACAGTCTACAGAATGCCAGGAACTTTTCAACTGGAGCATCTCCCTGTGACAAAATACTTCCAAAAAAGACAATAATGTTAAAACTGGGACAAAAACTGGAGTGATTTCATATTATTTACTCTTCAGATCAGATTTCAAGCAGCTTCTTTCACTTGATCCACAGGTTGACCAATTAATCGATTGGGCCGGAATTTTTATTTATATTGGTCTCAGAAACTTGTTAAATGCGTCTGAGCATTTAAAAGCTTTATTTTGTCACCCATTATTATTTTTTGATGACCTCTTTCTTTTATTTTATATTCTGTTTCTGTCTTCTTATTAAAATTACTGTATATAATTTCACTTCGGTGCAGACATAAAATGTCGACTGGAGAGACATTAACTGCTTAATGAAGTTAAGCACTATTTTTGTATTACTCGTTGTCATTAAACTGGCATAGTTTATCAGAAAGAGGAAAAAAAAGTATGTGGGCCAAAAAATCGACATTATTTATCGGCCATTGGCTGCCCTGATTTCTAAAAATCAGCATCAGTCATAGAAAAGCCCATATTGGTCGACCTCCAACTAGATCCATACTTTACTGTGATATACAGGTTTGAGACATCTCACCCAGAAGAGGGCGTGACAGTTGACTTTCATGGTCCTCTCCATCACTTCATCTGGACAGTCTAATATGCGTTCCCCTGCCACCACGCCAGCGTTGTTCACCAGTATTGTGACATCTCGGCCCAGGTCCTTCCTCACAAGCTCTGCATTGCGATACACATCCTCCCGCTTGGTCACATCCACGGTGTATGTGTACGCCTTACCCCCCATCTCATGCACAAGCTTGGCTGTCTGCTCATTGCAAGTGCTGTTGATGTCCCACAGCACCACTTCTGCCCCATGTTTGGTGAATTCCTGAGCAAACAGACGACCCAGGCCTCCTCCTGATCCAGTGATCAGCACCAGCTCTCCCTCAATTTGCTTGGTTCGTGGGCGCAGGATGACCCGCATAGAGTTGCGCAGGATGAAGTAAATTACATCCAGTAGCATCACTTGCAGGTCCATTAGAAAAATCATTTTGATATGGTACTGCTGATGTCTGAGGATGCAGACAGCCAAGCTGCTATTTTCCACCTCCTTTGACACTCAGCCTCCATTCTTGGTTTATTTAAACACTCTCCTCCAGGATTAGAGGAAATACTTTGAGCTCTTAAATACAACTATGTTTGCTGTAATCTGTGAATGAATGCGTTTTCACCATTAATGGGGCCAATAACGTGCCGGGCGCTGTTACTATTGTGAGTCAGAATGTTGAAGCTCAAAGGACTTTCTTCAAGGTGTCGTTCACACCTTCACTGTACTGTACACATGAAAATCTAATCTAGATTTCAATCAGGAGAGACAAGTGAATGACAAATATTTTATTATGGACTGACAGTACAAATTAAACTGTTTTGGAGGATGAAGACTGGTGGATGTGATAACAGTGCCATATTTAAAAAGACGAGCAGCAAGATGGTAGGTTTACACAGATGATGTATTGCTGTGGTTGCTAATAGAAGATAACAAGCTGATGAACTGCTGAAACCCCCAAGACAACCACCGTACCACTGGTCCACAGCCCTCATAATAGTGACAGCACTATGAGATTCACTCACTCACTCACTCATTTTCTACTGCTTTATCCTTCACATGAGGGACGCTGATGCCTAATCCAAGCTGAAATGGGGCGAAAGGTGTACAGGGCGCCAGTCCATCACAGGGCCACACATAGAGACAAACAACCATCCTCTCTCACATTCACACCTGTGGGTAAATTTAGTGTCCAATTAGCCTAATACCTAGATCTGTTTGTTTTTGGTCTGTGGGAGGAAACTGGAGAACCCGGAGAAAACCCCCCCACACACAAGGGGAGAACATTCAAACCCGCATCTTTTTGCTGCAAAGGCAGGAGTGCTAAGCACTTAACCAGTACGAGATTGTTTGTTCCATTTATATGTAAAATCCCTAAATCAGGGTTCATGTACTTGCATCTACTACAGTAAGGTTTTTGTGGAGGTCTCACCGTGGTCCTGCTTGCAGTCAATCGGTAATTTTCATTACAGGTTGATCATAATACATTTTATCCATGATGTGGAACAAGGACAGTGAGAACAGTGCCCAGCTTAATCCAACAAATAATTAATAGAATTAAAACGCGATTTGACAGGTGGTGCTGAAAAGTCTTCCGTAAGATACAAAGCAACCCCATTAACGTTCATGTTATGCTGGACAAAAAGGACACTACAGTGGCTTGCAGTTGTAGAGTAACTGTACATTGAGCGGGAGTTAATTTGAATTTCCTGTCCAGTGAAGGGGACCCCATTGAAAAAAAATAGAAGTTTGCGCTCACACGACTTCACTGCTGCAGGGAGAATCTTATGAAATGAGATTATAGGGAGATTATGCTTATGACTGTAAACCGCTACATGAAGTCCAAAGACTGCTACTTGTTGTGTGTCTTGTTTCTTGTTATTGAGGTAAACACAGCCTGTATTGTTTACTTCCACTGTAGATAAATTAGCACTGTTGGCCAGGCCGTACTGGTGAATTATTATTTTTTGATTCTCCCCTCCCTCCTCCCACTTGTTTCACTTTATCATTGCATCGTCATTGTGAGTGTAGACAGATTTTAAAAGTACATTTTTTTAAAAAATGCATTTTCATACTGCTGTGAAATGGATGCAAAGTAGTTGCGACCTTTATAGTAATTTTGTATGTGTATACAGTATTTACAAATGATGATTGGATAATAGTGCTGTTTACACTGAGTGCAGCTGTATCCACTTACTTCCTGCTCTGTTCAGTGGAACTGAAAAGTTCCTGGTCTCTAAAAGGCTGCGCTGTTTCACAGATAAACATGCAAAGTTACACAAAGTGAGAACGAACCATTGGTTTTGTTTGTTCGGATAATGCTGTTTCTGTGTGTAGATGTATAATCATTCATCAAACGCATTCTTTATAAATAGAGTACTGTGCAAAAATGTCAGGGCATCATAGATTTCAATGAGGTGACTGAAGGTTGGTCTTATACAGTATGTTAACAAGCTGTCAATGAGTTTAACTCATACAACAGAGGACAAAAGTTGCAAATTTGCCTTTGGCTACAATCTTGTATTTTAACATTATGAGTTTTCACTGATCTACGCTGCCTTTGTTTTAAATGAACGGAGAGAGGCCAGGGTTTTGCTGCTGGTCAAGTGTATAATTGTAGGTCACACTAAATATTTTAACCACTTTAATGTGTATAGAGGCATTTTTCTTTCCTGAAATATTGTTATGTTAAAATTGCATACTTGTATACCGTACTTTCTGGATGTGTTCCAATAAAGTGAATGAGAAATAATTATACTGTTTGATCATTATAGCATTACTAAAACATCAAACCTAATGGTGACCAAAGACTTTTGCACAGTGCTATAGACCTGTACAATACAGAAGAATTTTAACCACTAAATTGTCACTGTCGTCTCTCTGTTTATCCCACTTCTATACTACTGTAACTTCATTACTCTGATAAAATGAAGGTGACTTTTTAGTCTCACCCTACAGTCCAGTTGTGTTAATCGTTTATCATTATCACATAAAACCGGTTAAAGGTACAGGTTCCGAAAACCCACAGAAACAAGACCTGATTGGCAATTGATGTGACAATTTAGCTTAAAACCAAGTGAACGTACTGTATAGCCAATATCTATTAGTGCACAAAGTAAACTTAACACTGTGATTCAAAATCAGCAAAGTAATTCCTTATTTTGACCTCAAAGCAGGACAAGCACCTCCGGTGTTTATGTTAAACTAACAGGCTGCTGCTTGGAGCTTCCTATTGTGATTAAAGGATCTTCTCATCTCAGTTATTGGTAAGAAAGAGAGTGTATTTCCCAAAATATCATTTTTTTTTTTTTTTTTTTAAAGTTCAAGTGTGTTAGAGTTAGTGACAACCTATGGCGAGACTGCACTTTCCTAAGAGCACCAGGAAACTACGGCGGCTTTCGCAAATTTGCTTGTTCTTCATTTTTATAGTTAGCTTCTGCTTGGAAACATGAAATGCATGCATGCTCAGCACAGCTTCCTAAATGCTCCACGCCGTTCTGCGAGGGCAAAATGACACATAACGTGCCTGTGCACGGGGTAAGTGCTGGGTTGCCAACACATTGTTGTGACTTAACGGCGGTCCGTGCATTCACTGTCACTGCTGAGATAGATTTCTATAAAAGCTGCTCTGTTTTTACTTGACCCAAATTACCTGTACCTGTGTCCTGTGAGTGTGTGTCCTCTGCAGTGGAGTACAGAGTATCTAGGTTAGTTGTGATGGGTCACCTTCACAAGATAAGTTTGCTTGTTCCCATTTTGAACTGCACTCTAGGTGACAGACAGTGAAAACAACCACCAGATGGCAACATTGACTTTTATTTTTAATTTTTTTTTAACTTGAGAGCACTGCTTTATTCCTCCCTCCTTCCTTCCTTCCTGCAGTGATTGTCCTCTCCAGGGGCAGACAGTTTGGAAATCCTTGATGCAGGAGTGTGTGGAGACGTGTGAGGAGGCTGGAGGCCTGTATCTGCTTCCTCCTCATCTGACCAACTCCCTCCTCCTGTTTATTGCTTAGACTCATGTTTAAAGAGCAGCCTTCATATTACTAGGACGACATAGCTCTCAGTGGAATAATAACAAAGACTGATCTGTAAATCTATTTTGGTAAAATCAGATACCTTTTTAGTCAAATTGACCAAATCTCCATTTACCGTACATCTTATATGAAGTTAACTGAAGATTCATTACATAGTGACCACAAAACCTTTGAAAACACACACTGCTGCCTACTTTAATACCTCAGATTCATAATAAAATTAAAGTAGACAAACACTGATCTGAAAATCGATTTTAGTAAAGCTTAGGGCCTTTTTAGTCATACTAACCACATATAATCTGTCACGTCATAAAAATGCAACTACATTCTATGATGAAGATGTTCGAGAATCTTCATTTCTTGGTGGAAATGCAAAAATGTCTGCATTTGATTCCACAAAGGCTTTAAAAATACATGTCCCTGTCGACTTAAATGTAAAACCTTCAATTAAAAGTGAAAAGAAAGTCAACAATTCCTAGTCAAAATGTAAAGTGATCTTATTTATTTCATCTTCAGTCATCAAAGGGAAATGCTTTTCTTAAGAAATAGAAATATCTTAGGACAATGAGACACTTTTTTTTTTTACATGACAAGGTTTTGGCTCTGTGTGAATCACCACCAGTCCAAACGCCAAAGTTACAACATGCACTGAACAATAGAACATTTATACAGAAACAACAGCATAGAAAGTCAACAAGTAAAAATTATTGGCGTTTTCTTGTTTGTTTGTTTTTACAAAACAGACAGCTTAGGACCTACAAACAACATTTTATAAGAGCTGGCTAGTTTCATTCAATTATCTTTTGTCAGTTCCCTGGAAACAGTGTACTTTACAAAGACTGATGGCTTAGGCAAGGTTGGGGTCAATTCCACAGAGAGCTCAAAATGTAGAAAAAATAGAGTCTATGTATTCAATTAGAACCAAGTTTAATTTGTCTCATGCTCTAATACTGTTTCCTTTCTTAGTGTTTTGTCTGATGATTTTTTTTTTAAACATAATCAAGGCATCTTAAATTGACCCCAACCATGTGATACAGTGTAAGATTGTGTGGAATTAGGCTACTTGCTAAAGCAGTGGTTCTCACTGGGTTTTGGAAACTACCATATGTCCCTGAAAGGGTTCTAACAAAAACAATAAAGACTTGAGACTCTTTACAGTTAAATCAGCTAATGCAACAACCATTTTTTTTTCTTTTTCTTTATTTTTTCTTTTTTTTTTTTTAGATTTCAGCAGAATGATTTTACTATACAGGTGAGTCTTTAAATGGGAAAATGTTTAGAATATGTGCTCTTTGTCGTAAGCTGTATCAGCAAATGAGATAATAAATAAATAAATAAAACCACTTCATCACATGTGATGTTCCAGTTCTGTTATCAGAAGTTTACTACAGGGATCTCAGTGAAATTAAAAGCTCTTTTATGCTACGAAGGTCTGTGGATTTTAATGGTTAACTTGTAAATTAAATGGTGTAAAGTGCCCAACTAAAATAAAAACAAAGATAAGTTTTATTTTAAAAAAATAATTGCTTTTTTTGTTATATGGTGGCATCATGTCACAGTTTTACAGTCTTGGTATCGAATTAAAACATCATGCCTGATTTTGTTCACACTACCTTGTCTGGAAGTGTAAGAGTATCAATACTAGTGACAGGATTTCAATATTTTGTGTATACACATGGATGCACATTTGCCCACAATAAATCTCAGTTTGTGAGTGATTGATTGTCTTCATTTTTGAGAGCTACTTCGCTGAAAAATGGTCCCTTACTACCATGATATGGAAAACCGAAATTATGAGACAGAAGCTCACGTGATGCATCTGGACGTGTAGTGTGAAATACCTTTTTTTATGCCTTCAACATGTGAGACTGAAAATGGCCACGTCTTCATGAAACATTATGAAATCACCTCAAATCTTTTAGATGTAGCAGAATATAAAGGAGTTACAATGTCGGCATACAGTATATTGGACTTAACTCTTCATAAGCAGGTCAATTGATGTGCAATCAAAGGGGAATCAGGAGCAAACATACAACGACATGTTCCTCTGCTTCAGGTTGATCCCATTTTACTGAAAAAAGAAATACGTAAATAAATGAGGAAAAAAATGCAGTGGACCAAGCTTGCATGTTTACCATGTCTTCATTGTGGAATTGGACCCATGCCGTATATATATATATATATATATATATATATATATATATATATATATATATATATATATATATATATATATATATATATAGCACTATACAGTTCTATTGAGGAAAATTTGTATTTTTGTATGAATATTCAAACATTTTTATGCAATCAATATTTATTTTGGAATATCTCTTTACAGAAGAAAACAATGTTTATGTTTAAAAATCCTCTTTAGGGTGTTTTTTTTTTTTTTTTTTTTTTGTTTTTTTTTCCTAACTTGTGATTTTGTTTCCTAACAAATGATTTTATTTTACGAGCAGCAAAATGCAATTTAAGTTTAAATAAAAGTAAATACATATTGGCACCATGATGCTACATAAAACGTATCCATTTTTTTCCAACAGAAACCACAACCACCTTTACCTTATTATTTAGAATCTGTTCAGCTGCTGCTAGATCCATTAAACGCTTTTCTCATTCCCTCTTGTTTCACCTTTAAACAAAAACATTATAAATGTGCGCAAAGGTAATCCTAATTTCTTTAATTATACGATTAAAGCTCATGTTATATCAAAATATTCCTCTCACTGCTGCATGTGAAAGAGAAGATGAGAAGAGAAGCAAGGCGGGATTACCCTGTCATCCACAAATTTGTATCAGAAACACCTCATTCTTTCGCATTAGGTGGTAACCATATACTCTAGTGCCCTGGCTTTACACCAGTGACACACACACACACACACACACGTTTTCCTCTCACACTCATTGTTATTCTTTTCACAGCTCAGCTCCTCTTTCTATGGGAAAGCAATATGAATTGGTTCAAGTCTGATTAGAACAGTAAATGAAATCAGGGTCTGTGATCGTGTCTTAACCACAACACAGCAGAAAAATGTCAGCCACCCTGTGTGAATTTCACTCAACCCCATATTTATAATAGTGCAACGACTCCTTTAACAGCATCCTTCACTGTTTTGTCAGGAAATGGCTCAGGTGTTTGTGAATGTGTCTTGCTGGCAGTGAGGTTCTCCTTTGCAGGAAACTGCGGTTACAGAATGGTCCAGCATCTCTGAATATATGCCCTTCCTAAGGAGATAAAACACCACAGTCTCTCTTTTAATACCAATGTGAAAAGTTTGCCAGTTGTTTTAACCGTGGTGAGGGACATTTACATGTTATGTGCTGCATGTCTAACCTTTTACCAATATAACAATACAGACAGGAAAAAAAGCAAAAACAAACAAATAAAAGAAGAATTGATTGTGCAATTCTGTCAGCAAGCTAAAGTTAATTTATATTGTGTGCAATTGAAACGATTTATGGAACACAGCAACACAGACATAAGACAATAACAATGTACAAGGTCGCATTGCACAGTAGTCATGGGTGTCCACAGTGAGTACAGAGGCTCTGCAAACATGTTGCCAGTATTTGTGAGGACATTTTGACGTCCTCACAACTTTAAAGGGTTTCTGAGGGTTAAGCAGTCAAGACTTGATTTTAGATTAGGTTAGGGTTAGGTTAAAGATTAGACATTTATTTGTGATGGTTAAAGTGTAACTAGACCCCATCTTCTAAAGCTAACTCCACTGAATGCCTGATTTAGAAAAATGCCAAAGAAGTGGGCTGAGACCTGAGTGACGGAGTGAGTGGACCAATAAGGGGACAGTGGAATCTGACACTGAGCTGCAGCTGTCTAACAAGGTGCTCTGTTCTTCACATGGTGGAGAGAGAAAGGCAACAGAGCAACAGCTCCCATGATATATAAAGAGGGAAAAAGTGTATCAGTGATACAAGCATGGACCAAAATAGCCAGTGGCAAAATTTGAATGCAGTAGCTGGTGTTTGACCACAGAGAGGAAGAAGATAAGCTGATTTTTTTTTTTTATCATAACATTCATTCATTGTCCACCACTTTATCCTCCACATGCAGCACATCAGATCATGTATGATTTCAATACTTTACATTAAACTGTGAAGATTTGCACCTGGATAAACAAATAACATTACTAGATATCATATACACTTTTCACCTGAATAAAAGTGGTTTAGGGGTTTAGTTACTCTTTAAGGCTGGGGAATGCAATATGTTTATGAATGTACTCACTAAGAATGCTATACAAGAATGTGTGTGTGTGTGTTTGGTTGTGGTTGTGTGCACGCACGCAAACATGCAATCAGACCATATACAGTAACTCCAATTAACAAAATGTTGGTGAGCTGCTGCCAGCCATTGAGAATAGCTGCTGTTACCATGGAAACTAAGTGTATATACTGCATATGTATCCTGAAGACTGTCTTCAATAACAGTATGTCTCTCTTGTGACTTGTGCTCATGCTTTTGTTTCATCAGTTCTGGCATTACAACTGATTTTATAGTGAAGATAACCTGGTTGTGAATATTTAGTGCTATTAGAGTTTACTTTCTGTATCTTATACACTCATCTTCCAGAATCTGTGTAATCTCTTTGGCTGCATTCATGCTAGGAACATTGCTGATTGCTGAACATTCATCACTGAAATCTAAACATGTCAATGAGTTTTACATGTTAAAAATGATTAAAGTACTTTCTTATATATGATAATGTCTTTATCAATATGAAGGACAAGCCACTTATGTTTTTGTATGTTGATTGGTTGGTTGGATGGATGCAAGCATGCTTCATAAATGTGTGCTTTCAAGATTACTAACTGTTGGTTCACTAATATCATCTTTAAAATGATACTGGGAGGCTAAGAACAATAATCACTGGCAGAGATTAGAAAGTATCATCCAAACTCACAGTGACATGATAACATATGGGAAAGTAAACACCTTAAAGACAATAGATGATGTGGACAGACACCTCTGATAACTGCAGACCCTGGACTTTATAGAGGATCAGTGTGTGCTGTTATCTGAGGTGTTAGATAACATATTGGAAAGTAAAACACATTAATGACAACAGATGATGTGGACCAACACCTCTGGTAAGTGCGGACACTGAGCCTTATAGAGGATTACTCTTCATGATTATGACACAGCAGACTAGCAAATCACATATATCTATTATGACCATTCTTCTATCTACTATATATAAAAATAAATCAGGTACGACAATCTCAAGAGTGTGTATAGATTACATCACCCATCAGTGTTCACACTCTCATACATGCATATACACAAACAGACACATCTCTGAAAATGTCAATGACTAAGGCTAGGTTTGGGAATGGAGAGCACAAGTAAGTAGCTTATAGGCTTCTAGGTCCTCTCCTGTATCTCCACGACTACAAAATGAACTGGGACTCTGTAATGGGACAGTGAGCAGCTGGGACCTTTTTTCATAGATAATATAGAGACACACCCTATGTTGCTTAAACCACATCATTCAATTGGGTTACACCAGTGTCAGCCACAAAACCGGATTTCTCTGATGACTCTGTTTCCAATGGGATCTCTGAACAAACCTCTGAACAAACCTGGGAGTGCTCCTTTGTTTTGTGGTTGTGGAATACTGCTAATAGGAATGAGCTGAAGGAGGGGCAGTGACATTCTCCCATTTGGAAATGTTTTTTTGTGTGTGTCCCAGAGTATTCAACACAAGTGTTTGCTTGCAATTTATTGCCCAATGGCATGCTCAGGTCATTTCTGAAATGTTATGGTGAAACCCTTGTGTCTCCTTCCATTGTCTCAGGCCTATGAAGTGTTTTAGTCTGTCCAGTGTCTTTACCACAAACACTCTGACCCCAGATCCCTGTTAGTTTTTGCTCCTTGTACCTCAGAGGCCTTTATCCAATGTATTTTGTCGCCCTCTCTCAACTTTTGGTCTGTGTGCCATTTCATGACTTATGTGGTTCTCATGAGCTAACCCACGAATCCCGTCAAGGGGGAACAAGCAATTCTGGCCCAGCATTTTCTGAGCTGCTTCTAAATGGTTAGCGCCCCTTTGGTAATTGATGTTGATGCGGTGTTTTGGGCTTGATCCTGCCAACAGACAGTCTGAGGGACTTGCATCAGAGATGTCGCGGAGGTGCTCATCATCATCTGTGTCGGCATCAATGTATTTGTTTATGGAGGAGTCGTGGAAGGTGAAGACACTTGGAGCCAGGGTGGTGCTCTCTGGTGACTTTGGTGGGGTCCTGCTGCTGGCAGTGGTGTAGATAGAAACTTCAGGACTTAGCAGCGAGTGGTCTGACAGGACTGAGCTGTCTGACAATGGGGACCGGCCTGAGTCCCCCTCACTGCGGCAGCCTCCTTTAAGGCTTTTTGAGGAGTTTCCAGAAAAAAAGAATTTCCTTGCATTCTCTGAGCATGTGGGCTTTGTGACAGACATGGGAGTCAGCATTGGCTCAAGCTCTCTAGTGGTTTGCTGGCCTGTTTTTGCACTGGCATGCTGGGACAAAGCTGTAACTGGACAATGGGAAAGTCGTTTACTTTCCTGAAGGCTGGTGTCCATTGCTGGACTGTGAGGGAAACGTGTATTCTCCTGGAAGTCTGTAGCACAACTGATGTAGCTGTCAATGCTGGACAAGCTTTTCATATCCCCTACTCCATCTCTGGTGCCTAACACTGGTGGTCCCCGATCCTGTATAGCACTGAGCTCTATCTCATCCCTGTGTTTGATGACTCTGGAGCCTCTGTCTTTAGAGTTAAGGTTCGGTTGTGACTGTGTCTTTGCCATCTGGTTGTACATCTCCTCTAGCTTCTGTACATTGAGCCTCTGGGGACTTATAGCACGGGCTTTGCTGGGAGAACCTAACTCATGGGCATTGTAGGAATGATTTGAGCTTGTCTCGGATGCAGCTCTCTTAGGGGTCCATTTCCAACGACTTGGAGATAAGTGGTTGTCATGAGGCCTCTCACTTTTTTCGACCACAACATCCATCAGTTCTGCACTCCTAGCAAATGCCTCTTTCAAGTTCATTGAGACAATGCTGCCATTTCGTTTTGCTCTCTCGAGGGCCTCTCTTCTTTTAAGTGCTTTTTCCTGCCTCTTCTGCTCCTTATAGAACTCAGAGAAGTTATTTACAATAATGGGAATAGGCAGGGCAATCACCAGCACTCCAGCTATACAACATAACCCTCCAACAATCTTTCCTAATAGAGTTTTTGGATAAATATCTCCATAGCCTACGGTGGTCATTGTAATAGTAGCCCACCAGAAAGAAGCTGGAATGCTTTTAAACTTTGTATCCTCCTCGTCCTTTTCAGCAAAAAACACCAGGCTGGAGAAGATCATGATTCCCATAGCCAGAAAGAGGATAAGTAAACCCAGCTCATTGTAACTCCTCCTCAAGGTAAAGCCCAGAGACTGAAGACCTGTGGAGTGACGTGCCAGCTTCAGAATACGCAAGATCCGCATGATGCGGAAAATCTGAACAACACGGCGCACATTCTGAAATTGCAGCACACTCTTGTTGGATTCTGTCAGGAATATGGTGATATAGTATGGCAGGATGGCCAGTAGATCAATGACATTCAGTGGGCCCTTAAAGAACTTCCACTTGTTAGGGGAGGAGAGAAAGCGAAGCAGGTACTCCATGGTAAACCAAGCAATGCACACAGCTTCCACATGGGCCAGTTGCGGGTTGTCTGTGGACTGGCCAAACTCATCTGTGCCCTGCAGCTCTGGGAGGGTGTTCAGAGACAAGGCAATGGTTGACAGCACAATAAAGAGGATGGAGATGATTGCCAGGATCTGAAAGACAAATTTCAGTAATATTAGTAATGATTGCAGAACCTGAGAATTACCTGTATCATATCATGTTTAAATCAAATATGCTTAGCATATATTCTTATATTAATTAGACAACTAAAATTCAACACAAAATAATATAAACGCAAACCTAGTGCATTTACAAGGAGTTTTGAATACAGCAAGTAAGTACAGACAACAAGTGAATTCCAATAACCTTACACTATAAAGAAGCCTTCAGTAAATGCCAGGTGAAGTATGGGATTGGCTAAGACCTAAGGGATTGGATTGACTTGAACTACTTATTTATTCATGACTCACTTCCATGTGAGTGAGTGTGCTTTAATGGAGAATAATGTTTAGCAACCAATAATTGAAGGAAAAAACACAAAATGTACAATGGCTTTGTCTTCAGTGTCTCAAAATGCCAAATATTTTACAACTAAAAAGAAAATATCTTTAAAAATCTTTCTTGTAGTGGATAGCAGATAAAGATGTTTTTATTTGACATTTTGGACATTTGACATTTTACTGTTATTAAGCTTGTAGTGCTCAAAAGGACAGTAATTACATGTTGATTATCAGTAGGTTTTTGTCTATGTAAGCACATTAACATTTGCTAATTAGTAATAAATAATACAACCCAGTAATTAAGGATGATGAGACTATCATTCGCTTGTCAACGTGTTAACAATGTGAAAGGATGCCAGATGAAAAATGTGAACCTCAAAGTGACTGCCATTTATCCTGTGGTGAACATGAACTACATCTAAACCCCAAATGAGAACCTCATGGCGGCGTGAGACGAGAGGTCAGGGGATCACCAAATTAACAGGAATTTAATGAGAATACAGTATTGCTTTGGATGTTTCTATAAAAATTGTTCTCACAGTGCCCCTGCAAGATGTTCTCAACACTTCCCTCAGCACTCCAATTAGCATTAAGTAGCTCAGACAATTAACAATAATAAACAAGCCCTCCATTATCAAACAGCGATGACCTTGCAATCAGGGACATGATGAACATTAGTTCTTAGAGACTCTGGGCTGTGATGATAAAACTGGGATTATGAAAAGCATTTTCCTTATGTTGTTTCACACAGATTTCACCTCAAGATTTAGGGAGGGAAGGCCATCATTATGTATTACATGCATCCCTCTATTATGACAGCAAATGACACTAAAACATGCAACAGTCACGGGCTGTAGGAGCAGAATGTCCCCATAACCACGTTACTACGTGGTGCTTGATTTACATTACACAGCACAGAGAAAAGGGACACACCCGGACACACACATACGCTGCCCCACCCCACCAGCCACCAAACTTTGCAATATGCAAGTGCATAGTGGTAGACTACACCTCTTTAACATTTTATGATAGCTCCCCTCTCAACCAGGAAAAACAAATCACTGCATTTGCTTTGAAGTTTATTACTTGGAGCATGTTTGATCTGAATAAGTGACTTCTGCTGTATTCTACAATGAGAGATAACAGAGGAAAATGTTGCACTGCTCTCCATTATCCCACCAGCATGCACAGCTCAGATGAAAGACTCTTAATAATAGCCAGAATTCATTTTTCTCATTCCAGGTGCCAAGCAGCCCCAAGCATGCTGCAATTGTATTTGCTAGTTTTAGTCAAATGCATATGTAATTTTCCCACCCAGTGCCCATGTTGCTTAAATTAAACTCATAATTCAAAAACACACCTTGATGGGGCAACAGGATATGACACAACACACTTAACATTAGCATATAACTGACCGTGTGTTTACTTTTTTCTCACAGGTGAAAGCCAAATGTTGGAGAACAGTTTCTGAGTGGACTTTGTGCTGCTTTTGTTATTTGTGACCTAATGGCCAGTAGCTAAACTGTAGTGAAGCCATGATTATGCTAAGGAGTAAACTGTCATATTCTGCTATTATACCAAATTGGTTATTGGCCATTTTCTCTAAATTACCTTGCTTTATCTGGTCAAAAAGTGGCCTCACTTAAAATAAACACAAGACTTTACAATAGGCAGCTGGCAAGGAAAAGTCATTTTAATATGTAGTTCATCTTAAGCATCCCCCCGGGAATTAATAGTATTTTCTGATTGTGGGGATACTGCTCTAATTTTAACATTTATTTATAAATATGCATGTCCACCGTAATAAGTCTAGAGAAAGTTTAAGGATGTTGTGTATATGTATGGAAGCACCCTCCCTCTGAATGACATACTGTGGCTCCACCTCTGTGTCACTCATTAGCTATGTCCAAAAAGCTGCAAGATTTGTGCAACAAAGTCATTAAAAGGCTACAGTAACAGAAACTACAAGTGCCAACTTTGGTTGAAACAGTAACTGTCAAAAAGAGATTTGCAGGGATGAAACATTGTGCATCACTTGGTTAGCAAAAACCAAGGTTGCAAAACTTGGTTGCATTGTCACCACCACTAAGTTTCCATCTTGTAATTTTTGGGGCACTTGTTTGTCTTTCCCCCTTTAAAAAATAGTAAAAGTTTGGATGAGAGTGAGTAGAAAAACACAGATGTTGTAGTTTATTTAGTAGATCGGTTTTCATATCCAGGTGATTATTGTAATGCCTCTGCAATCTCATTTGATGTGGCATTTATCTTTTACAAGACAACTAAAAGTTATAATGTCTTTTTAAGCCTGTCCGTTGCTTTTGTAACCAGCCATTTTACAGAGACTAACTTTCATCAGTTGTGATGTTGAATGCATCACTATGTGTCACCACAGACATGAAAACAAAACACTGATATACCGAGGGACACAGAGGGAGAGGTGTATGGGGAGGATAGTTTTAATCAGCATTGTGCGAACTTATTTCCGAATAGTTTGAATGTAATGGACATTCAATTATATTTGAAAGTTACACACCGCAGCTTTAAGGCCTCATACACAAATACTCGGAAAAAAAAAAATCCACTTTGAGGATGAGTAGGAGGCTGGAGCTGCAACACGGCCAGTTTTGGCAATAGCCCACACAAATGAGGTTTTATATGATAAAAGAAATCAAACTCGTTGGAATATGTTCCTCTAAAACTGTAGCTGAGCCTTGAACTGCGTCCAGAATAGGCATGAGGCTTTCATAAGACACCCATGTGACAGGAAGAATTAGAAGGAAATCAATTATTACAGTGTGATTTGGTCATCCATGAAGGGGATCTACATGGTTAAACATAGACATCTGTGTAAACAAACAGAGCAGAGCACACGATGCAGGGTTTCCCTGTAAGTCTCCCTGAGGAAAATAAGGCATAGAAGGAGAACAAGACAACAGGAGGTGACTGACAGCATGGGCCTTGACAACAGCCTAATAATTTGAAATCCACTCCCAAGAGTAAAAGTGATGGCTAAAGAGGCAACCTTATCTACAACCAATCAGAGCAGGACGACACTGTTTCCATAGCATCAAGGCAGACATGAATAATGACCCTATGTTTTTTTTTCTTCCCTTCCCTCTGTGCTCCTCTCCTCTTGCTCTGGTGGAAATCTATTTGAATCAAACACTTCAAGAGCAAAGTGTTGAAGCTGGAGAGGGAGGGTGGAGCTGAGAAGGGCGACGCAAAAACTGATGGAGGGGAGAAGGAGCAGCACAACTGTACAAAGTTAATCACTGTGTATTTATAAAAACAAGCCATTATAGATCACTCATTTTTCTTTTTCTTACACGATACAATGATTTGCTGACAAATTACAAAAGTATCTCAGTCCTGTAATAGGACTGAGATGCTATAAAAAGACCACTAATGAAGACTATAGTGATGAGGTCAGGTTCCACCAGGAAACCCTGCATATTTCCCTCTGGCCTATGTCCCGGTGGACCCTGCTGTCTCTTGGCTTGACCCTGTTTTTCCTGTTCTGCTTAATGTCAAGGAGCGTTAATTTAATCAAATTATAGCACTGACAGTCTGAGATGAACCTTTGATTGCACATAAAGGAAGAGAGAGAAACAAAATCGTCTAAAGAAAACGGTGGCGTTGGGGGGACAGACATGACCATAATGTCTTGAACACAATTACATGCTATTTATAGGATCTCTGTGGATCAAGTTGCACAGATAAAGAATTGGATGTTAATAGTGGCCAAACAAGATTGCGGGCTTGTATGTTTTATGTTTTATGCAATGAACACTCAAACACTGTAACAAGATATGTGGAAACTAAAACAGTGGTGCAATTTGGGGGTGTTGGTGGTACCTTTTTTTTTTTTTTACAAGCATTAATAATTGAATGTAAAATGTCTTTTTCGCAATTTTGGAAAAAGACTATGGGAAACCTGCTGCTGATAGACTTTAGCCACTGTTCTTTGAAGCTCTGTTAACTTGGTAACATTGTATATTCTACATTGGATTGTGAAGTACAGTATGTCACAGACATAAAAAAAACATAAAGGCTATATTTATAAAAACATTTTAGTCATATGTAAAAAAAAAGATGTAAACCATATGCATGAACTATACAGGAAAAGTTTCCAAATGCTTTTTGTTGGAGATATTTGAATGTGTAAGAATTGGACTGAGGAAGTAAATGCGAGAGAGCAAAGATTGACAGGAAATGGGGCCTTGATTGAAAACACAATCAGATCACACTGGTTGTGGTGCCTCATTGTGTAATTCAGCAGACACTACAGTGACCACCACCACCGTCAACGTGATGAGATGAAACTATGTAAGGCTTCTTCAAAGACTTACAGATTTCTATGTCATGGACTGAAAGATTCTCCTCTGAGTTAAATGCTGCATGAAAGATGACAAACTAAAAGTACTTCATATATGGAAGAGAAATTAATCTTTCAGGCATGACATTCACTACACAGAGACAGCTGGCTCATTCACTATACATACACCAAAACATTCTGTTCTCCAGTGGCACCCACACTAGGGATTTAGCGAGGGGGAAGCTTGTTCCTGGGCATCTCATTTTAGTTGTACTTGGTGTTTGCTCCACCGCCAGCTCTTGCTCATTTACAATGACCTGGTTTTATGTTGGCTGTGTCGCAACAGTTGTGATTGAATTTCTTTGCGGTTCATCACTCTCTCGATTCATCTGTTTACCTGGTGCTCGTGCAGGTAAGGACGAATCGTTGAACCTTGCACTTCATTAAACCTTACATTATTAAAATATGGGCAGAATTTATAAATCAGAAGTTCGCCACCAAAATACAGGTGTGATTTTAATCATGGACCATTAGAGGTCACCGAATTATTAGCTAAAAAAGAAAAAAGTAGACTTCATAAAAACTCAATTAATCATGCTTCTTTTGGATTTTTCTTTTGGCCACTCTTCAGCTCATTAGGAGGAAATATCCAGCTTTTTGGCTTCTAATTGGATAAATGCACTCACCAGACAGTGGTGGTCACAGTGGGTTCATCAGAGCACTTATACTGGATACAGTGAATTGCTGCGGCTAGAAGCATGTAAATGAAACATGGTAATGAATGCATGACTAACTGAACAGCAAAGTTGTGGGCTACAAAGACAAAATAATGAGCTGAAAGATACTTAAAAAAACCCAGTCATTTGATTCCTTTACAAAATCTAAATGTAATTCTCTCATAGTAGACACTATCACATATGCTGACGGTTGAGTTAAAATGCTGGTTATTAAGGAAACATTTCAACATAAAAAGTTTCTTAAACTCCTGTTAGTTATAGTTTGAGTTGAGGATGTAGGCTACATGATTTACCTGGCTCAGTTAGGTGCAGCTATCGACTCTCACACTGGTGGCGTCCCAAGTGACAAACGTGGAACTCCCCGAGTCCCAGTGCTCCACCTGGAATCTTTCTCATTAGCAGCAACAGGGTCACCAGACATGCTGCTGTGTTTTAGCAGTGGATGTTCCAGTTCCTGTGAGTCCTAACACCATTGTCTATTGAGTCTCCCGGCTCTCACCCAGGGAAACACATTACATCTGCGTCATAATGTTAGGTAGCGCCCATAAACTTTCCACTTAACTCATAAGTAGGCCTGGATTGACAAGGTTTTAGCACATGTGTGTCTGGTGAATAAATCCTGGTCTTTCTCAGTCACTAAAGAATCCATTGACTTGCTGACTCTTTTTTCCCATCATCCCTTGAGCCACATCCGAGGCCACAGGGATACCATGCAACACTTTCCCAACCTCGATTGCCAGCCACTGTCACCATGACAACCCCCTTGAAGCTCGACAGGAGGTGGCTACGTGGACCTGCTTGTGAAAAGCAAGTC
This sequence comes from Brachirus orientalis, assembly GCA_016785285.1. NCBI lineage: Eukaryota > Metazoa > Chordata > Actinopteri > Pleuronectiformes > Soleidae > Brachirus > Brachirus orientalis. The sequence continues at coordinate 654,914 of JAFBJR010000316.1, forward strand.
TGACAGTCTCCTTCTCTCCATCTTTCCCATCCCCTTGTCTTTCTTTACTTCTACCCCTGATTCATCTGCTCTGTTCTAGTCCTTTCTGTCTGTAGGCGTCTCACTTATTTGCGTCAGAATTATAGAGCTTCAGTTGCATTTTGTGAATAAGATTTTTAACCGCCAGATGCCTCCTTTGGGTGCAGATATTAACACTGTGTCAGAATCCTGCTGTGTTTTCACTTGACTGGATGAGCAGACATCACGTGACCACGCGGTGGATTTTTATCTTTCTTGTGATGTTACTGTCAGTGGTTGGCTGCATGCGAGCCATGTTATGAGCGTTAAATAATGTGCAATAACTCACACATCAGATGCTAATTGTAAAAGGGCTCTGCCTCTCTGCCTGAGAAAGAGATGGGGTTTCCATGGAGACGGGAGGAGACTATGTCTTCCAAATGATAGCTTGAAACACACACAGTTGGAGTAGCTAAGCTGTAATCTCCCTACATCGCCTCTGCCTCTAACTTTGAATAGCAGATCCTTAAATACCTTGGTCTCCCACTTCTTGCCAAAATGAATGATGGGCCAGAGATTGAAACTGGACACTTACGATCATGACCTTGAGTGTTAAGTCATAATACCACCTGTTTGCAGTCATCTTGTCTCAGTGTTTATCTTGCTTCTGTCTGTCTCCACACAAAACAATCGATTTTGATCAAACATAACCTTTTTGTAATGTTGCGCTTCCATGCACAAAATGCACAACATCAAACTGGCAATGATGGAACAGGAAAATCTCTGTGTGGACCATTCATCTCTTGAATGAATCCCACCTCATCTCCTCTCCCTCTCAATTATTTATGTGTTTCAGATGAAGAAGAGAATCCAGACTCAGCATCTATATTTAAACTCTGGCTGGTCTATGATGGCTATATAAATAGAAACAGTATAGGATCTGGTTTGGAGCTCCAAGGGACGGACTTTTAATTCGGAGGGCACTTCATTTATGACGATTATAAAGAAAGGAAAACCTTCATCAGTGTAGAGGCATTTCTGTAATGAAAAAATAAAGAATTGTAAATAAATATAATAACCATAAATGCATGTATGAAAAAGCTGTATCTGCTTTTCCTGTTTCATTCATGGCCAACAGTAGCCACCACCCCCCACACCCACAGCATAAAGTAACAGTCTTGGCAAAAAGAGAGGCGAAGCTGTCAGATTGTTAAAAGTATTGCTTCCATATTGTTTAATCATAAATATACCATATGATGCAGTTCACACAGTCTTGCAGTATGTTATAGTTTATGAATTAGAGAAATCGGAGACTGTTATAGTTTGTGGCTCAGAAGGGCCAGGTCATACATGACAAAGTGACCTGGGTAACTGGATACTGAAGCCCACAACTGGCCCAGATTCCTGTGCCATTAGTGTGAGAATGGGATGTATGAAGCTCTGTACGGATGGCTGAATGTAGTTTGTAGTGTAAAGCATTTTTTTAGTGGTCGTCATTTATCGTTTAACATTTTCACACTGCATTTTCACAGCACAGAAAAAAACATCTGTGCAAATACAAATGTTGATTTTCTCAGGTATGGTAACAGAGTAATTGTGACATTGCCTCTTGATATGGTCAAGGCCATAATTGCTGTGGAGTTTCTCTGTTGTGTTGTCTGTGTAAGAAATAGTAAGTGTAAGGGCTCATGTAGAAACAAAATCACATATTTTGTATCTGATGAATTACTCTGTGCATCAGATATGACATTTCATAGTATATGTTACAAGACGTCTGCATTTATGCTCACACACATGCAAAATATCTAATCACATGACCTCTATACCTCAACCACAATAGTTGACAGTTCCCTTATGTGATTTATAAAACCCTTGCTCTCTGAATCTGTGATTTTAGATCATCATTGCACTCTATGGAGTAAAATTAAGGCTGCATTTTCATTATTGATTAATATATTGATCAGTTTTATTTTCTCTGAATATATATAAATAAAACAAAACTTTGTAGTAATTTTAAAAGAGCATAAATACACTATTTTCTTTATAATGGATTAGTGGTGTCCATTGTGTATTAATTTGTAGCTATTGGCATACATAATTTTGTGAAGATATGTTTTATATATGTGTAAAACAGTTCTCTTATTCAAATCTCTACATTAACTCTGACAGCATTCCTTACCATCCATTCATCAGGCAATGGGCTCCATCCTAATTAGAATATTCTATAATCTTACTCTATATCAATGCTGTAATCAAACTTCTATTCACATCACATTGAGAAAAAGGAGAAAACTACTCTAACTTTCCAAAAGAAAGTTTGGACATGTATTTCACATCTGATTTATGCCAACTCACAGACTGTCAGAGAAGAGAACGTTATTTCTCAGTCCTCAGTGTTTCACGAAAGCAGCATCAGTGTTTTACAGTAGTGATTCACAAAGAATTGGTCATGGGAGATTTTGTTCTTCAATCCCAAATCTGATGTGCTTATGATGTATGTGTATATGTTTTAAAGGACAAGCATAAAATGAAGTCATTTAGCAACCATTTGTCTGAAATGATTTGTTTACCAAATCAAAATGATTTTAGGTGTTACAGATATGGCTGTAAATGATGCACACATTTGCTCTTGTGATATTTGATATTGATATTTGATATTGTGATTTGGGTCAGGACAGTTTGCCATCTTTAAAAAACTGGGTCCACAAAGAGAAAGTTTGGAAAATGCTGTTGATAATTCAGCAGTTGTGAATACTGTTGATGGGCGCTCTTCATGTAAATTACCACTGAAACTGACAGGGAGTTTAAATGTGAATCACTTACAAACAGACGACACAGAGATGAAATTGTCTATCTGACTATCCAAAATGCTGTCATGTCATACTAAGAGGAAGGTGCACAAAAACATTTCGTATGGTAGATTTCTGTCTTTTTATTGTGGACTATTGAGCTTAGACATTAAACTGTCGTTTTCAAAATGTGAAATATTTTACATTTTGAATACACTTCACTTTCTTGTGCATTTTTCCTATAAACAATAATCCATCTAGGTCCCACAGTGGCTTACTTTCAAAATATGTGTCCATTGAGACACATCAGGATGAGACTTAAATTTCCAGATTGGTGTTTTCAATATGAGCCGGAGTTAGGCACCAGCGCCCCAGCAACCCTCAGTGGATAAAGCAGTAGAAAATGAGTGAGTGAGTCTGATATTTGGGAAAGACCAATCAACAGTTTTTCAACTTTTTCTGACATTTTAAGTACCAATGAATAGAGAAAATAGTCATAACACTAATCAATTATGAAAACAATCATTAAAATAAACAAAATCTGACCATAACAACTGACTGAAGAACTGTGTACTGTGACGCAATACACTCAAAAGAATAACATTTAAATTTATTCTTTTGAGTGTATTGAGTGTAAAATAAGAATGAAAATAATTACATTTTCCCTTCGTCATAAGTCCCCTTCTTTATTTTCCTTTTCTGTGGTTTCTCAGCTTCCGTGTCACACTGTAATTACAGCCTCCAACTCTCCAGATCTCTCGATCTCGATCTGTCTGTTTTATTTTCCTCCACAGGCTTTTCCCTCATGAGTCTTAGTGTTTTTCCCTCAGTGCTCACAAAACAGCTCAACTCTAAGATGAATGAACAGAGACACTCTCTATCTTAGCAGATTAGTTCTGTTGAAACTTTACGAGTGACATCTGTGAAATTACTGCCTGAATTTCAAGATCCTTACTCTGGTGACTGCAGTTACGTCATTGACAATACACCACAGTCAGAACACTCACTCATCACCAGAAAGTGAGCACAGTGCAAATACACACGTGTAGGTGTGTATGTTTGCTTGTAGACTGTTAATTGTCTACAAATCTACATTTTCAGCACAATTGAACAAATATGATATATGGACTAACAGAGTGAGGTTTAGGACTTTATTTCAACTTCACCTTTAGAGGTCGCAGACGTGCTTTTACAGCTGTGTTTGACTTTGACTTCAGGGAAAGTTAGAAGAGACATTACCACTCAGAGGCACTGCTGTTGAAGAGGAGACAGTGTGAGAGGCAGAGAGAGCAACTGACATGAAAGCCAGTGCCAAGGCACTCAGTGGTTGAGTGCACATGATCCCAGCTTATATCTCTGCAGCACACAAACCCAGACATAATGGATAAACAACCTGGGGAACCCTGATATGATATTTCCCCTTAATCCCCCATCAAGTACAAATTTGTGACTTTAGAATTGTCTGGTCATATTGCAGCTGTCTGCCTGTGAGTTTTTTTATTTATTTATTTTTTTCAGTTTCTCAAAACTCACTGTGTTACCGCTTTCTTTCACTGTGGTCTTTCAAACATAAAAGAGACTCAGGCCTCCGTGCAAATGTACAGCCCATAATAAAAAAATTTGATGCAGCCCACACAACAATTCAGAGCAACTCAAACATACAAAGCATTAAAACGTCTCTTGAAAGCAATCTTTTCTCTGCTTAAACAAACAAACAAGATGAAATCATAGACTAACATCCTTCAGAGGTGTCTTCTGGTTTTAAGGGTTAGGTCAAGATAAGGGGTGACTGTGACCTGTTCCCAGAGAGAGAGGGCCAACGTTTGTGTCAAAGTAAAAGGTGAGACTGTGAAACTACTGTGCCCGCACTGATGAAACAAGACTCTCAAGGGACATGCAGCAAAAAGGATGAGTTTCAAGGACAAATGCAATTTGATAAAGTTTAGTCTGAGTCACATTTGAAATGTTTATTTCAGGAGACCCTAGTTTGAGTAAGCATTTTGGCCATCATCCATATATGATTACATTAGATAATGTGGAGTAGCCCCTGTAGGATTATACATTTGCTTTATGTATTATATGGTGTTAGTCTCAAGGGTAACTGGAGGTAATTTGTACTTCAAAAATGTACCCAGGTATTTCATGCTGATGCCACAGGCTGCTGTGGGAAGATACACGTGTGAATGTTATTGAAAAAAATATCACATTTTAGGACATTGTAAGGGAAAATGAACTGAATGTTTAACTGTTAATGTGTCCAAGACACATTAATTATCAGCATATTGGTTCAGTTCAGTTATTCAGGTGCGATATCTCAGTGGCTTAAAGCATTGTCTTAGTCCCCCCCCCCCCCCCCCCCCCCCCCCCCCCCCCCCCCCCCCCCCACCGCAACACACACACTCACTGACATAGAGGCACTAAATGTACAGTGAAAGACAGGAAATCTTGCACTTTGTGGGGTATGGTATGGTAGACTATTGTGGAGTAGGAGGCATGTGACATGATTAGTGAAGGTCAATCTGGTGGCTCAAACAACCTCACAGGTGCCACTATATATAAAGATTCAATTTAGGAGTGCTTATTGGCTGAAATTGAATACGCTATCCCTTTGTAGGTTTGTATAAGTGTATAATATTTTTAAAATTTCAAAATTTAAAAAAAAGTTTTGATTTTCTTAGCCTGTGAGATATACTTTGGCCAAAAGCGTTGCTTCACACAGAGGCTGCCATCGTGACTCCACACTGCAGTGTGTGTTTCACATTTTGAAAGAAAAAGATTTAGGCAAATTAAGAAGAATCAAGCCATTTTTGCTACACAAAGGCTCTCTGATGTGCTCAGGAATGGGAGTGATGAGCAGAGGAGTCCTCCTAGATGTCATTAATTCTTACACAATGGAATCTTAATGCTTGTTTTGCAAACCAGGCATTACACTAACAAGTGTGAGGACTGGGTTTAGTAATTTGTTTAGCTGTTTTTCAAAAGCAGCTGCGAGGAGCATCCATCATCATTATCATCACCATCATGGTCATATTCGCCATCTGCTGTAGATACTTCACAGACACATTCTAAAGGTTTTGTATTATTTTATTTATGTATATCTAGAATTATTCACCTTTTCTTCTGTAATCATTGCTACATTTAGTGCAAATATTCCAAACAAGATAGTGGGGTCTGTGGTCTGTCAGTTTATACGGTTTATACCATACACAAAATATAGTGGGAATTCTCAAGTGCTCTCGCTTTGGGAACCTTGCCGTTTATTGATTTGGTTTATGACTGCAGCTTAAACATCAAGGGTCTAGTGGAAGTAGTTTGATACCAATGCACAGTATATACCATACATTCTGTAGGGGAGTGACCAACTGTATGATAAAAGCACATTCATCAACAGTTCCACAACCTTAACTAATTTACTTCTTGAATTATTGTGTTATTAGGATATGGTATGAAGAATTAGTAATTCATAATTCTGTCATAAATTTCCATTATGTGCATAACAATGGAAATGACTGTAAGAAATGTAAACCTGAAAACCTGTGCATCAAGAACTGACCCTTAGCGTTCACATAACCTAATAAATTTAAAAGTGTACAGTTAAGACCTGCCCACGTTTATAGAAGATGCAGGAAAGACCACAGGTGACCGTGACAAGGTTGGTCTTCATACTATGGCTTATCAGAACAACTAGTCTCCAAATTACTTAAAATGCTTGATTGCTGGATCCTAATTAAATGTGAGGACGGGGGGCAGCCGGAATTCTCAAGCAATGCACAGAAAGGAAAGCTACAGATTTTGAGACCCTTGAAAATAGAACACATCAGTGGTCTTTCAGAAATGCAGACCGGATGATCCAGCTTCCCACTGAGACACAACACTGTGATCTTGTTTTTATATGACTTTCTATAGACCATCATGCCTTTGACTGGTTGTGACTTGCCAGCTGTCAGACACGGTGGTAAATTGTAGTCTGGGAGCGTAGTGTCGTGATTTATGAGTATAGGCATACGGCCAAACTACATTTATATGTCATTTTAAGTGTGACATGAGAGGAGGATAATTGGAATTTGTTGCTTGCTGTCTCATGCACAATGCCCTCTGATGGAAAAGGAAGTGGTAAATCTCAATTTTTGGATGCATGTAGGACAAAAATGACAGGAACATTCATGATCAGCCTTGGGTTCCTCTATAAAATTGTCACTGAAGTCAAAACTATGTAGATGCTTAATTATATTTGTTCAGGAAGCATCAAACATAATCTTAAAATGAAGTGGGAAAAAATTATCTAAATTTCCAGGAGAAAGGAAATATTGTGACTAACACATTTGATATTCAGGCTTATTTAGGTCACTTAATATTTCTGCTGGTTATACATGTGTTTCTTGGCACCACTCTGATGATAATGTATACTGCTTTGTGCTATATCAGACAACCTAGTTGGCACAAATCTTACTCTCACTCATTCATCTTCTACCACTTTATCTTCCACATGAGGGTCACGGGGGGCGCTGGTGCCTAATCCCAGCTGACATAGGATGAAAGGCGGGGTACATCCTGGACAGGGCGCTAGTCCATCACAGTGTCACACATTCACTCTCATATTCACACCTCCGGCAATTTAGAGTGTCCAATTGGCTGATAAGAGCAAAAGACAGACAATGCAGTGGTTTAGAAAGAAGGTAAACAAAGGGAAGCTTTCAATTGGGACCAAAATCTGTGAGAATAATTAATGTGACATTTCCCTGACATTTAGTGTCTGGTATGGTGGAGGAGCCTGAAGAAGGAGAGGGAGGAAGCAGAGATATGAACCAGTAAGAAGGGAAGAGTATCTATATAAATCTTGACAACACAGTGTGTTGCTCTTTACAGACATTAAAATACTGGAACCAAGCAGAAGTGTGATTTTACACACACACACACACACACACACACACACACACACACACACACACACACACACACACACACTTAGAGAACGACCTACTTCAGTACCCACTCGTTCAGTGATAATAAAATTGTACTTTCGTTGCTCGGAAACCATTTGTTATGTGTTTGCATCTACCATTCACCATCTGTTTATGGGCTTTTACACATACAGTACATTTACATTTCTGAGCCAGGATAGGGCAGCACACACTTGGGACATTCACTGGTCAAAGATGGGCCACTTTTTTTAGTTGTGTTTGGTCTGTGGTTTCATATTTCCCTTTGAATTGAATTAGGTACTGATTAACTCTGTTTCTTACTGTGTCGTGGTTTTGCTGCAGGCTTATGACAAAAAAAAAGTGGATGACTGCACCCACTTGTCAAAGTGTCTCTTGAGCACTATACATTTTCAGGAAATATAAACAAGCTCTGTGTCCCATTGTGACACTGTGGTAGTGGACATGTGTGTTCAATGGAAGGGGGACAGATCTTGGTTAAGCACGTCAAAACTGATCTTCACTAAAATTTTTGATAAACCGCAGACATCAGGATGCAATAATGGATTCTGCAACGTATGATCCACTCTGAGTGGTCATCCCCTTTATGTAGGCTACAGCACTTTCTTAGCGCTAACACAATAAAAATTGATTTTACATCTATTTGATTCCCTTGAAGAAGATATTTCCCTGACAGACTTGCAGCACTCATCTCAGTCTCTTTGTGGGTTAGTGCTGACATTTCTTTCAGATCTTCAATGTATCAGCCAGCAAAAACTGTTAAATTTAATTTCCATTTCCAAATGCTGATTGCTGCAAGCCAAAACAAGGAACGGTGCTAAAAAAGGATAAGATAAAGACAGCCTCCTCTTTGATCCATCCAGTCCAACCAAGAACAGTGTGATCAAAGGCAGCATGTGTTCAACACTGCCGTGGTTTCCCAGGTTTCAGTTGCAGGTGTGGCTCCCTGAAAAACCTGCTAAGGGCAAATTCTGTCTTTGTGCACCAACTAAAGCTGGGCACAGTAAATACAGCCTTCACAATACAGTAAGGGCCTCACCATCTGGTCTCAAACGCACACGACTAATGCATGTAGTGTTACAGGCTTACCCAATGGTATTGTGCATAATAATGGCACACAATGACCACTTTTCTCTATACTTTTTAACATTTTATCAGAAATGGCTTCAGCAATATGGCACTAATAATTGACTTAACCATGGCCTACATACACTCAGTAACTTACGCATAACAAAGCCCTTCAATGGGTTTTATGGAACAAAATATTTACAGTAATGTCACAACCATCCAACTGAGCAAAAACCTCCCTTGGATATTTATCCAAACCAGCCTGATCTATGTCTTATCATGCAGATGTTACTATAACAATAATTATTATTTTTATGACAGCCCTGCCCCCAGGTGAATACGGTGGGATTGTCACAAACAATGTTACCAACCATGAACAGAATGGATTAATCAATTCAAGGGTCAAATGTGCAGTCCATGTTACAAGTGAGGACAAATAAGAGATATTTCAATCATAATGGTGCATGAGTAGTGCACATTTATAAGTTTAAGTGTAAGCATTTGATCATCTATGTGTTTGAAGCTTAAACCAGATGCATTTTTTTAAAGCGATCTTGAGCTAATATAAAGGGTGGATGGGGTTGCCAAGCATTCCGTAAAATAAGGATTTATTACTTTACCAAAGTGACCAGCAGACTCATGACAGACCCACACTCTAATGCACTGAACAACACCACTGTAAAGATCATATATGTTTCCATGTCACTTTCTGCAGGCCTCTGTCATTCACTCACTAGAGTGAAGTTTTCCCTCAACCAATCACACATTCATATCTTTCACATAAACTCCAGTGATAATTACCTTTGCTGCAACAGATGAGCTGGGCTTTTCCAAGAGGTCCCAAAGTTTTTTTCGCTTTTCAGCACAACAAGTGTTGTCAAATTCTTCTCCCTCTCTGTCTTTCAAATTGTCTGCCTCTCTTTTCAGCTCCTCGTTCATCTGCTCCTTTTTCTGGTGGTATCTCGCTTGGCAACAGGACTCCAGGTAGATCTCATCAATTCCCCAGTAGTCTAGTTCTTGACTGAATGAGAGGGCGCACATTTCCTCCATCATGTGCAGCTTACCCGTGCGGTAGAAGTTTAGGATTGACGTGAATGCCCCTGGATGTCGGTCAAAAAAGTATTCATTCTCCTCAAGGTTGTAGTCATCACACACCTCCATCAGAGTCTCATGGTTGTTGCAGTCTCTTAACTTCCCCAAACGTGTTCTTGGTAGTCTATCTAATGTTCGCCACAGGACCTCATGTGGAAGGCCCCCAACGTTTAGCCTGACTCTGCGGAAACATGTTTTGCTTCGAATGATGTCCACTGGTTCAGGTGGCAGCGATGATGTTGAGCGGGAGCCAGCTTTATTTAATTCTGCCAAAGATTTCTCCATGATGACTTTATGACGTGGGAGCAGGCAGACATCCAAGGCTATGGACTACAGTTGGTCCTGTTTTCTTTCATTACTGAAATAAGAAATGATATAATTAGTATTCTAGGACCAGACCCAAATCTCAGCATCCAGACAATAGCTATTAGACACTGAGCTAATATGTTCAGAATATAGCAGCTTGTAACATGGTCAAAGGGCAAGGGTCCTAAAATACACCCAGTGAGTTCAAAAAAGTAGGAGAATGAAAACATTTCTGCTAAACCTTCTGTTCTCCAAACTTGTCGAAAATGCATAATACAAAGCAAAAAATGATCCAATGTCACTCAGGGTCTGCATGTTGTGTGGACAATCACTTGTCACAGCTCATGTTCACACACAGATATGATAAACTGTGATAAAAGGTCACATGATTGTAGCTTATTTTAAGGGGTCACAAGCCAAAAAGCCCAAAGAATCACTGATTTGGAGAATTATTTTCTAATTCTGGAATTATCTGGTTAAGATGGACTGACTGAAAAGGTGGAATTGTGTGATAAAAGATTTAAACAACATGTTATTATTTCAGGATATTTACTGATATCACTTAATTGATGTTTGTTTTTTTCATTAATTACCAAATCATTAATCTATCCTTGAAATTACTTATACATGTTATAAGACTTGTTCAGTTAACATAAGTTTCATAGAATATGTTTTCCCCATAATCATTTAAACTTTTAAATGCAAACTAATGTCCATTACATTCAAACCTTTGTCAGATGAGTTCTCGCAATACTGATCAAGCACATCAGCTCCTCATAACTCTGTGTTCCTCAATATAGCAGAGTCATGACTGATAGAGGGAAGGCGGAAGAATAGCAGCTATGCTAGGTAAGTGAGACAGCGGTGAATTACTCAAAGGTTCTCTGAAACATAAGTGAGTTACCAGAAAACAAGTGAGAGTTGTCCTTTCAGAAAGCTCTGCATGCAAAACAAAAATTGTGAATTGTGACTAATACTGTAAATCCTAAAAAAAATTTTTATCCTCACCTTTCTTTGTCCTATTATTGAATATGAATAATAGACTCCAATCTTCAATTTAATCATTTCCACAGACATTTTAAGGTAAATCTATTAGTAACCATTTCTTAATTTGCTTTCTATAGACAAAACAATCAGCCTAAGTTCTCTTACCATAGCTGAGGTTTTATTTGACACACAGATAATATGACATGCTGAACCACAGCAGCATAAAATGGGCATTGGATACAAAAGTAAATAAATAGACCTTTTAGACCCGTAAAACTAGAATTTGAGTGTACAAGGCCAAAAGAAAGGGCATGACATTTGTAATTAATGGATTTATGTGGAAGTTAAGAAGTACAAGTGGGGGATTTTTTTTGGACCGCTGGAGCTTTGGGCACCTGACCACTTTGACAGGTTGTGAATACAGGCTTGGTGGCCAATTATGTAATTATTGAAGAATAATTGTCATGATAAAGTATCCTGATATTTATCTCTGATTATCTGTTTGTGTTCTCCCCACCCTTGTGGTTGATCTTTGCTCATTTGACGCCCATGCAGTGGGTGGGGACGCAGGGCACCACAGGGATGAGCGCTGTCCAGGCTAATGGTGCTGAAACACCAGGAAACGCTGATCACTCCCTGAATCATGGCGAACTCCCTCGGGGGAGCCTGTGAGAAGAAAACACACAGCCTACATCTTCTTCTAACAAGGAGCCCAAACATTCATGAGCGATTAGCGACCGTGAATGTGGCACAAATGGCATAGTTTATATGCCTGTTTTGTGTTTGTTTATATCAGAGAGGCCAACGACTCTCCAGGCCGGCAGATGTGATCACTGATCACAGTCACACAAAGTTTCTAATACTTAGCAAAGTCTTAGTCAATATGAGCACATACATAAGACAAACGTGAACAGATGTTGGACAAATGAGGATGATGACAGTGTTATGTCAGCTGTGGGCCGTGCAGAAACGAGCTGCGGAGAAGCAGTAACAAGAAATGTAAATTTGAGGCAGCTTCCACCCTCCTGCTTCATTAAAGATAAGGCTTCCATGAAATGATTTAGCTTTAAATGAACCACAACAAACAAACAGCATCTCCTCCTGTTCCCCCTGCAGATTAAAGAGAATGGCAATAAGCTTGGTGGTGTTTGATCATCTAAAGCTGCAATGTTGTGAATGTAAGTCCTCCACCGTTAAGGGATCCTCATGCTGCTCAGAGGCTCCATGTTGGTGCAGTTTTAACGCAGAGTGTAGTCCTATACATGCCACTGACCACTAACACAATATGCACAGGTTACATACGATTCAAAGTCCAGAGATGGAAACAAGTTTAAAATTTAAATACCGTTGTGAGTTGTTGTCATCCTGCATCGAATCAAACGGGCACGTACCGGTCTGGGAACTATCAATCAGTCCGCTGACACGAACGGAGATGAAGCAGTGGCATTTAAAAAAGGAGGCGCCGTTATTGGCTTTCTATCGCCATGGTCTGAGCCAATCCATTCCCCCTCCTCTGCCTCCGACATGGCAGAGAAATCTTCAGCGTGATCTAGCGCCTAACCCTCGGGGTCGCCGCTCCGCACATCGCCCCACTGTTTCCCTCGGGTGATCAACAAGTACACCGGGCGCCCATTTGAAGAGACTACCTGTAATCCGGGCGGTCAGCTGTGCGCGGAGGCACCGCATCTCTGTGGAGCGGGATCCATGGCAGCTCAGCGCCCTCTTCCACAGCGGATTAACTCTTTCAGTACCGCGCATTGATGCGACGCTGCATCGTCACCTAAGACTTGGTGTGAGCACGAGAGTGCTGTGTTTAGGCCAAGTGAGGAAAGGCTTCATCCAAACACTGCAAGCATAATGCAGTGTTAGTTCATGTCCTGGAAGTATGCCATAATTGCTGTAAGATCTCTAATGGCACAGCAAAATCAGTTACAGTGATCTATATGTAGGGATCAAGGGGGAAAAAATCTTAACGTCGAAATGTAAATTTAATGCCACTTAATTGGGTAAGTATTTTGAGAAAATGTAGCCCAAGGGTGTTTCAGATAAAGGTTCATTGTGTTACATTTAGCAAGGTTTATAGGCCCATATGGAATGTACTACCCAAGTATGTTTGTATGAGTAATAGTCAAAATACTTTACAACTTTTTGTTGTTTTTGTTTTTTCCCTTAGTCTTACAATGAGTCTTTTGTAGTTTTGACAAGGGTCCTGCCATATAGAGGTAGCCATGTTTGTTAAGCCGCCCAAACATTTTGCATTTTTGCAGCAGAATATGAAATGAGGGGAGTGGATGACTCCTCTGTTTGTTGAACAATGACCAGTAAAGTGGACAAAGTGATCATCAACAGACAGCTATTTGACTTGTACATTTCATGCCATAGGGAAACACCCTGCCATTGCACCTCAGGTGAAGGAGACGCTTACACATGTTGTGATTGAATGAAGAAGAGATAACAGGGCTTCAGGCATTCGGGGAGGCACGGATAAAAACTGTGTTTGGGTACAGAGACAAGGTTTTTGAAAACAAGTCTAACTGCAATACTTTACTGGATGTTTACATCCAGGGGATGTCAGTAATACCTCACAGAAGATGTCTGCCAAGGACAAATATGGTTCCAATACAGTACTCCAGTACAATATCCAACTCAAGTACAAATGCAGGACCATTAGCAGCAGTGTACTTTAGGCATCATCAAAGAGAAATGTAGTTATTAGTACATTATTAATGTGCAGGTGCATAAGAAATGATCAGTTTTATCTACACAGAATTGTGCACAGGTTCCTTACAGAGGAGCAAAAGAGAAATCTGGGTCGGTGACTCATCTGGGAATTGGGAAACCAGACAAGGTCGCAAACTTCCCTTTTTTATAATTTTTAGGAACCTCTGGTTAAATGTGGTTTTAAATAGTAACAATATACTGGTTACCAATGTGATTTATTGCATATTTTGCTAAAGTGATAAATATTCATGGAGGTAATGTCCAAAATAAAGAGACATTTTTTTGTGTATCAAACATGTGAAATGTTTTTTTAATTAAAAATAATAATAAAGGTAATATTATACAGATATAGAAGGTATAATATGGTCACAGAGTATATATAGTTTGACAGGATAAATAGTGCTACAGTACATATGACAAAAATATTTATTAATCAACATGATTTACAGTTAAGTTACATGTCATATGACCACCTCTTCAGACGGAATCGAACCTGCAGATCTCCGTCTGGCTGTAGCATTCCAAAGCCGTAGCGAGTTGAATTTACCGGTGGCAACTTATCCTGTGGGTCGCACATCTCCAGATCAAGATGAGTCAAGAGCAAGAACACAAATCTAAAGACACAAGGAGAAAAACATACATAATAAACATGACTTGTCAGACTTAAATCCAGATTTAATGTGAGGAACAATCACGTCAAATAAATGAGTTAAAGGTCAAAATGCAGCAAAATATGTTTTTTTAAAAAAAACAAAAAAAACAAACCACATCATTTTAATAATCTGGACCCTATATTTGTGCATTATGGGATACAAGGATTGACATTGGTGGCCTTTGTAACTGGATATGATGTCTAATGCAGACATGCACTCTCTCAGCTGGCTGTCCTTTTTTTAGCCGAAGCCTCTTTCATACAATTCATTTCAGAGTATAAGCCATTACAGTATTACAGCTTGTTGCTAATGATGATGGAGGACATGAAAGCAAGATTGAAATGATATATTATATTATGAAGAGATGGATTTTGCTGGTCTGGTCTGGTAATCCGTAATCAGGGTGAAATTGCAGGAAATGCTTTGATCATGAATGCATCTTTTTAAAAATATACTGCCTGTAAGCTCCATCATGGAAAGATAGGGGGACTTTTTTACACTTACTGTTTAATGGCTGTTACAGCAAATTCTTTCCCAATGCACATGTTTCTCCCAGCGCCCCAAGGCATAGTGTAGTATTTCAATCTTTTTCCATCCTTGTAGAATTCATCCTTCAGTGTGTTATCTTCATTTAAGAAACGATCATACTTGAAGATCTATTATGGATAGACAAAAGAAAAATGGTGAATATATAAGTTACACATGTGCATTATAGTATCAAAACAGGCTTGATCATACTGTAACGAATATACTGTATAGTGCTAAATAAAAAAAAATTACCATGCAGTGATCACATCTAACAAATGAAGAATTCACTTTGGAAATTGATCATACTTTCATTCAGGTAAACTCACTGCACTACACCAGGGTGTAAATTGAAAGAATATATTGTACATCTATGTATGTTTTTCATTGCCAAGTGTGTTGTGTTTAATGATATGATTCACAAAATATCAAATATATAAGAGTAGCTTTATTTTTGTTCACAAAAGTATAAGTATTTGTAACTGATAAAAAAGACTGAAATGGTGTAGAAGAGTCTGGAAGAATGCAATGTATCTTTTAACATGATGACTTGGTACAGACACTTGGATGTCAAGTTTAACCCAGAGGGGTTAAAGGTCCAGTGTGCAGCAAATGATGGCATTTTATGTTGAAGCTGCAGATTGTGACAGACGGACTGCTCCTCCACTCACCTCTCCCTTTTCCAAAAGTGTCAGTGAGCTATACTGGCCTTCACCTACCAAAAAGGAGTCCATTTGCATAGTAATCCTCTGCTTCAAAACATGAATCACTCACTCTGGCTGGTTTGTCTGTTTGAGCTGTTGTAGAAACATGGCGGTGCTAATAGCAGCCTCCATAAAGCAAGGCCCTTGCTTAAAGTATATCTAAAAGACTTAATTTAAGATTAAGAAAACCAAATGATTTTGATTTCAAAGTAATTACAATACATATTTGTGAGTAGCATTTTTGTCCAAATAAACACCAAATATTTACAGTTTGTACCTGCATTACACAAGTCAAATCATAGGGAAACCACAGATGGAGCTCAGTAACAAGTATATGCTGAGTATCAAAATGAAAACTCTTGACCTAACAAGTGATCTGTCTCATCCACTGCATTCCAATTTGAACTGCTACTTTCAGCTAGGCATTGTGACATTCACGAAAAATGTCTACAAGAAATCATTTGTACCTAAAATGGTCAAATTCTCAAATTATGAAATTGTTATAATTGCCAGTTAATTGAACTCCAGCGCTCCAGTTTTTAACTATCTTTCTTCTTAAATTTCTGTTTGTATTTGTAATTTATGTGGTGACACAAGACATTATGGACAGATAAGTTACCTTATCTTTGCCTACCATGTATAGTATATTTAGATTGTACCACATTCATGGTTTTTGCTGCTAACATACAACAGTACCTGTGGGTCTTGGTGTATTTCTGGGTCCATTTGAGGGCTGAGGAAGGGGAACAGACACACTCTGTCCCCCCGTCTGAGGTGGTATACTTGTCCATTGGACATATGCAGTGTCTTATCCTGCACCACTTCTCTGTTGATCATTACCGCAGCAGTGAGCCGCAGGGTCTCACTCAGGATGCTATCTGCAGACAGAAAGGACAGCAGAGTGGATGATCTCAGTAGGGTGTCTGTGTTTGTTAAATCAACAGTGCCCATGGGTGTAATTTAGAGATGCACAAACATTTGCACAAATTTATGAAGAAAGCAATCATTATTTAATTGAATCAAAGGTCAAACCTTTATTGTCACTGACACTGGCTCAGCATGCTTATCTTATAATTTCCAACAAATCAAATGAGTCATTGTTTCCATCTCATCTGAGCAGCTAAAACCCATGGTGGAGGTGCACAAGTGAATCAAAAGGGAGCGCGCAGCTGTTACATACCCAACACAGGTGTGCTGTGGGATTCCAGGGGGTTGATGGTAGGATTCTCTAGGTAATTATCCTGGAAATAAAGACACCTGATCTCTGATTTAATAGCCTTCATGGCCTCAGAGTGAGTGAGCAGGAAGCCCAGAAGCCAGAAGGCAGCAGGTCCAGCATTACACTATAAAGAAAAGTGTATATGTGGTCACATGTAATGCATATAATGTGCATATATTTGACTGTTTGGCTTCCTGGGTGAGGAGAAACGAGTAATTCAATCAATGCTTTGCAGACACTGCTGTCACCCTCTGAGAGACACCTGAGCCTGTCAGATAATAATTGCCGTGGGTTGAGGGAGCTGCTCCTCTCATCTCTACACATCTCAGGTCAGCTCCTCACTGACAGCCAGGGCAAATACCCTGTAGAGCAACTAACATTGACACTGTGCCCTCTCTTCACACATGTCACATAATATGACATAAATGATGTAACTTGTAATATGTGTCCAGTTACCATATCAATGATTTACGGCTTTTTTCCAGAGTTAAATTAAAAGAATAATCCTACTTGACTGACAGTATGCTCAATTATGTATATTTACCTATAGTTTAGCTTCTTCCTCTTAAGTCAGAGGTGCCCAGACTTGTATTGTATTGCATAAGATGCAAGCAGGTACTGGTATCGCAGGTTTCTTGTTTAAATATTATTTTAGCTTCAACATAGTGAAATATAAACTTTACATTGTAAGTGTCTCTCACAAAACTTTATTTATGTAAGGGTCTCCATTTTCTCACATCTCAGCATGAACATTGACTGTTTATTTTCTGCCTTTCACCAAATGACTAATTGAAATCTCAGTGGCCACAAGTGAGAAACATGGAGCTGAACTTTTGCCTTTCAGATGTCAGTCACTATTTATATCTCTCAAAAGGAGAACAGCATAAACAATGTTACAATAAGTAGGTGTTTTTTTGTCTATATGCATGTTTTTAAATATACATAGTATATTTATATTTTAAGATATATTATTAGTATAACTAAGGTAGTGGTAAAAATTCAGAAACTATAGTTTTGTGTGTGTTGACAATATCTGGTTCTAGCTCCATGTTTAGCATAGAAACATGAGAGGGATTTTTCTTATAGTCGTCTTGGTTAATCTGTTGGCACAGTGCCATGTCCTAAGAAAAGCTAAATTCAAGATCCACTTATGCGGACGTAATTGACCAGCTCTACCTGCCTTTATGTCAGTTTCTTGATATGAGTGGTGTTTATTTTTATATTCAAATAAATGCACTGAAACCCCAACACATTAAGTCATCAATTCTCCTGCAAGGAAAGTGACCAATAAATCAATTTTAGTGTGCTCAATGTCGATAAAACTGATTGCTTTCAAAAGAAAGAGGACGTAAGCAGACATCTGGTGCAGGTTTCATAATAAGCTTCTAGGCATAGCATTAGAAGGATATCCTACATCTGCATGGCAGTCTTGCAACACATCTGTGAACCGTGTTCATGCTCTAGGAGCTCTCTCACTAGTCACACACCTAATCCCTCTATTCTCTGCAGCGTCCAACATCCCTGCAGACATGATAACGCACAAACAAATATGCTGAAAGTCTAGTATGTCGTACACCAGCAGAAAGGCTGACAAAGCCTGCACTGTGTGACCAAGGAAATGTTTCTTTAGGCTTTTATACTGTGCACTGGCATTACTGGCAGAGCTATCATTGTTCCAGTGAGTCTGCTGGGTAAACAGTGTTACAGCTACGAGTAATAATATTACAGATGATCAGATATTGACAATGAAACAGCTTGCTGTCTCCCCCAAGTGGCAGCATAAAGCAATGACACCATGGTGCCGTTTGGACTAGTGAGTAAACATTTTGTATTGTAAACTATTATTACGTTAGGCAGTAACACATTACCCAGTAATATTGTTACTTTACCCTGTATCGTGTTGCGATTATAACCCATAAAACAGTAATAGTTGTACAAATATTAAGCAAAGAAACACTAAGTTGCTGCATCCTAGATTGTGACATTTCATGCCTCCACCTGAATTATAATATTTACACAACATTGTTTGTAATGTGACGTTAAGCCTTAGACAAAACAAAAACTGCATGTACAGGATATATTCTTCAGACTAAAGAAACACACCTTCACTGTAAGCCAGGGAGGCACATACTGATTCAAAAACCTGACTGACAGTGCAATTTCCAGGCATAAGAGCCTGAAACTGTGACGTACAGAAAACAGGAAGTAGCTCCGGCTGACTAACACAGCTTTGCTTGAAATGTAGACACATGTAATTACTAAACTTAACAAAAATAACAAGGTGTCATAGAAACTGCTCCACAAGATCAAAACTGGCAAAACTGTCATCTACATGCTGTAACAGGCAACTCTTAGAAACTGGCAATGAAGAATCAACTCTCTGTCACTTTGACACTGTTAGCAGTTGGAACACTGTGGTGTGGAATTCAGGCATGTAGTCTGGGTGTGGAGACTTTGTATGTTTTGGATTCACTACTTGGCCTTGTGTGCATGTTCGTGGTTTGTTATTTTGCATGGGAAAGTAGCTAACAATAAGTCAGTCCTCACCTGTGTGGTCCACAGTTGCAACAGTAAAGCTCTTTTCTGCATTTCTGCATCGACTCCCTGCTCCTGCAGGAAGAGGCTGTAGCTCTGCTGCCAAGAGCTCGTCTCCAACCCTTCACTCAGCCAGTTTGGGCACAGCAGCTTCCACAGTTGTTCCCGGGATGAGTTAACTGTTTTGCTTTCCTCTGGATAAAAAACAACATAAAGTTCATAGATATCCTACTGTGCTGTATAAAGTTAAAAAAAAAAAAAGGATGTAAAATATTTTATTTACTGCTGTGTTAGTTACCTCGACTGAGTGAGCCGCGAGCAACTTTGTTGAGGAGACTGTCAAACTTGCGGAACTCTTTGTAGACTTCTGCAGCATTATCTCTCCTCTCAAACAAAGTAAGATATCCAGCCCTGAGACGTTCAGTACAGTAAAATAATTACATTACTGTCACTCCTGGTGGTATCAACACCGAGGTCGCGTGATTTCATGCATCCACCTAATTTTAAATGCTGGCTATTACCTGAAGAGTAGGCTGTAACATAGGCTGAAGAGCCCATCCTGTTTCCATTCTGAGGGGCCACAGTCCTTGTGGTCACTGAGTAGCAGGCTCTGAAGGTGACTGGTCATAGAACTGCTGAGCTTGGAGAGACAGAGGCCTTGGAAATGCCTGAGGAAATCCCAAATGCACATGGTGGCTAAATTAAAACAGAGTTTCTGATGTCAATTACAAATTTAAGCCTTAAAGAAGTTTGAATTACTGTTCCATCCATTTCCTCTCTGCTGTGGGTTTCATGCTTTGCAGCTGAAGACTGAAGATCTTACTGTGGAGCTGCTTTCTAGTGCGGGTGAAGTCCAGAAACACCGTGTCATTTATCACTTCATTGAAAGAGTTTGGGTCCAACAGCACTGTCACATAATGACCAGCAACACGAACCTGCAGGAACATCATTTTAGTTGTGACAGTATTCAATAACCTATGCCTTTTGCTTCTTCTTGTTTTTAACTGCATCAAGTCCTACATATTCTGTGACACAAAAATAAGTTGTGATTGCCTCTGCAGTGTTACTTTCAGATAGAATAGTTAGGACTAAAAAGTCTTATATACAGAATATGCATACTGTTAACTTGCTACAAGCACACCTGAATATTACTGTCCTTTAAAATGAACATGGTGAGGTCTTATGAAATCTGAGAAACTTCCTCTTTACCAAAAACCCACAAAGGAAAAGGTTTTATCATCAAATTCTGAAACAGCTTCTCTGTTCAAATTTCAACATGACAGTCAATCATTACAACTTACAGTGAAGATATCCCCATGTTTTTCTTTCATGCGAGTCAGAAACTTTGCGGCATCTTTCCCAAACTCGAGTGCGTGCCCCAGCCATGGAATGAGACCTTTGTCCAGAGGTGGCTCATTTTTCTTTCTGCCGTCACATATCATTAAAATTATTAAGGTTGTAATAGATAAAAGAGTTGTAGTATTCAGGTTTCATTCATTCATAATCTCAACCAACAGGTTAGGTGTTACTGTGAACTCATGCCAAAAGAAATTCCTTTCTGTTGCTGATCTTACACAGCACAGCACCTTACATAAGTTGCAAGCATTACTGATGAAGTTTCATTTTACTTTTTATTAAAAAAAAACAAAGCTACTGTATATATATATATATAGAAAATTCTGTGTGTTTGATTTCATCAGTAATGTCATTTCATTATATGAATAAGGCAGTATTCCATAATGTATTATAACACACTGCATATGTGCATTTGATTGCCATTAATCATATCTTACTTTAATTTCTCCAATCTGTCACTATTGCAGCACTTGCTTTTGCAGCATTTTACAAAAAAAAACATAAATGAACATCAGCTTAAATCAATATAACAATAGATTTACCTTGTACGAGTGGAGTAAAAGAGAACTAGAATGAGAAGTCCATTCAGCAGTAAGAATATTGTCCATAACATGTTTCTGTCAAGTCTGATGTCCCTGCTGTCTCACAGATAATGTTCTCCATAGCTGCTGGAAACTCCCCTTATATTTCTGAGCCTCAGGTTTAACTGCTGCCTGGGAGACGGAAAAAAGGTGTGGCTAGTGAAACAAAAAAAAGTGTTGCACCATACTCTACAGCAGACACTGTCATGGGAATAAAAGTCACACAAACTGAAATGACTCAAAATGATAAATATGAAGCAAGACCAATAAGAGGCCTCAATCAAAAGCGTCTTTCATTTGATGTCACTTCATATGATGCCTTTACATTTCTCACATGTGACATCACTGTGAAGGGACTCATGTTTCATTTCACAAAGGGAGGTGTGAGGGCTCGCTATCAAGTTCTCAGGCTTTATGCAACAACATTCAAGGTCTGTTAATTGGTTGTGGAAAATCAATTTTTACCTCCCTTAAGCTGATATACACATAGTCACAGGCCAAGTATTTAATCTATACACACCACTGTTTCACCTGCCAATCTGAAACCAATGATCCGTTCTCTTATTTTTTATTAATACCCGTAATACTATGGTTTAACTGTATTCTTACAAATAATGACCACTCAGTCATATAGACTATAAAGAGAATCAATCTAATGTCTGTACATTATAAGCAGTGGTATTGATAACACGATTGCTTATTCTCCTACAGCATGTAGATTTAGGCTGTTAACTGCTGTACCAGCAGAGGGTAGTCATGTACTTACAACTGTCTCCCTATTCAGCAGCTGGACGACAGTACAGAGGTGGAAGTGATGTGAATCTTTAAATTATATATAGTTCTGGACAGCTGGGCAAACAACTGAAAATGACAAGACCATACATTGCTGCCAATGGCATAAACACATATTCAATAATTGACAAGGAACAGTGTTTTATTCAAGAGGACGCAACATAACGCATTCATGTCACATTGTTGACTATTTTGCTTCACAATTGCTCTGTCTTTTATTATTTTACAGACATATTACATGTGTAAATTGGGGGTTAATCAGTTAAGTCACACACATGAACCTTCACTGCTTTGGTGTCTTACCAGACTGTAACTAAAACAATGTGCAACCTCATAAACAGCAAACATTTTTGCTGTTGTTAATGTGCAGTGAATTAATACATCTGAAAACAATGCCACACTGAAATCTTCCGGTAGTTTCAAAACCACAGTGCTGACAAATTCCCCAATTTTGATCGACAAATATTACAGGAAAACAGATTAAACAATAAGAACATAATACAGATAATAAAGAAGTATATCAGTAGCCTGTAAAAGGTAACAGATCCCATTGTGTTTTAAAAATAAATAATGTACCCTCAGGTATGAACTAGTGCTGTTGTTATTGTTTTTTTCCCCATTTTCTGCCCTGTAGTGCCAAGTTGTTTAATGGATTTTATTTTGTAAAGAAGGAGTTTACCGACAAATGTTTTCCATTCAAATGGACATTAGATATGTCCCCAGGGAAGGGAAGGGACCAGCAGGAACATCAGCCAATAGGAGCAGTTTCTCAGGTTTAATGCTGTTATCATGCTAATGACCCTAAACCACTCGTTTCTTAGAAGGTGGGTGTGGTGGACTGGAGATCATGATATGACTTTTAAAAAAAAAACTGCCTGGAGGAAATACACACATTCAGACATTTTCTCACACCCTCGGACTAAACCTGCACAACATTTCCCCATTACATACACATTGTTTTAATATTATCCAATACCTTCAATTCCATATCATGTCCATACTGTATATATTGTAATAATGAGTAAACAACACACATTATCTTGTCCATTTATCCGAAACCATAGGTTAAACTTATTACATTCATAGTTTGACAGTATATATCATATTATCTTTAAAGATATTTTTATATTTTTTGCACTCTTTGCTTTTTTGCACTTCTGGTTGGACGCCAAACTGCATTTACTTGTAGTACCTGTACAATGTGCAACCCATAAGTGGAAAGTGATTTTTTTTTTTTTTTACATAACTTAAAAAAGCACCCCAATTTTTATCAGCTCCCTCTCTTTGGCCAAGGACTGGTGACTAACATTTGCTCAGGAAACCAAAAGTTGGAGTGAGGCTTGCATGATGAGAACAGAGCAGTTCTCCTGCACATTTCTCTTGGGCTCTCTCCCAGATTTATAACTGTTGTCACAGGCTGACAGTATAGCCCACAGTGTTCCAGAGATCAGTTAAAATTCTGATCTATGGACACAGATTAAAATGCAGCCTCGTCACAGGTAGACTCAGGAATAAAGTGCAAAATCACCCCTCTGTGTACACCAGTCAAGATTCCTCTGATTTTCTACATGAGTTAACATTTTGGTGAGACCAAAAAAAAAAACACAGATTGAATGTGCAGCTGCACTCAGGAAGTCACAGGAGGTGGTTTGACAGTAGAGTAAAACTGTGCTGAAGTGAGGTGCACCGTGGGGGTAGAGTGACACACTGAGCCATTAAAACTGCAACTGCAGCAGTGCTGAATGCGACTAAAATGATCATGATTTGTCTTTCACCAGTGTGAATCATGTCAAGCTGAAAGAACTCAAACACTGTGGCTGAAAATAGTGTTGCTTTGACGTCACATCTCTTGATGCCAAAATACTGTGATGATCATGGCTGACAGTGCGGGGTTCGGTGCTGATTTTGATGAAATCTTCTGGGGGGTGTTCAGTAGGTTATGGCATATGGAGGAAATTGGCCGTTCACCTTTTCATTTGTCTATTGTGTAAAATGAGCCTTATGATTGGGATGCAAAATTAAATTCATAAGGCAGTTGATCTTATGGTCATCTTTTCCACTTTGGGAGTGATAGGATCCTGAATAATATAATGGCCTGAATAATTATAATGAAATACTACAACATCCTTGATTTTTTAGTATGTGTCATCACCAACATTATATCCCAACATTTTTCCCTTGGACACATTACCACACCAAGCAATTACTTCTAAATCCTTCATATAACCAAGTCTCTAAGGTCCAGGGTGAATGGGATGGGAGGGATTTGGGTGTGGTGGGAGAGTGGGGCAGATTAATGTTGTTTTCTTCATACTGTTGGCATTTTGTTGCTGCTTGCAAATGTTGTACGGGTAAATGCATGGGAAACGGTTCCCTCTAACACCAGCATCTTCAATGCGAATAAGTTCTAGTTCCTTTGCTGTAAAAGCAGTAACTTGATAACTTGTGAAAACAATTGATTGGAGCACATCATCATCATCATCATCATCATCATGAATTGACAGTTTTCTGCAGTGGGATGCATTGACTGGTAGAACTCATACACAATCGACAGATTATTGGGTGATGAAAAAGAATCGTTGGTTGCAGCAGCAGCAGCAGCACTAACGAGAGTCTCAAATCATCCAGCAGGAGAAAAGTGGTGAGGAAAGAAAGGAGGGTCTGTGGGAGGAGCCTCGCCGTGACTTTCAATCCATTCAGCCTTTTTCTGCAGCAGCACTGAACTTGCTGAGACAGAGAAACGCACACTTGGACAGTGTCGTGCATCTGTTTTCGAACCCCTTTATTACCTGGCCTGCCTTCAGTTCCTTCAGGCCTTGTGAAATGTGCACCAAACGTGACTTGCTGTTGGATTCACGGAGGAGTGCTGCTGAACGGGAGGAGGAGGAGGCGGAGGAGTGGTCAGGGACGCAGATCATTGTGTACTTGTAGATCGACGGCGCCTTGAACGCATCATCGCAGCGCCTCCTGATCGCCGAAGTTGTGTTGAGACTGGCGATGGTTGGCGTCTGATTGTTGCTCAGCTATCGTTCTGGAGCGGACAAACCGGCTGACTGACGGACGGGCGGACGGACTGACGGACTGCAGGGGAGCCAGCGCTGCATTGTAGTAACTGAGACGCCGATTCCTCCCCGAGCATTGCACAACCCGTCCCCTCAAAATGTCATCTCAGGCCAAAGTCAAGAAGGACAAAGAAATTATTGCCGAATATGAGACACAAGTGAAAGGTTGGTACCGTGCAGGCCTAAACCTATTGTTTCTTATTCAGCATGTCGAAGCACTATTGCGTAACTTTACCACAACCTTTTTCCACTGCTTGGAAAGCACTGCTTTCCCTGCGTGCAGTGCTGTTGTTGTGGGGTGGGACAAATGCTGCTATAGTTGGACATTACCATCATGCTCATGTCTTTTTTTTTTGTTTGTTCGCTTCTCCTTTAAAATGTCTACGTCAGCGTAACTCAGCTTTTCAACAACTCTGCTGCGGTTGAATCAAAGTTGGAACTTGGCTGAACCGGTTTGAGGATGTATCCCAGAGCGAACGTGCCCAGCCCTGCTGTGTTCACGGCCCTGTAAACCAGTGCAGCTTCATCGTTTGTTTTCTAAGTGCGGCTGGTGTTTGTGTGTGTGAGACGGTGTTAATGCTCTACACCCACTAAGGGAATGTACCAATTCACCTTGGACATACTGTATTTCTCCTCCTCATAGACTGGAGGTCACGCATGCACCTTCTCTCACTCAAGGTTCTTGGAGGCAGGTTTTGGCACCAGGATGAAGTGAAGTGCATGGGCAACTTTTTCCATGAAGTAAAATGAATTAATTTAACCAAAGAGTAGCCTCAGAGAAGCAACATATCACCAGACTTCTGTTTCAAAGTTACATACGCATCCAGTGGCACATAGTCTACTTACAAAAGAACATAAAAATGGCAGAGTGCTTAATATGGCTTTGTATTTATCAATGAACATAAGTCACAATCTATAGGCGCAAAGGAACTTCAGTTTTGAGTAAAAAGTGATGTTGTCTCAATGCAAAACAAACTCCAGAATTTGGAATTTGCTCGGTCCCATGTAAGTTTCTAAAACTGGGCATTCACACATGCTGTTTGTCACCTGGTACTTGCTGTGAATCACATGGTGTCCTCTCACGTGGGCTGCAGTACTTGATCATTTATTGTCCTCTGAATGGGTACAGAATTTACAAAACCGACATCACGTTCAATTGAAGAGGAGCTGAAACTAGCTATTATGACCATTCGCTCCTTAAGAAAATGTCCACTGTCATTATTAATCAAATGAAGTGGTTAATTTTCCTGTAGACTTCCATTCAAAGTGAGTTCATTTTGCAACCAGAGGAGATGCCCCCGGTGCCTAATAGTTCTGTCCGACTTCTTGGGCTTTATTTTAACAAACCAGTTTACAACCAATTTCCCCAATGCGGGATAAATAAAGTTCTATTCTAACCTTTTAATATAGAGTCTATCGATGGTTCCAATATAGTCCTATAGTCACACGTGCTATAGATGCTTAAACAGGGCTAAGAAAAGGTCCCCTTCATGGTGATGGACCTGCTTGGAGGCATATTTTGCAACTGCTTCTTGAAGGAAAGGGCTAAAATTTGGTAAAGATTTGTGTCGATCATAAAGACAGGGTCTGGAGTAGGTGTTGTCCTGACACTCCTGGTAATAGTAATAGGATGAAGGAACGCTGGGGAAGGTCATACAACAAACGGTTAAGAAAGTGCGTTAATATTGTATACTGTCTGTATGAATTATGAACCATGAAAGGATTTTACTGTCTGCCACTAAATATGTGAGAGAGGGAAGGAAGTCAGGGACACTGACACTGTGCCACAAGTAGGGCTTTGGGTGGGTTGTCCTGTAAGTGTTTAGAGATAATCTGGCCACTACCTGATTGATCTGTTTCACTGCTCATTATATCAGTCTTCATACAGAAAGTGTATTATGTTGTACAATATGAGCAATATGAAAATGCCACTTTGGCTTTTGGAATCTGGAAGATTTTCTTTAATTTTTAATGTTTAAAAGCAAGATAAGTCGTCGTGGATATTAACACTTGAAGTACATAAAGTCACAGGAAGTCTGGATCGAAAGACTGCCTAAAATTTAAATCTAAATTACTGAGTAACAGTGGCAGAAACCACATTACCAGAACCCTCCGGTTATTTTACTTGTTAGACATTCTACAACACAAAGTGCAGTTTTGGGCAACATATGTTTTTGGCTGTAATCTAAATTATTAGACAAATAGAAAGCATTTCAGCATCCAATTTTAGTGTCTGCATTTCAGTTGTCCAGATAAACAGTTTACCTCTGTATTAGACTAGTGTGTGGACACATGTGCCACAATTCCATACAGACCATGTAGAGAATGTAAATGGGCCGGAGCCACATTTTAGATGTTACCTTAACTGTAATGCAAGAGCATTTATTTTATCCCTGTTTATTAGATTATAAGATCGACTCCTCTAATGCACAGGTGTGTCCACTAAATACAGCACGCTGCAGTTAGAGGCCAGTTAACTTATCTTAAAGACTGGAAACAAGGAGAGGCAGTTAGCCAACTTCTTGGCAAGGTGGAGTGACATCGTGGAGTAAGTGGAGATGTTTCAGGCCATACGCCGCTACAAACCCACATCTTTGTTTTTTATAGTTTACAAACCGCATGCAACATGTTAATTAGTGAGGTTTAGCGGTGGAGAGTTTGTACACAGCCGTCACTTGTTTACCTTTTCTACACAGCAAATAGCTGGTGCTACTTTCGAGCACAGCTTTGATCGTGATATTAATCTCTTAATCTCTAAACACACATCCATTTATACAAAACATTTGCTTCATATGTTGGTGTAGCTCTGCATTATTTTAATATACAAGCTTCAGCAAAAATCATTCAAATGTATGTCAAATTGAAAAACCGCCAGTGTGACGCCACTGAGGAAGTCACTATTTAAATTTTTCTTTTTCAGATTTAAGTTAGACCTCACTGTTATGGTAGGAACAGAAATGACAAAACATTTTGATGGTGTTTGTGGAACGAAGGGTATGATTAGCGTCATGGCGACAGAGGAGTGATTTATTGGTTCCTTGTGTTTGTTTGTTTGTTTGACTCACCTCATCTCTCTCTCGCTCTCCCTCGTTGTCTCTGTCTGGTCACCACACCAGCTTTGCGGCTGGGAGAGCCATCGCAGCCCTCGTCTCCCGTCTCAGTTTCAGGAAAAGCTTTTAAGCCGACATCTTAAGCTTATTTGCCAACTGGGCTTAGATCACTTTAGAGCTGTTGGGTCCTTTTTTTTTTTCTGACACCGACACGAGAGTCCAATCATGCTGAGTTGCCAGCTACACAGAAGGTCAGATGTGGACCGTAATGCACTTCACAGTGTTTTTGAACATCCCGCATTTCAGCTGTTTGTTGGTGTCCGGTGTGTTTTCAGGTCGCGGCTTTACAGGTCTTTTGTCACCCGCCCAAAAGAGTTGCTCATGAGCAGAAGATATTCCTTTTTTATCATGCCGTTAAATCATCAGTTGGTCACTGTTTTATTTTTTTATAGGTAACAACAACAGTGTTTACTCAACAGGTTTTTTTGTTTAATTATGGTAAATAATTCAGCGGCACCTTTGAGGAAAAAAAATCACTCTAACAAGGTGTAATACACCGTATTTGTTTTACGTTTTGTTGTTGCTGAGGGAGCATAGAGCACTTCAGAATTTGAAAATGAGTCAAGTGATTTGAAAGGATTTTAGGGATTTTTATATATATATATATATATATATAACTGACAGTGTCACTCTAAAAAGGTAAAAAGGTAGCATCTCACTACCGTATTCACTGCGGTGCAGACACACCCCTTCTGCATGTATTCATCATAATGAAAGAATGCTTAGACTGAAACCGTCTTGAAATGTCAGGGTGCCATTACACCAGTGAAACTACATCTTTGTTGCCCGTGTAGTGGCAACATGTATGACACATTGTGTGTCGTCGTGCTGACAGATTCATATTCGCAGCTGAGCTTGCTGCGATTTAAAGAAAACAATGTGTGGTATTCTGCCGGCTACAGTACCTTCCGGATTTTCCTGTCCTGTGATGCCCCTCTTTTACGAATATCTGCATGGAAACAGAGGAATGTGAAATGTGAACTCCTGCAAATAGCCTGTAGAGACATACCATGGTCATTAATGTGTCCAGAGGACAAGTGTACAATGAACGCAGCCTTGATTTGTGCCAAATGATGTCAACATGTCGGTCTGGGTTAGGCCACGTGTGACTAGCCACGCATGGCTAACTGCAGACACAGCCCCAGAGAGTGCGACTGGCCACCGCAGTCGCAGTGTTAGGCTAGTCTGAGCAGGCTGCTCTAGTGACAATGACTTCTCACCATGTGATAGTTGGTTCTCTCTGCTGCAGTGATGCAGGAGCCTAATCAGCAACCCTGCGAGGCAAACCGATACACTGAGCTCCAGGCACATAACCTTTGGCAGACATGCTGCATTTGAACTTGACGGATCGACATGTTTGTGTCGGACCGATACGGCACCTTTCTGAGGAATAAACCTTCGATCGCACATGAAAAAAACTATTTAACTGAAGAGGACGATATTCTAGAGTTATTGGGGCTTATTTAAGTGATGAAGTGATCAACATGTTCGCATGTTATATGACGCTGCTCAAGATAAACATCTGCAGCATACAGTTGAACAATGGCATCCTGTTGTCTAATCGTAGTCAGAATGATAGCATGGACCTTTAGGTCCATGGAAGCTGTAGATTGGTTTCATTCCAAATGAGTAAGCTTCTATTAGCGTGATTTGCAAAGATCTTTGGGTGTGGACCACTTTTAATTTTGGACCATTTTTAATTTTGGCGACATTCTGCTCCTGAGTTGGTCCCTGGTGCTGCATGTGACTTGCTGTTTTCATCAGAGGAAAGCATCACTACTGTGAGATCAATAAAAATGATAGGAAAGAGAGACTGCATTTTGCCCATGAGACTTTCTTCTTGGTGTATTATTCACCTCTTGCCAGCTTCCTCGTAATTATGCATTACTCTGCCATGGCTTGAATCATTCATTGAATGTAGTGCAGTGTTGCACTGTCCCTAGTAGTGACTATTTAAGTTCTAAAAATAACACGCTCACAAGAGAGCGAAGGCAAGTATCACAAGTCTATTTGATGCCTCCCTGATAAAATCATGCAGTTTAATGCATTGATATTTGCTCTTTAAATTGTCTGTTCATTCTTTTTCACTGTTCCTACATGATTACAAAGAATTCAATGATTAATTGTTTTGGCTTATTTTAGTACAGAGGTACATCGAATTTCTTCCTGTTTGGAGCATGATTGTGGGCATGTTCATCTGCACAAGCTGTTTACTGTGTATTTCGGAAAAGAAGAAAGTTGCCCTTGTCCTTGGTCATTATGCTACACAGAGTGACTGCAGTCAGAACAGGGAACTGGCCAGCTCCCACTGAGATGCCTCCAGAGGCATGTAACCAAGGCAACTGGACAACTATGGGGACCACGAGGGGTACTTCTCCAATCAGCAGTGGACTACATATTTACTCTCTTTTTGTCGTCCGTGCACTGTCATTCATATTTTCACTCACACACTCACAGATGATGTGGGAGGCATGTTTGAAATCCATTATTGGAGATACAGAAACTGCATTTAGACGTGAACAAATGGGCTATTCTTCCTGTGGGCCATCTTTCCCCATTGATAAATTTCAACTGAGTTTCTTTCAGTGCTCAGCAATCATATGCATGGTTGAAACACTCAGTCATAATGGACACTTCAGCCGTTTCAATGTTGCTCAGCTATTCTTATTGTCTCACAGAGAGAGAAGCTTTGTTTAACCCCACTTGTACGAGAGTATGATGCACATGTTTGCAATAATTTTCCATGCAAAATGTCATGGAATATATAAGCATTTATAGAATATAAAGCAATTCAGCCATATCTCTCAGCCATTGGCTCTGATTAATGGTTGCAGTCACACATTCAGGAGCCACTTAGCCACTGGATTGATGACGGCTCTGCAATAAACAGTATATATAGATAAAATAAGACATGACCCATATTCCCTTTTTGGTGTTAATGTAAAACCATAAAAGTGATGTTATTACCTCAGTGGACGTTTATACCTGAAATCCCTAAGGTATTTTAAAACAGCCCTCTACAGTAATAATACAGGCTGCTCAGAAAAAACAAACAAACACAAAGAACAAAACATAACAACTCAAGATTTTCAGCATACTGTAGATATGATAGCTTATTTTAACTTTGCCTTTGAGTGTGATCAGACAATATCTGTTTTCAAGATATTGATTGTTACACTAAATGTTACCGAACATGGTGCTTGAAAGTTGAGATGGGACGTAACCACTTTTTTTTTTTAATCCGATAATGATATTCCAAACTCAGGTCTGTATCAAAACTGATATTAGTCCAATACAGTCATTTTAGAACTATGAAGCTGTTAACAACACATTTGTGCTATGTAATTCTCCAACTGTGCAACAAATATTGTTCACTCAAAAAGAAGAAAAAAAGCTCAAACATGACTCGGCTAAAATGTTTTTGCTCATTTTTATTTACGTTCTTTCCAGTCTGTGCATAGTGAAGAATGCATTATATAGGATTTTTGGATTGCATCAGATTTTTCATTTTTATCTGACCTACTCCGATACTGACCGAAACCAATTCCAGTTCCTACTTGAAATACGTTTTTAACCAATTGTGAAATATTTGTTATTGTCTTTGCTATGTTACATCCCACAAGGGTCTATCCCTGTATTTACACGTATGTAAATAAATACGATACCATACCAACTAGTATTTAAAAGTGTTGTGTGAGTCCAGACCGTACAAGCAGAAGACCATAGCAATTGTCTAATCAAACGAAATGCTGTAATTTGTTTTCATAATACAAACTTTTCTGAGGGATGGCTCAGCACGATGCATTTTTAGAGGCTGACCTATTTTATATTTTCCGAGCTGTCTGCTGCAATCATCAGACATGTATCTCGTGAGCACATGTGCTCCCCCAGCACTTGGACACCCCCACGTTCCCTCCCTCCCTCCCTCCCAGCACTTACACACACACAAAGAGCAGAGAAATGCAATTTGACAAACACTTTTATCCAATTATGATGATTTTGTAGTTTCATTAGCTCATGTGCTGCTGGCTTTACTGTGTCCTTACATATTTTGTTGTTAGTCTGATTCACGGCTAAAGGACTGTGGGTTAAAAGCTGACCCGTGGCACTATTTGGCAGGCAAAAGTGAGGCCCAGCATGAAAGCCCACTCCTCCCCCCGACAGGCTCTATTTGTTCTAAAGGTGGTCTCCCTTTTTGATATGCAGAGATCCGTAACCAGCTGGTGGAGCAGTTCCGTTGTCTGGAGCAGCAATCCGAGTCCCGGCTGCAGCTGCTGCAGGACCTGCAAGAGTTCTTCCGTCGAAAAGCAGAACTCCAGCTTGAGTACTCCAGAGGCCTTGACAAACTGGCCGAGCGCTATGCTGCCAAGATCCGTACCTCAAGAGAGCACCAACACTTCAAGTGAGTCTTATCCCTGTGTGTTTGCTAAGCACTCTAATGCCTGCATCAAATGTGTTTGACAAACAAGTGTGAGGCGTTTAATACTGATCACTGACGTAGCACAGAGATGGAACCGGAGTCAGAGGAACAGAAAGAATGGCTAAGTGAAACAAAGGGGAGGGGGATGAAAGCAGAAGAAATGACCTGAAATGATGCAGAGCTAAGGAAGCTTGTGGCCTCTGGCTGCTGTGTTTTTCCCAACTAGGTCAGACTCTTTATACCCCCTTTGTCTTTTTCTCTGTGGCTGTCATTTCATTTCCATTCTCAAACAGCTTCAAATCAGACTTCTGCACTGATGCTTCTGTCTTGTCAATAGACACAAAAAATAAATCAGAGCTTGTTCAGATTCTGAGGAAAGGAACAATAGGGGCTATTCAGATTGACACTGATCAGTTTATCTGTTTCTGGCAGAGATGTGTAGTCATGAAACAAACGCCCTGCAGCTTATTTTGGAATAACTTCTCAGATGATCTGACCAGCCTGGAGGATGCTATGGCTTTTTAGATCATGATGTAAATGTAGCTGCTACCGATGTGCAAGTGGGCGATTTGAGTCAGTGATCATGAACAAGAAAAGGATATATAATTGTCAAAATCAATGAATGAATTAAAACTGTATTCTTCACCAATAGCTGTGTTTCTCGTGTCGCCTGGCAACATTCCTTCACTGCACACAGGGAGTGATTTCTTTTATGTCAAGACAGACTGAGGCGAAGGCAACAATGCACCAGTAAAGCTAGACGGCTGTAGACAGGTTGGCGTTTCAGAAGTCTGATTTTCTACTGCTGAAAAAAAGGTGGTCGTACACCAGTTTGACTGAATAAAGGGTTCTTGCCCTGCTAGTGTATACACATTAATGCTCCCTCAGCCAGGACTAATACAGTAGTATTGCTTGTCAGAGCATAAATAATGTTGCATCGCAATACCAAACAGAGGCAGAATGACACTGAAAGATCCTCAAAAGTTAGACACAGCAGCTTTAAACCTTATTTTGTTTAGCACCTTTAACTGGTGCTTTATATATAACTAATAGGCTGACGAGACAGTAGAAATGAAAAAGGAAAAAATATAAATGAGATTCTGTAATAAATATAAGCCAAATGAAAATTGACTAAAAATATTTATTATTTACATTACTCTCTATATTTGTATTGCAGTTTAGTTAATCAAATGTATTATGCTTAATACTTCACTAAACTACATCGGAGAAAGTTTAATTGATATACAGGCAGTTGTACACACTACCCAGCTGTGTCAGTTTACTTAGTAGAAGTTTTTCTGCCTGTCTTGCAGTTTCTCTGGCCAATTGGACATAAAGTGTAAATAAAGTGTAATCATAACGGATAGCTCCCCTCACTAGGACACTGATTAATGGAGCATTCCCTGGTAGGAAAACCCTGCAAGAGACTCACCCCAGTGTCCCAGATTCTCCCCCGTCACATTAAATAGTCATCATTTTTACTGAATGTCAATGACTACATTCATACTCAGCAACTATAGTGGACCTACTACGTCTATATAATCAGTCACTCCATGTCATCGTTTTCTCTTGACTTTCTAAACAGACTTTAAAGTCTTTTTCTCTCCCAGCGCTCTGGATTACCAGTACCATGTCATCTCATTGCTGACATGTAACTTTCCAGATTGCAGTTGTACCAGGTTTGTTTTATTTTTCGCATCATACTTGGTCATTAATTCAGCATGAAGTATGATGAAGCAGTGGAAACTGACGTGGCTGACGGAATGTGAATCTCTCATGAAAAGAATGTGCGTAAACAGCTAAAGTGTGTATCTCGTGAGAGTTTGTTATTGAGATCAGTTTCTGATTTAGCATCAGCAATGGTTGGATGCCTTGTAATGGACACAAGGGGGGTAGTATCTGCTCTCTTCTGTGTAATCATACAGAAACCATTTGCTGAAGATCAGAGAGTTTTACCAAAAATAATCCCTTTTAAAATAAATATGAAAGCATTTATGAAATGTCCCAGAACAAAATGGTCATTGTTTTGAAATCATCTGACAGAAAACAAGTCAGCACCACTCTTTCAGTTTGAATTTCAAAACTAATATTAGAGTAAAAGAAAGCGCTTCAAAACTAGATGATACTATGGGTCATTTTCCGTCAGACATGGTTAGGCAGACGAACTAAACTTAAAAATCTATCAGGCCTTATTTATATATTTTACATATTTACATGTCTGCAGGATCCTGACTGAGATATAGACATACATTTATTTTTTTTATAAATTACTGCAAGCCTTTTGCTATTCCAGACTTACCATGTGTCATGACCAAAAGAGAATCATTTTGTTTATATTTTATTTTGTTAAAAATCACAGCCCACGGACAAAATTGTAAGTAATGAATCAGTGCTTGTAAGTAATGAATCAATTTCCTCCACTTGAACACACACACACACATTGCCTGACTGGAAAACAAGTGAGCCAGTTGATATTCATCTTTGTAGTCCATGTGAAGAATGTGAGAATGAATGGTTGTTCGTCTCTTTGTGTGTTGGCCCTGTGATGGACTGGTGACTTGTCCAGGGTGTACCCCACACTTCACCCTGTCTCAGCTGGGATTGGCTGCAATGACCTGTGACCCTAATGTGGAGGATAAAGTGGTAGACGATGGATGGATGTTAAGTATGTCAAACGTCCTTTTGTAGTGCTAATATCCTTGCTTACAACTTGGAATGGAAGCTTTTATTGTTTGTCTATTGGTAAAACTAAGTGAGGTGTTAATGTAAGAAATAGCTGATCCTAATCACTGAAACCAATCAAAATACCTTAGCACTTTTTGCTATGGTACGTGCTGCTTATGTAAGATATGGGTGTTATTGCTGGTGGCAACAGCATTCACAGTCTTCATTGATTTACTATGGCTGAGCGTTCGGCTTTGTGCGTTAATGTACAAATAACAAGGAGCATGTTTGGCAATAATCATAGCAGACTTTAAAGAAACCACAGCTACTGAATGCTGGTGAAAAATAGTACATTTCAGCAGAGATGTTTATCCAGACTTACTTTGATTGTCATCTTCCGTATCCACAAAGGTGTCAAATCATTTTTTAAACTTGGCACACTCCAGACATAAAAGGAAATAAATAGAATTGTGTTTGGATTGTATACTGTCCTGGCACAGTAGCTTATAAGCAGGGAATGTGTAAAATAAATATAATAATAATATTCAGCATTATTATTATAAGAAATAAAACAATTCAAATGTTGTATAAAGATTTCTCTAAACAAGGAAGCACGTATAGTCAGCTTGCCCTGTGTGTGTGTGTGTGTGTGTGTGTGTGCATGTGTTATTTATTCTTCACCACATGTGTAGTGACCTCTTGAGCTCTGTGTTTTTTATTTTGAAAGGAAGACAGCTATTACATTTCTCCTTTTCAGGTGTAGAAAATCGCCATTTTTCTGCCGCCTACTCACTGTATGATCTGTTATCACTGTTGAATTGACATAGCGGTATCGTAAATGAAGTAAGCTGCAATTTAGGTGCTCCTGAATGCAATCATTTCAGATAGTGACAATAACCAAGGATTTCCCTTGGCTGTTTCAGAAAGGACCAAAATCTGCTGTCCACTGTGAACTGCTGGTATTTGGTCTTGGAGCAGACCAGACGGGAGAGCAGAGACCACGCCACTCTCAGTGACATCTACAACAACAACGTTATTGTCCGTCTGGCACACGTGGGCGAGGATGTCATCAGACTTTTCAAAAAGGTCAGAATCAGAATTAAAGGCATGAGGGCATGTAACCCTGGCCCTTACTAATCCACACAGTCACAGAAATCTGCTCCCACTCATTTCATTTCACACTGGGTCGCAGACATTAACCTGGTGTTCATTTAGCACCCTGCAGGAAAAAAAAAAGTTATATATTCAAAATTTTTAACAAAATAGAATATGTTTGTGTCTTTGATTATCTCACTCTCATACATCACAAGGCATATGGGTGATGCATGGTACATTTTGGAGCAGCAGAGGTCTCTTGGTTCCATAGGCTGAGATGTAGAATCTGCCTTTGGGACTTTGAATCAGTATCGTTGGACAACAGCAGGAATCTGCAGTAATTTATGCCCTCTAGAAGGCTCTGCACTGTCACGAAGGAAGACTTGATGAAAATGGGATGGCCTACAGCCAGACCAAAGAGCAGGGCTAATAACTGCCTGCAGATAAACTGTCTGTCTGCCTCTGCGTTAAGTTAACTAGCATCGTGACAAAGTTCTCTAAAACACTGATCCTGGTTAAGTCGTAGCGTCCTGGTTCAGCTGGAGCACAGGCTCACTGTTAATACTCTAAACGTGTGGCGGAAAATGTTGACTGGTGTATAAAGTTTAATTCTTGTCACATGTGAAAGTGCACAGTCGCTGTTTTGCTGTATCCTATACGCTTTTAACAGGATTTCCTCAGTTAGTCTGGTTCGTCATCAGTCTGGATTGTTACTCTGGGGCTGTAGGCACAGTCACGGGACATGTTCACTTCATCATAATCTGTTAGCCACTGTAACTGAGCTGAACCCTCCTCTCCATGGAAAATGCTTTGCAGTTATGGCTCAGTTCTATTTTTGTCTACTTGTGCACTGTATTAGATCTTTTCTGCTGCAGTATAATGACATCGTTTCAATTCCTGCTGCTGACGTCCCTTACATACAAAATAAAGCGGATGTAGCCTTCAAGCATTTCATTTGTGGAAAAGTAATTCTAATTAACATTTAGATGATGAACACATGCCTTATTCGGTCCCTTATGTGTCATTATGGTTTAATTTGAAACCTTGATCTTTTTTTCTCCTGTACAGAGCAAAGACATCGGAGTACAAATGCATGAGGAGTTGGTGAAAGTCACCAATGAGCTCTACACTGTGAGTTAAATAAATAATTCTCTCTTCTCTGTCTTTTATCTCTGAATTTTTAAGTTTTCCCACTTTGAACCACTGAGCTTTTTTATGACTTTTTATGTGGCTGGATATATTTTTGTCATCTCTACAACATTTCCAACTAAGCATAATTAGGTGGTTTAAGAGTCAAGATCATGACCTCACAATACACGTTTTTTTTGTTTTTTTTTTTGACCCAGCTGTAATTTCTTTTTAGGCTTAAACCAGTAACCTGTGAAGCAGCTGGTCTGACACTGCATACACAAATATGCGATATCAGCAGTGCAGCCTCTTACAGGTCATTTATTTCTTCTTCAGAGGTCTGGAAAGGAGAAAATTTGCATTCTCTCCCCTGCTATGAACTTCTTCATCAGCTGAAGAAGAGAGCGTTCTTGCCACACTGGCTGTGCTTTAGCAGACTCAGCACTCTGTGCTGCAGAGATTTACTGTGCTCCCAGCAAACTGTAATATTTTTAACAATCACACACATCTGTGTGTTGTTACATGCTGCACTCACATGCACAACACTTATCTGACATTAACTGTTAAGACTTAGTTTAAGTGGTAGTATCAAAATCTGTGTTTACTGATGCCTCCTCATTTGGCTGAGAAAAAAACAAAAAACAAAAAGTGATGCAATTAAATCAAAGGCATCTACTGTAAGTTGGACATAGTGCCACAGAACACACTGGACTTTGTCTGTCAGGGTCTTATTACACAAATCCTAAAAACCTGATTTATTTTGTTCCTTTTAAAAGGGATCAAGGCCTTAGTGAAGGGAAATAAAAAGTCCTAAAATGAAAAGTCCTCAAATTATTGTACTATGTGATAGCCAGACTCTGGTTTGTTAAAATAAGTATGTAAATAAAGATACCACCAAAACACATGAAATTATAACATCCACTCACAGAATAATGTTTTGAGATAATCAGATGTGCAGAGAATCACAAACAGATCTGAAGTTAAAATACTGCCATGGTATGAACCACATAAGAAATATTCTCACATGTAACATTATACAGCACTTAACTGCTCTACTGATATTGATTTTTTTCCCCCTCCTTGGATTCATCCATTATTAAATGCCTTTCTGCTGCACAGAATTGTATCATTTGTTTTATAAGATATGTGCTCAATTTTAGTAAGGATGGCACGATACCACTTTTTCGTGTATGATGTCAATGTCACAAACTTGAGTATCTACCGGTAATGATATCAGTCCGATGCAGTAATTTTAGACCTTTTTAACTGTGAAGATTGATTTTATTTACATTTTCATAGTCCATGCATGCGATATATAAGATTTTTGGGTTATATCACATATTACATTAGTATCTGTCCAACAGTATCAGACCAACACTCACCCCTATCAATTAGTTTTTAAACTGAACTAAACCACAAAAAAGGAGGCATTAGATTTTTCAGTAACCAATATTAGACTTATAATAGATACTGCTATCAGAAAGATTAAAAATTCATATTGATATCAGCCTAAATGTCATCCACATAATGAGGGACACAGAGGACTGTACTGTAAATAAATCCACGTCACTTGTTATTGATTGAAGATATATGTCATTTTTTTCCCCCTCCTCAAAGTCACCTTCCTCTTACCTGTAGTACCTGTATGACTCTGCTGCCCTCGATATTGGGTGGAACTTGACGTATTTGATGTTTCACAGGTGATGAAAACGTATCACATGTACCACACCGAGAGTCTCAGTGCTGAGATCAAGCTGAAGGAGGCAGAGAAACAGGAGGAGAAGCACATTGGCAAGGCCAATGACATAGGCTCCGGCCTGCTGCGCTATGGACATGATGAACGTCCACAGCGACGAAGTTCTGTCAAGAAAATGGAGAAAATGAAGGAGAAGGTCTGTTCTGGTAGACATGGCGATGATTTAAGTGCACGTACACCAATAATGCGTTTGTTACAAACAACGTTCTGTATATTCCTGCACTTCCTGTATTCACAGATGAGAGTGGAATAGTTAAAGCTCTAAGAAGCCTAAATGTCTACACTGTGTCTAACATGCACAAAATTGACCGATTTTTAAAAGATAAAAGCTGTTTATTGTTGTGATGCATTCTTTGAGTACATTCAAAATCCATTTTCATCCTGCTTTTAATGGGATCTTCTTGTCCCTTTTCACCCTAGAGACAAGCCAAGTACTCTGAAAACAAGCTGAAATGCACAAAGGCCCGCAACGATTATCTTCTCAATCTGGCAGCCACCAATGCCCTGGTGGCCAAATACTACATCCATGATGTCTCAGATATGATAGATGTAAGTCAATATAGTCAGAAACAAAAATGCATATGTTGATATGAACTATGTCTGTATCTTTGTACTGTCTTTGTCCCAGTGCTGTTTTTTGCAATTTCATACTTTGCACTTGCTTATTAATTACTCTATGTCTATATTTTACCTTTTGTCCTTAAGTGTTGTGACTTAGGATACCATGCAAGCTTGGCGCGCACCATGAGAACCTACCTCTCTGCTGAGTATAGTCTAGAGACGTCTCGCCATGAGGGTTTAGACCTACTAGAGGGAGCAGTAGATGCAATGGACATCAGAGGAGACAAGCTGAAGTTTATGGACACGCACAGCCAGATCTTCTGTCCTCCTGCACGCTTTGACTATCAGCCACACATGGGCGATGAGGTGAGTCATTTGAAGAAGGATGGGGCTGTAAGAACAGCTTGTTTCCAGGTTTTAGTCCTTAATTCAAACTATATTTCACCATTCTTTTGTTGTCAAAACCTTCTGGTAATTTTTCCTCTCTTCTTTTATCCAAGGTGTGTCAAGTGAGTGCACAGCAGCCTGTTCAAACAGAACTCTTGATGCGTTATCACCAGCTGCAGTCTCGCCTGGCCACACTGAAGATAGAAAATGAAGAGGTGAGAGGAGTTTTGAAGGTTGTCCGTGTCAGCATTGCATCAGTACACTGCAAGTTTATTATAAGAGTGATTTCTTTTTTCTGATGAGGTGAATAGGAATGACTTGATCTATTGAGCTATGCACATAAGTTATGAATTTTAGACTTTTGGTGTTCACATAATTTTTGCCTCTTTCTGGATCTGCAGTAAAAACAGGGTTTCTACCAGTAAGTTGTTCTGCTGAATTTGT
Source organism: Brachirus orientalis (assembly GCA_016785285.1). NCBI lineage: Eukaryota > Metazoa > Chordata > Actinopteri > Pleuronectiformes > Soleidae > Brachirus > Brachirus orientalis. The sequence goes on from JAFBJR010000316.1 coordinate 695,806, forward strand.
CAGTCGCCAAGACGCTAATTACTTTGCAGATGACAAACTAAACAATAGCCATATGTGTCTTTTGCTGCATGGAGTAACACATCTGCTCCTTTTGTCAGAGGAAATGAATAATGATGACTGTGTCACTTGCAATCTTAAGTATCCAGTAGCAGTTGGATGATCTCAGCGTTTCCTGCCACCTTCTAGTCATTAAGTGAAGCAGCTGCACCTGTGTGCAGGGTTAGGGTTAGGGTTAGGGTTAGGGTTAGGGTCACCCTAATTTAACACACAGTCCTGCATGACTATGAAATATATTTATTAATCTTGAAATAATCTTAAAACTGTAGGGTAACATAGTGTGGACCTACTATTGAACATTTACTCTGCCAGGAAAAAGAAATTTCAGACCATCAGTTAATTTACCACTTCATAAAGCAAACCATAAGATGATTTAAAGACGAGCTGCTGCTTTTTATGTAAAATAGTCCATAAAAAGAACACAGTGTTAAACAGTGTGCCCTGAGCTGTGTATGATACAATACGACAGTATAATTGAAGCAGTTTAAATCTAGGGGAATACTATAATTAACAGAGGACATAAAAAGCACTATAATACACTGTATATATGTGTAAGTTCCTGCTAAAGAAAACATACATGATGTTTTTACATTTTCAGTTGGTTTGGATTAGGCAGTTTTTATTTGTGACTTCTAGAGTTATGTTATTGTCACCCTTGCACACTCTGGCAAGCAGTGTTCCCCTGATTCCAATATCTTTGCCCAGCCCTCTGAGTTTGTTGAAATTGGATATGCTTGTCTGTGCACACTTTCTATTGCTTAAACACAGCTCTCTGTTGGAGTCTTCCTGCTTGAGATCACTCTTGTATTACTCATTACAGCAACCGAGGAGTTTTACTAACTCCTTGTACTTTGCTATATTTAAAACTGGGAATGGCAGCCAACACCCTCACTTGTCCCCCTTCTCACACCGTCTTGAGTGTCTGTGTTTACGATTATGTGTAATCTAACACTGACCTGCGGGGGTCTCCTGTCTCCCGTGGGATCCTTTGCAGCGATCTACCTGGCCCGCTGCCCTGGAGTCACCAGGCAACTGTGACTCATGCAGACTTGTTCAGGTTTACCAGGATGTGTCGGTGCATGAATATGGAAATGGCACAGCCCTCCATTTCCTGTCTTCCTCACACAGAAGGGTTATAGTTAATCTTTCATGTCATGGTGCATCATGCAGGGCAGATAATTACTCAGTTTTACGGTGTGTCAGTCAAACTACTCTGCAAATGTCCCGCAGTGGTATAATCTCAGACGGTGTTGGATTGTTTATACCATACAGCCTGTTTGTGCTAATGCATTTAAAAATAAAAGTATAAATTACCTTAGTTGCTGTTGTTTTGATGTATACAGTCAAACATCTTCAATTTTATTATTATTATTATTATTATTAAGAATTTAATGTGATTATTCCATATATCACAAAGCTATTGTAATTACAGATGTTCTTTTTGTTTGTTTGGTTTTTTTTTTGTACATTTAAGTCATATTTTTGCTGCTTTTTCGTTCAGGTGAGGAAGACTCTTGACGCTACAGTGCAGACCCTCCAGGATATGCTCACTGTGGAGGACTTTGATGTTTCAGAAGCCTTTCAGCACAGCCAATCTACAGAGTCAGTCAAATCGGCCTCCTCTGACTCCTACATGAGCAAGGCCAACATCGCCAAAAGGCGAGCCAATCAGCAAGAGACTGAGGGCTTCTACTTCACAGTGAGTTCTCAGACAAATGCAGACGTGCCGCTGTACAAAATGCATTCAGTGCAACTGCAGACAACCCTGTTGCTAACTGTAATTTTATCCGTCTCTTATGCAGAAATACAAGGAGTACTTGAATGGCAGCAATCTCATTGTAAAACTGCAGGCCAAGCATGACCTTTTGAAGCAGACACTAGGAGAAGGTGAGACCTTTTGTTTCATACACTAGTGAAGTGAAAAGTATTAATGATACTCCAGGATCTGTCGTTTTCCATTTAGTTTATGCGTAATGAGGGTGATGTATCACTAGTCTTTGGATATTTCTTGTTTTGCTGTGTTACAACTGCAAGGACTCTATGCAGTTTTGTATCACAAATAAATATGGAGTTTCCTCTGTGTTTTTAGAAAAGTTAAGTGTATTACAAAATTAAGGTGAATTAACACTTTTTTTGCATCCGTTTTAGTCACGTTGAATCATTTGCTAAATATACATACAGTAGCACATAATATCAGTGTTACACTGTTTATGATAATACACAAGTATATCATTAATTTAATCATTTCATTTCATTTTATTTGCTGTTTTGCTTCCCTTATTACCACACACTCTCAGAACCTTTTGCAAATGAAAATCACTAGTTATAGTGTAAAGTTTGACTATTTTGTAATTTGTCCATTCTTTGAAAAGACAGGGACTGGTAGCGCTGTGATTTGCTTTTTTTTAAAGCAAAACAAACAACCCTTAGCCAAATGTAAAATAAATTCCATGTGATTGTGTTGCTGTCCTTGTTGGGTGTTTATTGGAAGCTGCTTTGCACATGAAGTGGTCTTTTAATAAACGTTTCTGAGTGACTGGTCAGTGTGAGGCCTTGGCTTTTTTGTGCACTGTGGGGTGCAGATAATATGAAATCATCACACTGTGCAAAGCAGCTCCCATAGCCTTCTACTCCTGTTGCCCCTGGATACATTTTCACTTTGCAGAGTGAGTAGACAGGCCATACCCTTCTGGGGCTCTTGTGCTGTTTCTAGGGTGACCGCTAAATGATTGCCGCCTGGCAGAGAGTCAAATGCAGCCATGTGAGCCTGTCTGAATAGATGCCGTTTTCTCATAATACCCCTTTCCGTCTCCTTCTGCCAGCCTTGTATAGTTGGCCTGCACTCAACCGTAATGCTAACTTCTGTGATTGTGAGAGGCATATACCAATTTAGTCTCTTCCTTTGCTGTTTTCTTTTCCTTTTAGGGGAAAGGGCTGAATATGGAACAACAAGGTAAGATGTCAAGTGACAAGAGGGTGAATTAAGTGGACAGTGATGTGTAAAATCCATCCTGTGTCTTTGAATGTTTCATAAATTAGTGTAAATGAGTGTGGGAATAGACCTAACCTGGACAATGGATGGGATTCTACTTAGAGAAAGTGATGCTCAGAGTTCTTCTTACTTTTAATCTATAAAATATATTATGGCTGAGAAATTAAATGTCAGTGAGATGGATGTTCTCTTAAAACATAGTAATTCAGCAGAATCCAAATATTGATAAGCCGAGGCATTATAATTAATTGAATGCAGGGGGTTGGCTTTTACTTGTTTTGATCAATGGTATATTTTGCTTCAACAGAGCTAAATATTGACATTTTGAAAAATACACTTATTTGCTTTCTTGCTTAAAGGTAGATTAGAAAGCTGGAAACTGGGAGAAACGGGTAGCCTAGAGCAGCTGTTTAAGATGTAATGTGGCAAATTACATTTGAGTTAAGGGTTAGTTGGACAAATGGAACAAACGAGACATTTCTCCCATTTTTTTAAGTCTTTGTGCTATATCGAGCTAATTGACTTTTAGCTTTAAAGGTCCAGTGTGTAAGATTCGGTGACATCTAATGGCGAGACTGCAAAGTGCAGTAATGATGTTGCTTTATATGCAACACTACTCCTAAAAAAAAAAAGATTAGTTCAGTACTTCCTCCATGACCGGAGTGCAAACTCCCTCTGACACATACACTGAACTAAAATACAGCTGAAGATGTGATGCGACTCACGGTGGCCAGCTTTCGGCAGTGCTGTCTCTAAATAATGATTTATTTGTAGTGTTAGACTCAATTTCTGCTAACAGACCCTGCTAAATGTTACACACTCGACCTTTACTATATATTTTACATAAACAAAAATGTCATTATCTAACTCGCAGCAGACAGCAAATAAGCAGAAATGATTAAAAGTGATTTTTTTTTTGTGGATGCGTAAAGTGCTGCGGTAAAGAAATGTCTGTACATTGATGTCATGCAACTGCATTATCATTTATTCAGTCATTTACAAATGTACCAACCGTACACCCCCCCTCACCATCTCCCCAGGCCCCCCACTCTTCCCCCTAAACCCCAGAGAATGCGGAAGTCTAGACCTCGCTCCATTTATAACCATAAGCTGTTTAACGGCAATATGGAGGCCTTCATTCAGGTATCAGCCCATCTGTGCTCTTTGTCTCTCCGTGAGCTCAGCTGTCTCACAAGCAGTCCTTGGGGGTTCCTTTGCCTTTTGACCACTCTGTTTTTTTTTTTGTTTTTTTTAACGCAAACATTGGCTCACTCATGCACTGACTTTCCTCTTGCTCATTGTCTTGTCTTCCAAATTTTCCAGTTCGAAAAAGACCGAAAAAGTCTGATTAAAAACTGGTTAAAAGATGGTTGCATTTAAAAGCACCGCACCACTGGAGGATTTACTCTTAAAATGTTTGTTTTCTTGTGAGCCATAGCCTCCAGACACTGAATTCATTTGGCAGTTCACCAGATGTGTTAGTCTATGCAAATAAATGCGCGGTCTATGCAAATAAAGGCTTCACTCAGACAGGCGCAGGCAGACATTGTGCTCTGACAGCAGTGGAGATAAACATCATAAATGAATACCTTTCTCAAACTATTGAAGTAATTGATTAGTTATTTTAAAATAAATCAAATCACCATTGATTTGTCAACAATAACAAATCAATCTATGACACTATGACAATAGTAAATTATTAATTATTAACAAAATAATTGGCAGCATCTTTGTTATTATATATTTGCGCCATTAGAAATCAGCCTTAAAATGAGAGTTTGAGTCAAATCTTTATTTCTTAATGCAGCCCTCTCCCTCCCCCCTTTATGTAGCACCCTCCCTCCCACACACTCCCCACTGAGCCATGCCTTCATGTCTCACACCCCACAAGGCACTGATGCTTTGGCTCTTCTCTCAAGCCAGGCCTCCTCTTTTTCTCTCTCTCTCTGTATGATCTGTCCCTCCCACTAACCTGTTGTGGTTGTTGTTGCTTCTCTTCCTCTGTCTACGTGCCTTACTGCTCTGTGCCCAGGGGAAGGAGGAATGTCCGTGCCAGGAGTCAGGTACTCTGTCTTACAGCAGGGCGGGTTCATCACACTGTGTTCAGTTTATGCTAACCAACATTTCTGTGCCTCTGTCCTGTTGGGATTCCTGATGTGTGAAAATAGTTTTTAACATTTACACAACATTTGTTTTGTTTACCAAAATGATAAGTCAATAATTGATTCTCTCAACTCTAGCCTTTATATATTTGCTTTCTAATTCTATAGGCTTATGATAATTTGTATTTAATTATTGACTCTGATTTTACAAAGGGTTAATATGATTCTCTCTGCTCCGATAGGATTCAGGGCAGGCTATACCAGTGGTGGTTGAAAGCTGCATCCGATACATCAATCTGTATGGTATGTTCATGTCATGCTTTCATATTGTCTTTATAGTGTGCACATAATCATGTGGACGTGCACATTTCCATGCTTTCCTTTTGTAGTATCTATTGTTTTTGTCAGAGGGCCAAGCGCCAGTTATCAGTGCTTGTAAATTTGCTTGTTAAGCAAAACTTATATAGTATGTATAATGCATTTGTTTTTATTTAAATGCATTCATGTTAACCATAGAAACAAGGAGATTTGATATTCTTTTGAGAGGGAAATGCTGTGTTTGTAATGCGATGTAAATGAGATTTCATGGTATTTTATTATTTCTATGATGGGTTTTTATTTAATAATGTTTAGTGTTTTGTTAGAATGTTTAAAATGAAATAAAGGTACATACTGTATAGGTCAGACATGCAATCACCATTTTTCCAGTAATGACTTATAACAAACAACTCAGTAACTTTAAAACTGGAAATAAAAATCACTAAAAATACCAAGTTAAATAAGACTTTTTTAAGCAGTTATGGTAAACAAGTCTCATAACACTGCCTGCTGGTGCGACTGCTCTTGTCTGTGGCTTTCATACTTAACGGCCCATGCTGTTTTTTTTATTAGAATGACAGGAATGTAATTGTGTGTTCCATATGTGACTGTGGCATTAATTACTGGTGATTAATGGGTTTCACGTCTCCACAGGTCTTCAGCAGCAAGGTATATTCCGAGTTCCAGGCTCCCAGGTCGAAGTCAACGATATTAAAAATGCATTTGAAAGAGGTTAGTCCCTGTGTTCTTGGCCATTTCTCTTGATTGATTTTAAATTACATTTTAACCACTTCAAAAGCCACAGTCTCTCCTGCTGGGCTCGAAAGTGCAGCTAATGTCACATGTTACTCTGTAATGGACATGTGAACCATTTCAGATGCATAATGCATACGATTTCTATCTTGGGCAAAATAATAAATGAGGAAACATTTATATAAACTATTTATGTTATCCCCCTTAGGGAAACTTTTTTTTTTTTTTTGAAAATCTAATCATAACATGAAATGATTTATGAGATGTTTTACGTTTGCAGGAGAGGATCCATTGGTGGATGATCAGGCCGATCATGACATCAACTCTGTGGCAGGCGTTCTTAAGCTTTACTTCCGTGGGCTGGAAAACCCACTGTTCCCTAAAGAGCGTTTCCTCGATCTCATATCGACTACCAGTAAGTCACATTTCAGGATTAAGTCTAAAAAATGTGAGGCTTTTATTTAGTGTAGTTTTCCACAGTTGTTCCACTCTCTTTGTTATCATCTCGTTTTTAGAGCTCGACCCTGGAGCAGAAAGAGCTCATCACCTTCAGCAGATAATTGTGACTCTTCAGCGGCCTGTGATCATCGTCATGAGATACCTGTTTGCTTTCCTAAACCAGTAAGTCCTGTCATAACTAGCTAATAACAACTGATATCATGGTACTTACCATTTATGTCGTTCCAGTCTTTCCCAGTACAGTGATGAGAACATGATGGACCCCTACAACCTGGCTATTTGCTTTGGCCCCACATTGATGCCAATACCAGACGACCAGGACCCTGTGGCCTGTCAGGCACATGTGAACGAAGTCATTAAGACCATTATCATCCACCATGAGGTCATTTTCCCAACACAACGAGAACTAGAGGGACCTGTGTATGAAAAGTGCATGGCTGGAGGGGAAGAGTACTGGTAAGTTCTGGACGAAGTTGTCCAACTTGTGCTGGTATATCATTTCTGTATTGTAATTTATGGAGTAAAGGCAAGACATTTCCATGTAGGCACTTTTAGTATTAATCGGCTGGATGCTAAATCAAGTTTAACTTTCTTATTTTAAGTGTTTTGAGTTGTGAGCTGTCTACATAGACATGATCTAAGTTACATTCAAAATTTCTGCGTTAAAATATCTAAAGATTATGAGACTAATGCAGACTATGCGGTATTCTGCTGAATCATGTATTTACATTGGAAGAAAATATTTAGAACTAGTAATAGTTTTCCACTGTGTTGTCTTATGGTTTTCTTTATCTGTTATTGTGTGCATTTCTTAATAATGGATCACAACTAGTCATTGCTGTTTTACATCACTATTACTATAAAGCACAAACACAGAGGGGAACCAATCTATGCTGTATCCTGATGACATCAAACTAGGTCTTTTGTTATTGTTTTTTACTCAGAAACCCAAAGCGACAGAAATTGCATAGTGTGTGTTATGTTTATACTGAAAAACTGAACATTTGCATTCATTCAATTAGGCCACAAAGACCAGCTCAGCCCAGAACATCAGCTGACAGTAGTAGATCTCTGTGCAAGCCTGCATTAGCTGACAGCTCAGATGATCCCATTCTGTGTAGTCATATGGAAAATCATGTTGTCCACTTAATTTAAGTTGCCTTTCCCTTGACTTCTTAAGAGCAAGGCTTTTCACAACCCACTTGCACCCCACCACCTCTTTACATGCTATATATGTTTTAAATCAATCTCTTCAGCGAAATTAGAATAAATTATATTAAATTATATTCTTACTAAGAAGGTCCTGACTGACTGAATAAATGTTGTGTCTGGGTTTCATTTTATTTTTAACAGTTTGACTTTTTTTATTTACTTTTTCATTCAGTGAGAGCCCCCACAGTGAGCCTGGAGCTCTTGATGAAGTAGACAATGGTACTGGGCCTAACACTAGTGATGAAGGTGAGTCACCAAAGACGAGCAGCATACTGTATTTTCTAACTGACAGTTGACATAGGAAATAAATCATTGTATTGCAGAGGTGGAGCAGATCGAGGCCATAGCCAAATTTGACTATGTGGGCCGAAGTCCCCGAGAGCTTTCCTTCAAGAAAGGAGCCTCTCTGTTACTCTACCTGCGAGCCTCTGAGGACTGGTGGGAAGGCCGGCATAATGGTGTTGATGGGCTGATCCCACATCAGTATATTGTGGTGCAAGACATGTGAGTATGGTGCATTTTTTCTGTTTAGATGATCTCATACATTGTTATTTTAGTGTAAACTCCTTTAGTTATCCAGTCAGTCAGAGTGAGTTCCTTGGTTTTGCTTCAGGAAAGAACTGATGTTTTTACTAACTTTGCTCTATTTTACCCAAATATATGGCTATGTTCCTACTGTCCCCACTGTGCTGTGTGGTCTTGGCTTCATAAAACCGGTTTTCCAAAAGGATCAGTGTAAATAAAATAATTACCTTTCTCCTATTTGTTTTTTTTTTCATTCATGATGAAAACAAAACAAACAGCCCCCAGTCAGGAATGAACATGTGAATTATTTTTTATTATGATTATCTGGGTGTGTGTGTGACTGTACAGCATGTTTGTTTGTATGGGGTTTTTTTTCTTTTTTTTTTGATTTTATGTGTCTGTGATTATTTTCACTGGCAATGAAGGTGGAATTGAATTAAATGGAATTGTAGAGCTTTCACCTCGGGCACTTTAGGTCACTCCTGTGTTTTGGCCTTCAGTCTCATTGGTACCAAACTGTAGAGCTAAATTGAGAGGCTTCGAAATAATGCATCCTTAGTTTAAGTGTTAAAGCTGCAGTAAGTAACTCCTCAATATAAATGAAAGTTTGTTTTTTTTTCCAAACAATTGTCAAATGATTTCACCAATGGATTCAGCTCCTGTGACTCTCTCTGTGATTCTCGGTATAGCGGTGTTTTGTTTGCGAGTCTGTGGTGATGTGTTTGGTGACGGAGGTGATGTCACGGTGACGGATCAAAGGCGGAAGCATAACATCTTCACTTGTGAAGACAGCAGCATACTTTAGGTTAAGAAACTGTCCTCAATTCTCTGAAAGATAACTTAGGCGAAATAAATTTAGAAAGAGAACTTTATGACATTAACCCTGGTTCTCAGACTCAGACAGGTAATGAGATACTGACATGAATGTTGATAGAGAGTCGTCTTTTCATAAAGCTCACCTGAGAAGTGGGGTGAGTCTGGAGGGGGAAGTATCACCAGCAATGTTTTGGCAGCTTAAGTTACACACTGGAGCTTTAACGAGTATTATAGGTGCTTCGAGAGATCGAACTCTTAGGAAGTTCAGTCTGATCATTTCCTGAAAACAGAGACCATTAATCGATGTTACTGCTCTACTGTCCGTCCGTATCAGGGATGATGCATTTTCAGATGTCCTTCAAAGGACTGACAGTGAGGCCAGCAGTGGTTCACACCGAGATGACAAAGCCTCGACTCGAAATGAACGCCAATCTCCTTGTGAGCACACACCTGAGCACCGTTTTAGAGCAGCAATGGGAAGGTATAGGTTTGTAAAATTAATGTGACAACACATTGCAAGCACTCATAGTCAAGCCATCTATACCACGGACAAAGTATGACTCAATGTTATCACTTTTTTTGTCACTTTGTTAGAGTGAGAGTGCGATCAGATGGAGCAGCAGTTCCACACCACAGGAACAGTGACACTCACAGCCCACCCAGAGCTTCAGACCAGCCCCCCAGGGTTATGCCTCGGCCCTGCAGCCCACACAAAATGGCTGTTAGCAGGGGCGTAACAGACAGTCCAGAGAAACGGCGTCTCACCACATTTGGCAGTGCAGGCTGCGTCAACCACCCTGACCGAAAGGCCTTCTTGGACAGCCATTCTCAGCGATCGTCACCCAGTACCACTCGGCATGCAAGTCTGGGAGACCACAAAGCTCTTGAGGCTGAAGCACTTGCTGAGGTCAGCAAAAACATTGTATTTTAGGATGGGTTACCACAAATTAACCCCACCAAAAATCTTATGTTAGTTATGCACAGTTGCCAAACAAACTCCCATTGTAAAGCCTAAAGATTTGTGATATGACCTATCAGTTTCTGAAACCAGAAACTCACAGACCTCACCAGCAGTCAGACACCTATTGGCCACATATTTGCCAGCTGTCAATCACACTCGTGTCCAGTCACGTGTCCATCCTTTATCGTCTATTTTTCTGTGAATGGGAACATAATTAACAAAACCGACACTGCATTCTATTAAAGAAGACTTGAAACTAGTGATTGAGAGCATAAACTCCTCAGGAAAATGTTTACTGTAGTTATAAATCAAGTGAAAAATAGAATCAAAATTTCCCAGACTTCCATTCAAAAGAGAGTTCTTTTTACAACCAGTGGAGTCGCCCCTTCGTAGCAACTGCTACTTTGCCCTACTCCCTCCTATGCTATTCTTATATAACTCCAACCCAGTCTATGGTTTTAGTTAGTTCTTGTGTAATTGTTTGTGATCATTTCCATTGTAATTTCCCCTCTGCTTATTTGTTTTTCAGGACATAGAGAAAACAATGAATACAGCTCTCCATGAATTGCTGGAGTTGGAGAGACAGAATGTAGCCAAACATGCCCCAGATGTTGTTCTCGACACCCTGGAGCCTCTCAAACACCCAGGTGGAGCCCAGGATCAGCCTGGCAGTCCTCTCCACACCATGGTGATCCGGGATCCAGACGCCGCCCAGCGACGCAGCAGCAGCAGCTCCTCCTCCGAAACCATGACCACTTTTAAACCTGCTCTGTCAGCTCGCAGACCAAGCGCACCTCTAAGGCCCCCACCTGTCAGACCTGTTCGACCTGCTCCAGTGATTGGACAGGGGCAGGGACCACACCGCTCCAGTAGCTCTAGTTCCTCTGGCCTTGGCAGCCCAGGCATCACTCCTACTGAAAGGGTCTTCCCCAAAGCTCCCTCCCCATCACCATCCACCTCCTCCTCTTCTTCAGACAAACAAGGTAACATGTAGCTCCAGTCTGTCACATGTCAAGTGTTTTAAGAACACCGAACACTGAGACCGACTTAAATCACAGCCCACACTTCTGTTTGATAGTAAAAACAAACACTGGCACCTGGTGTTTATTACGAATATTACCACTAATCTTGGACAAGACTGTGTACTACTATGTTACAACAACAACAACAAAAATATTACTCTGAGATAAGAGGTTAAATACATGAGCCCTGTGAAAGACTGTGAGCCACTGGGCCCCTAAGCACAGACTAGAAAGCGGCGTCTACACACACACACACCAACCCCACACTCGCGCACAAATCGACAGCGGTACAACAAAATTAAGTTAAAATATTTGGTTGTAATGTATGGAATCTCACAGATTCTCCTGCACCCACTAGCTGAAGGTGCCTTTTGCCAGACACCATCTGGCTAATGAAAATAATAATAATGATAATAATAATAATTAAAATAATAATAATGTGATTGAGGGGCCCTAATAGACATATCACATAACGTAACCTTCATTAGATGACTGAGGGCCTCGTCAAGACATCCAGGTGGATAACATAGCCTATAAACATGGCATAGTAACCTGTGGTACATGATTGAGGGGCATATTAAGCTACTATATCATGTAACATAATCATTCTAATTTGGCTTCAGAGCCTCATCAGGATAAATAACATAATAATGAAGATATCAGGGTAGTAGCGCAGAGGCTTGGGCTTCAGGGCGCCCTGGGCCCGGTAGGCCCGTTCAGTAATCCATCCTTGCATGAGACTTACTTTAAAGAATAATACCGTGCTGAATAGACATGCTGGATTATTAAAAAAAGGGATGCACTGGAAAAAAGTGTGTTTATTGAAATCTGACAATGTAACATTTGATTGAAAAGTTATTAGGTTATGAGGCTGTTTTGAGTTTGGACTTTGTGTCTGGTTTCCGCTTCTATTATGACGGAACACTTAATGGAATATTTCACCACATCTTGTAGACATTCTGTGCTGGCAGTTCATGTAGTCTATTACATGAAGAGAATTTCTTCAACACCATTTAAATTAACAGGGAAGTTACTGTACTTCAGAGAGCCTACTCCACAGTGTCATTCAACCAATGGCTGAGTAGTTATTAATTAAAAGCAGTTCTCCTAATGGCCACTAGATGCAGCACCATATATACTGTACATTTCATATGAGAGGCTTAAAGTATCTCACCATGTATGGTTTCAGGTTTCTGTTTATTGTTAATGGCTTGTGTTTTTCTACAAGCATACAGTATGGCAACAAACTAATATAGTACGGCTATATTTTCACAAAAAATCTGTATACATTTTAATGAATTTTACATTAGGGGTTAGAAAGTGAGACATTTGGCAAAAGAAAAAAAAAATCCTTGCTGCTTTACTCTGGTCAGTTCGTATCCAATAATCTTGTTTGCACTAGGTTAGCTGGTGGTAGTTCAGCAGTGTTTATACATATACAGTATAGATAGGACCTATTCAATAAATTCAGTATTTAATGCCCATCAGTGCTGGCAGCCATTTCCATAACATTCATTACATGTGTGATAGCAGGAGACAAGAATATGAAATTTATCTCAGCCAAAGCCACATGTAAAATCGGCAAGATGTTTTCATTATATAGTCCCTTCTCTTTTTGAAAAGATAATCCGTTACGTCAGCAAATTAGGAAAAGCTTCCCCTCTCCATTCGAGTGATTGATGCACTTATAAACACTATGGTAAAGTGTGCCGCATCTGTGGGTTCTGTGTTGATGAAATTGTGCTAGAAACATGATATAGCACATCCTAATAATTAAAGCTTACATGTCTAGATTGCACATGGTCAGTTCAGGCTGTGTGGTTGTAAAAATGAATTTGTTTACTGTTGGTTGTTTTTGTTTGTTTCATGAGGATAAATATATCTTTATCTCTTTAAAGTGTAACAGGAACATTTGAATGAACATAAAACTGTTAAAAGATACTTGTATAAATAACACTGTATGATAAAGAAAATAGGATATATTATCATCGCTAGTGTGTAGATTTTTTTGTAATTCTTATCCTTGCACAAACATTAACAGAACAATAAATAAATGAAGCCTCACACAACGTTCTAATTTCATTTTTGTGATTTAAAAATGAGAAGTTCAGAAAGAAATTGCAATGGTTCGTAACATGACAGTATTTTAGTATATTTGGGTCCTTTCATGTCTTTATCTACTCAGTCTCCATTATTATTACTGGTCAGCTCAGCTGCAAAATATTGTGTCATGGTCATTGGGGAGACAGGAATCACAGTGGATCCAAATGGAAGGCCAGGATTTTTGATCCTTCACATGAACATCTGGATCTTGAGAGCAAGAGAGTTCATCTCAAGATCCAGATGTTCAGTAATATTGATAACTAAACTACCCAATTTATTTCTTCACAACAGGCAATTAAAATGATTCACTGTTATATAATAAACTTTAAACAGAGTGGTTTACAGTGCCACCTACTGGCTGTCATACACTTTTTTTTAATTAATATATACATTATGTTGCGATCTTTAAACTTTTAATTCAAGAGCTGGCTTTGTTCAGAAGAAAGGTGATTGTACTATCAAATGTATCATGTTCATTTTTAAAGTTCCGCCTTATGGAAAGTAGTAAAAAAGAAAAAAAAAATATTAGTATTCAGTGACTTAGTTTTCAAGATGCATTTCAGTTTCACTTAAAACTACAGCCCATATGACTATTTCTGAAGAAGAATTACTGTAATATTTCATTGACATTCAACCCCCTTTTAGATAATGGGTAAACCAGGACATCTGTTTTGTGTTATTGCTGTTATTGTCAGCTGTGGGAGCCTAGCCTGCTCGTAAATAGTATGATAATATTTGAACTGCCAAAATGTTGTAAGCCATAAACTGTACCTTAAAAGCTGTACTTTATTAAAATATGTAATAGCTGAACATCGTGTGACCTATTGAAAGCTTAAATGACTGGTTGAAGTATAGTTCATTTGGCAATCCATTGAATATTTCAGATTGTATAACATATGCAACAGAAAACTGACCATATTACCAGATAAAGAATAAAAATAATTCTATAAAGGAAGAAAATGCTGACATAAAATGCAAGATTAGCTGGATTTTGGATGGGCTCTGACAAGAAATCTCGTTGTTTTTTCCCCCACAAGCAACAGCTCATCAGCTCTAACAAGGGTATCGTCACAGTGCTGAATGGTTCACATGTGAAATGTCAATGAAGATTGTCAGTTACCACTTGTGTCCTGTGGGTGGAGGCATTGTCCTCCGTTAGCATGATGAAGAAAGCATGTCATAAGGTTAGAAACGGGTACCGCACTCTCAGTCGCAAGTAAATGGATGGTTTTAAGTGTACATCCCAGTTTAAAATGTCAAAAATAAAGTGCTGTTTACAGAAAGGTGCAACTGAACTTAAATGGGATCATTAAAATTGATGCAACAATATTTTACTGTCACAGCTGGTCGAACTGCTGATATATTAATTGTTGCTACTTACTTTTAATTTTTTTTTTTTCCCTGTTTTTTTTTCTATGGCAAAGACGGAAAAGATAACATCCATTTCTACACAAATTAGACTTTGTTCTCTGAAAGTGAACTGAAAGTGGTATAACTAACTAACTAAATGACAAACTGCAGAAGTATTCAAAATATGATCATTTGACCCACCTTTATGAATGAATGAAATAAACATATATCCTCTTTGTGGCTTCAACATCATCAAGTTTCTTGCTTTCAATATCCTGATGAGGGTAATTCTGCTTGACTGTTTTCATTTCTTCCAGGGCAAGGAATCAGAGTCAAGTGAAATTCATTTTGGTGTGTTTATTGAGATTAAAGTGGGATACAATCAAATTATGACTTAGCTTGAGGCCTGAACAGATGGCAAGAGGGAACGGACCACCTGTGGACTAACACCTAGCTTTCCTGTTGTGGCTTTTCAGTTCAACGGACCTTTTCATTCATGTGTTGAAATGATTGTGGTATAAGTCCTTTTAGTGTTTCCAAACATTGTCTCCCTCAAATAGCACAGTATTATCTTATAAATGTTATATTTTAGATTAATTTAATTTATTGTGTCCTCTCTTGACATGGAACAGATCCTTTTCATTAGAGCTGTATTTCAGTCCACCTGTAACACTCACCATGTAAACTATGTTTTTCTCTCACGAACTGTTTATGAATGAGTCTAATTCTATTGCCATTAAATGCATGTCATGCAGAGGCTTTAGCAAACCTTTTTTTTTGCAGAAATCAGCTGTTGCAGGAAACAAGACTAAGAATTGCATGGAGAGGGAATCAAAAAAAAAAAAAAAAAGGTTTACTTTTGAAGTAACGAGAGCAACGACCTTCGCCAAGACCGCTCTGGTTCCCAGTGTGTTAGTTCACTGGCCTATCTCACAAGTTAAACAGCTGTTTCTAAAAAAAATCATGAAAGTGGATCTGTGTCTGAAATGAAACCAAAATCTACATCCCAGAAAATGTCATCAAATCTGTCTTTAACTTCTTGAGTTATGCCGCTTGTTTGACCTCAAGGCATGCACAGTAGTTTTCACATTTCAGTTGCCGCACAAATGGCCTGTATCAGTCTGTTAAACATTTTAATTAATGTGCACACTGTGATCATCGAACCTGTAAATGATGCTTACAACAAGTTAGCAACATCAAATCATGGAACATGACAGCTTGTGTTTTTTGACGTATTGACGTTTTTGGAACTATGGAAAAGAATATTATGCTTAGCCTAACACACAGAGGATAAAAAGATATGCACAAACCCATTCAAAATCAAACAATCATCTGTGCTACCTTATCCAGTATGAATCTCTAGCCAAGTGTAAATACTTTTGAGTTATCTCCGTGTCATAAACGTGATTTCACCCCATGCTGCTGTTTGATCAGTGCAAGTTCAGACTGACAGAAAAAAAACATTTTTCTTCCAACGCGTACATGTTTATAATTAAAATGATGAAGGCTTTTTCCATTTCTTTTTGTTTTAGTATATGCTGCCATGTGACATTTGTCACCAAAATTAAACTTACAACACTGTTGAACAGTGAATGTGGACAGTTTAGGGAGGGTAAGCACTCACATTAATCTTGTTTTCTGACTCCTGGCAGGTCTCAGTATCCTGTCTTCCACACCATTAGTTTTCCAGCCTATACTTTCTACTAACCTTAACTAATTGTTGACCATGGACCATGGACCATTGATTCAGGGATTTAAACTTACATCAAGCATTGCCTGTTACACTTCTGACAAAAAGCCTGACAAAATACACCATCGGGAGCTTGGATATTTTGTCTGCTCCTGCTGCACATCAGGATATATACGTGGCAGTTTGTGCTATAAACAGTCCCTTGTTTCTTGTTCTCAACAGTGTTGGGTTAAAGGACTTTGCAACTGGACAGAATTTCCAGGCAATTGCCCGGGGCGCCAAGTCCTGTGCGATCAATTACTTTAGTCCAGAGTGATGAGAATTGTGTATCATGTACAGGAGGCCGCATTGAAACTATGGTCGAACACACCATAATGAGGCCCATTCCACTTTCTGCCAAAACCTTTGTAACTTTGTATGAACCATGGTGTCAAAAAAGAAAACAAAGGCAAAAAGCTGAAAAGAAAACAGAGGTGGTTCCCTGTGGGCCCCCATGTCCCTTTTGCTAAGGCCCCCTAAAGCCCCTTGAAATGCCCCTGTTTGGGTTAAACACGTTTTGGGATCAGTTGACTTTTTGATTGCTATCATCTTTTAAATTTCAAAAATAATGCAATAATATTTCAAATTCCACAGAGTAATTTATTTTAATTATCTCTTGTATTTTTTGTAAATGATGTCTTAGGTATGTGGTGTCATTACTGTCACTTCCCCCTCCTTTTTTTTTACACCTCCTGTGAGAATTACAGCTCATGTAACAATTATACAAAAAATGCACAAAAGTTAGTTAGTCTTAGTCCACCATTTGTTGTTTTAGCAATGCTCTAATGACCATACTGTACAATTATTTCTCAATCACTTTGTTACAACACATCCAGAATAAAATGGGAACGCACTTACCAAATGCAAAATGTATGCACTTTTTAATATCTATAATATAAAAACAGCTTCTACACTTGAACAAGTGCATAACTATGGCCCTCTTAAAACTCCATCTATTTCATAATGAAAAATATTTACTGTGAAAAAGGTCTATTACTCTCTCACTCACTCATCTGCTACTGCTCTGAGGGTCGTGGGGGGCGCTGGTGCCTAATCCCAGCTTACCCAGCGAGAGGCAGGGTAAATATAGTAATAAATAATAAACTAAGAATAACTTTCAGGCACATCATTCCTTTCAAAATGTCAATTAGCACAGAATTTGACAGTTATAAACCAACAAAGCTGGTGATGCCCTGAGACTTTTGCACAGTACTATAAGCAGGGATGTTCTGAAAGTGGAAAGCAGACTTTATATAGTGTAGATATAGTTTCCTACACATTCTCTTGTAAGGCTTGCACAATATATTTGCACAATATGTGACATCAGCACACAGCTGAGCATTTGTCTTGTTACCTTGGGTTTTGTGCTCCAGTCCCTGAATACAGTATGTTATTCATTTTTTATCTCTGTCCTCCTCAACCAGCTGACCAGATCAGCCTTAACACAAGTCTGCTGTCAACAGTAAATAACTTCATCTGTTGTCCATCTATTTAACTTCGATACAACCAGGCATGGGAGCAAAAATATGTCCTCAAACATTTAATTAAGCAAATCTGCTTTGAAGCTTTCATATTTAAGCCAGATGGAGAGAAAATGCAAAAAAGATCCCGTCAACTTTAGCACAATGGCAAAAGAAAGTCTGATCTGAAATATTTTCACACAGGTAATAAAAAGTGAAATCAAAGCATGTGCATTTTTTATTATTATGACACATACTGTACATCATATTTAAACAGATAATTTATCTATCACGTTTAATAAAAACTAAAAATCCTGTCTTTTACTTGCACAAAAATCGCTCCAATCACTTTTTAAAAGCCCAGGTCAATCTCAATATCTAAAATTAATTTGTGTGTAATATGAGGAAACAGAAAGCAGAGTAGGTGAACAGTATTTGTCCCTCTTGTCCCTCTGTGTTGAGCTATTCTTGGTTTTGTACATGGGTACAAGTGCTTTTATCTTTTATCATATGGAAAAAAAATAAGTATGGACATTCAGCAATATTAAAAGCTTGATTTTTTTGTTAATCTCTCTAAAATTCCACCAGTAAATTCTTATTAAATTAAATATGATTGAAGTGAACACTACCGTGGAGCCTCTGGAACACACAAATATCCAGGTGTCTGTTTTTAATCAGAGGAACATGGTGCGTTGAGTCACCTCCCCCTCACATCTGCCCCCTCCGTGCCTCTGTTAGATAGTTCCAACAACAACAACTCGAAGGCACTGATGTAACTAAGATTGTAAGATTGTAAGGGTCTGATCAGGGAGGATGACTTTAGCTCCGTAGGAGGAAAGAAAACAATAAGGTAGTAAATGAGGACTGTAGTGTGGATATAAAAGTGCCCAAATACTCCTCGCAGGTCAAAGCGATTAATCTTTCACCAGTGGAACAAATTCTCATATTGAAAAAGGCCGTTTTTCTCTGCCTTGGAGGTGTGAGGGACGGACTCCATTTAGAGAAAATCCTTTGCTCAAAATTAAATAAAAACATCTTTCTCAGGCATTTTTTCAACTTAAGGGGATTTCAAACATGGAATAAATGTTTCACCTGTTCCCTAACCCTGCGGTTTAAGCATTTTAGCAAAAATCTTTCGGTTCTGGCTTGATGCTATTGCCACTGTTATTTTAAGCCAGAGCAAACTGTTCAAGAATATTATTCCTCAGAAGCAAACTACTTTGATTTCAAGCAAGTGCTTATGTTGGAGCCTTTGACAGGTTAAAGTTCAAATAATACCCCAGACTTTGGTGAAGCAACATATTAACAGCTCATTAAGTGGAGACAGAATGTTAACATAATTAACAGAATCTAAAGATTAGTTAATGATCCCACTTATTTCACGTGTTTAGCTCTGTTGAACAGTGGGCATGTTACAGCAATCTTTACTTGGTTGGAAAGGTTAATTATTTAATACAACAATATTTTTCATCTTCTTTTCTCCTGTGAACATTTTCCTTATTGAATCCTAACCAATTTCTTCATACCTTTTTTTTCTTCTGCTCAAAAAAAAAAAAAAAAAAAAATCCAGTCATTTAGCAGTTTGACTTGATCAGCCCCTCAAAGTATTACATGATAGAGCCCATTTTCAAATGAAGGACACATCCAAATAATGTTATATACTGTACTTCCTGTTAATGAAGACTAAAGAGAGGCAATTTTCATCTCACTGTAAAGTTAAATTTAACTCTTATTATGTTTAAAATCATGGCTGGCTCTTTCTGTTACTTCAGTGAAAGGTTTGTATGCTCCTCCACCACCGTTAAGGTGAAAATGAAGCACCTTGAAAGAGTTAAAGTGAAACTTCCTCTGGTCTGTTCTGGGACGCAATCATCTGAGGGGCCAGTTTTCATTTTACATTCAAACTGTTAGCATGTTTGACACATTTTGAAACGCCGGGATAATCTCACGGCATGGGAACTAAAGGTTTTGGACATGTTGGAATTCCTGTCCTTCAGGAATAAGTTCCAGTGGATATACTATGTAAATGGCCCGGGGCATCACAGACTGAGATTAGATATGGATAAAGTCACATGAATCTCACAATTTGCTCGGAGCCTTGATGCTGTTTGTTACAATTCTGGAACTTCTCCAATGTCACTTTTATGGGTCTCATCTGCTTTTATTTAATGTGAAATATAGATATAAGATCACTTTCCCATATTTGAGATGCACTGTGATACAGTTATATACATATAGCGGGGGCAGAGTGTTTGTTTGCTCAGCCTTTGCTCTTCCTGTGGACAATATGTAAGCAGCCACAGTGGACACTGGCATCAGGCTGCATGAATCTCATGGGTAAGTAAATACATCTGTTTAGACATGCAGACAAGCACTACCATATTCATTTGACCATGCCAATGGTCACTCATAGAAAATAACTTTACGAGACGTTGACTTTATTTACTATGTATGGAATTGTAAAAGAGTATGAAATTGTAATAACTAATAATGTATGTGTGCTTTTATTAAAAAAAGGAGACTGTGTTGGGCAGTAAGAGTCATGTTGGATGGCAAATCTCTTGGTTGGTTGATCTGCCACTTAAGCTCAGACTGAATGTCATGGCCTTTTATATTGCATATGCACTGTCAAGGATGCGTGAGTAGAAAAGGGGTGAGGTCGCCTTAGCCGAGAGGCCCCTACCAAGAAAGCTATGCAGCCAGAAGAGAGAAGGAAAGCTACAGTAACTCAGAGAGGAACTACGGTTAGATGCTTTTGAATACTGATAGGATAGAAACATGCTGAAATTTAACATATGGTAATCATGTTTAAAGGGTTAATACACTCTCTGGGTGATCAGTCTGAGCATTTTATAAGTCTTTACTATATAATCATGTAAACCTAATAATAATAATAATAATAATAATAATAATAATAATAATAATAATAATAATAATAATAATACATTTTACTTGTAAGCGCCTTTCAGAACACTCATGGTGACTTTACACCATATATATATAAACAGACAAAGGTTAAAATAAAACGTAAAACACATAGATAGAGTTTAAGCTTAATCGAAGATTTGATGTAACTTCTATGTGGGTGAATTAGGAGTTATTTGAGAAAATGAGTGTAAAACAGTACTGTATGCGGCCTTAGCAATTAGTAAATGTTGCTAAAGTAAGCATCATATGACTGTGAATCAACAGTCTGTTTCCTTAGATTGCCACATAAGAGTGGGGTTACCATGGTAACGAGGCAGGGAGGTTTCCATCAGGAAGGCACTGCTAAAAAAAAAAACAACAGGAAAAGTCAGCCCACACCTTGCTGGGGTAAGTAAATGGTGAAATCTGAAGTCATGGCCAGACTTTAGGATTTTTGCTTTGGACTTGCTTTAGTAGGGAAGACATTTTGTAGTTCTCCTGAAGGATCTTTGTTTATATCCATTGCTGGGGTACACATGGAAGGCGAAAGCCATCATCCCATCTCAGCTGTGGATTTTTGACTGTGGATTACGGAGTTTTCCTTTGACCTGCTTTGCCTGTGAACAGATGACATAACGTGAAAGACTGTGTGTATTCAGTACAAGATCAATATGTTTCCAGATGATGTTTTTCTCTAGTGGGATGGGAACAAGTGCCAGCCTTGACATTTTCCTCTGACACTTGTTCTCTCTTAACAGTAATAGACTGAATACTGTCTCTACATAATTGAGATTGTTTGAACATGCAATAGGGTAGTAAGATTTTTACAATCCTAACTTTTTTAATTCTTATTTTATATTCATATATCTAATAATTGTGCATTTTTACTAAAATCACTGAGCTGTATGAATAGCCCTGCACTCAGCTCTAATAAAGTATCTGATCCTGCAGTCAAAATCTAAGTTGTGGACATTGAGTTCTTAAGATGCAATGATTTTAAAGGCATAGTGTGTGACATCTGGTTAGATGGTTCGTAATGGTTTTTCTAGCCCAAAAAAGATGAAACAGACCCTTTACCACCTTAAACCAGTAACGTTTTTAATTTTATTTGTGTTGTACCAGTAAAATTTAGCTATTTGCCCTTTAAATTGAGAGCCTGTACCACTTGTAGAGTGGTATTTAAAGACACGGGGGATCTTACACCACCCAACGATGAAGGTGATCCCAACAAACAAAACAAATAACATTCCTACATCCCATGGCATTCCAAGATAACATTCCATGAAGCAGAATAATGCCACAGTGAGTATTGTTATAACATTAATATTAAATGGCTCAAACTAGTTTTCTTTTACAAATATTTTTGACTTCTTTGGTGTTCGTGGTTGGAAACGCAGATCATGTCAGATTTCATTCAACTGTTAAAAATGAAATGTGGAGCGAGAAGACTGCCATCCACTTGACAGGACATTAGAAATAATTGCGATCCAAAGCACGAGATTTTCAGTGGAACAACCACACAGTGGTAATCCTATAAAAGAGTTTATCCCACTGCAGCCTGTAAATATTTAGAATCTGCTAAAACAAAAAAGTCAAAAACAAAAAAGAAAAAAAAAAAGTTACACAGCTTTCCTTTATTCCTCTGCTCCTCAAAAGTGTAAACTTCTTCAGCTGAAACAGGGGTTGCGGCTTCAAACAGTGTCCAAAGTCTGTCCAGAAATATTATGAAGACAATTAATCTCAACCCGTCATTTAGTTTGTCGCTAATTTGGTAGTACAGTGCATCTTCAACACTGTAATGAAATGACTATGTTTTTGATAAGATGCACAGACTCACTACACGGAATTTTTTATTCACTTATTTTGTCAAAATATTTTATAAGAGATTGTTAATTTTCCTAAAAACAAGTAAATATTTATATACAAGTCTAACGGTCATGTTGCCTTGAAATAAGAACAGAGGAAATTTGGCCCACGTAGCCTCAGAGCTCTTTGGCTCTGTTGGTTGTCCACATTTGTTTGTTCTGGTCTATAAAGGCAGACGTGCAAGCTTGTTTACTGATGGATATGATGAGCAGTCTGCAGGGACATGCTGGGAAGAGACTGTGAAACACATACGAGTAGGAACAAAACAAATATGTTGTGATTTTTCTCATGGCGCAGGATTGCATGTTAACAGAACAGCTTAAATCTGACCCATGATGTTGATTAGGGCAGGGTGTGGTGATGGAGGTTGCACGTTTTGACAATGAGGAAACACAAAGAGAAAAGAAAATAGTTCAATGAGGTTAAATCTCTCTCTCTCTCTCTGACGCCTTATATGGACACGTTATGAGGTCGGTTCTTCTGTCTGCAGATCATTGTCAGAAACGTTCCGATTTCTGGCCATCCTGTGTCTTATGAAGCAGTGTTGTTGACGTTTTAAGGCATGAGCTTTATGATTTATTCTCAGCCTCTCGCACGTATTAAAGGGAGGAGAAAATCCACAGCCGTTGTAGCGTGAGTGTAGCTCCAATACGATGCTCATAAATTCACATCACAGGTGTTTGTGAACACAATGCTTCACCTCAGGAGAAGAAGTTGGTATTCATACATCAACATGAAAAAAATCGCTATTAAATTAAAATGTCCTATGCTTACTGTAAATATTCATATCTGTTACAGCAATCAAGTGCCACTGCATTTAAGATTCACGCGTGTTAATAAAAAACTGCACTGCTGCAAAAGAAAGATAAGGGAAATGACAGATATTGATGATCAGCTTTTTTAAGATATACTGTTGGTAGCACATTCTCTGTGTGGATTTATATGGTATATTTTTGCTTGACCTTTTTTGTTGTTGGGGGGTGGGGGGGGCTCAAAAATTTTATCCTACGCAAAATATTTTCCTAACTCATTTATCCATGTCCCTTTAGTGGCACAGAAAAACATCCCATTTTGCTAACAGTCGGTGACTTTTCGTCACAACCACAGTGTTAAGTATAGATGTGTTGTTGGTCTTACTATATGTGCTGACATGTGAGAAGAGCCAGGCTCAATTATAATTAGCCTGTTATTTAGTGTTTCTTTGAGAATAGCTGTATTTAACAACAGCAGACTCGTTTCCCTCTCCTTATGTCAAGTTCCTTATCAGCTTATTGAGCAAAAGAAAAACTTACATGTGGTGATTCAGCCAGAGCAGCACTTTTTCTTGAAAAGTGAATTATCTTCAGCTATACAGAGTATTTACAATGCAGGGTTGTGACAGTTCCAACGATGTGTGTAAATAACAAGTAAGAACATCCATATGTATTTACACATCTCATTGAATACTCTTTTGTAGGAGCATGGATTTTAGGAACTCAAGATGTGAGAGGAAAATGTTGACGGGCACTTCAGTAAATTATGATTCCCCTGTAAATACATGAACTATAATTTCCTCTGTGCACAGCACTGTGATGATATCATACTGTCTGTAACGTCTGTAAACACAGCAACAGTCTGTGATTACTCTCATTTCCTCTGGTCTCGCACGATGTTGTGATAAGGAACAGACAGAAAATTAAAACAAGACGTGGTGGCCTTAAGTTCTGACATTTTTTCAGTCAATCAGACAGTTTTTTAATATTAAATTTAAAAATTCTTTGAAAAAAAAATTTGTTTTACCACCGTTTGGTTTTGGCTGTAAATATTTGGGTTGCTGCATTTTGTTGACCTAAATGTTTAATTTAATCTGCAACAATGCGTTGCTATAAGACAAACCCACATGTTTGCAGTGTCGCTTTCCTGTGAAGGCCAAAAAAGTTTACTTTTCATGAGCTTTTATACACAGGCATTCTCCAGCTTATTCGAGAGGGTTTAAAAAAGTTAATTGAGCGTCATAGGACCCCAAAAGGGTCAAGGAAATCTATTTTATCAAAACATTTGTTAAAAGACAATTATAGAAGTTAAGAGAGGACAAGTTTTGTTGGACATGATTTTGGAAACTTGTTGGTTGAAAATGTAATTTGTAAGAGGCACTTTAGGCAGGAAGATTTACGCAGGAAATTTTTCCTGCGTAGGAATTTGCACAGGAAAATACTGAAAGCACTCACACATTTGTTCTTACCTACAGACAGAGGGGAAAGAATATTACTTTTTGTTGGCTGACACTACAACACAAAATATACATTATGCGTTCATCAAACTGGTTTCTAGTGTATTTTCAGCTGGAATTAACTGGATTTCTGGTCAGTTACCATGGACTATGTATAAGATTGTGAAAGAGGCTGAAAGATGTTGCTGATAGATGAGCTTTGATAATTCAATTTTATGTCTGAGTTGCAGTGAAATCCTTCGTCTTTCTCGAAATAGAAGCTAAAGATGGACATCTCTCTGTTGTCTGTCTAAATATAAACCGAACCAGCAAATGTCAGCTGAGAAAGTTACAACAACTAAATCTGACCAAGGATACAACAATCCACCTACCAGCCAGACACCTCTCACTTTCATACACCTACCGACCTTCTGTGTTTGGAGCAGAGTTTTATGAAGCTGCATCAGTAAAGGCTATAGTAGAGCAGGGTAATGCTGACCATATGTCACAGGCTTTCAGATTGAACCAAAGATTAACCTTTTACTCCCAAAGTGTGAGCTGCATATTGAATTTTCTTGTTAAAATGTAATCAGACCAGATATAGTAGTAGAAGATCATTGTGTAGTTAAAGTATCTATAAC
>JAFBJR010000316.1:721280-745034 GCA_016785285.1 Brachirus orientalis
TTTATTTTAATTTTTAATGGTTTCATATTATCCACTTAAAAGCAAATGGGACAGGATAATTCACACTTACTAACAAAATCTTATTTTTCAATAAACCTTGAACTTGTTTGATATTTATACATTCCACACAGTCTATGAGAAAATATAGTATAAGTTCATGTTGTGGCTATTTAGAATATTTCAAATAGAGTAAATGATACTCTAAAATACGTGACTAAAATTGGAAAAAAAACAAACAAACAACAACCAAAAATAATAATTAGAATAACAAATATAGTTCAGAGTTGGATTATTTACATATGGAATGAATGGGAAACTCGACTCTGATTAAAGACACAACTTTTCCTCCCTATTCACTCATCGACTCATTCATGTGTTATCTTTAATGTGATAATCACATAATAGATAACAGTCATGTATGATACAGTATATGAAAGTATTATCATTATCCTCGCTGAGGCTAAATTTGATCTGAGAATAACACTCAATAAGCACTGATAAGCATTAAGTCAGTATGTTAAATTTTTTAAAGCAGAATAAAAAAATACATATACTGTATATAACGGTCTAGCAGCATCGGGATGGGGCTGAGAAATGAAGACAAAACTGTCAAGTTCATTTTAAAAAGCATCAGTGAGAGACAGCATCAATCAATGTAATCAGGTGATGAGTTTGTGTAAATGAACTACTGTATATTTAAAGAGATCAGAGTTGGTTCCTGCATTAACTATAGTTGTGCACTTTATCATATTATAGTGGTGTTTATTTCCTGTTTAAATACCTTTAATCAAAAAACATTTTGAAGTACAAAACAAGTATGTAATTAGAAATTAGCCTGTAATTATATTTATAATCAACAACAAAGTTTGAAAATGTCTAATAAAACATTTAAACCTGCTGTGGCTTTACAGCTTTACCAAGAAAGTCCACATCTTGGACTTCCACACCTTTTTTTTAACTGATACAACAGTCACAATGGTAATATATTTCATAATATACTGTATATGTCACAGTGTAACAGGTGTGACAAAGCTTTTTGCAGCCAAACTGAATTAATCAGATTTGAATTTATTTTAGAGAAAAGCAAGAGAGCGTGAGAATAATCTTATAACATAAAATATGAAGGACTGTAAAAATGTAAGTGTAATTTACATGTAAAAAAAAATGGTGCATCATTAAAATACAATGAAGAAGAAGTAAAGTCCTTCCATTTTGAAACCAAAAATAATTAAACTGCAACATAAACCAGACAAGAGCCAACAATGTTGTTCACAGGATCATAAACAGTTTGGTGTTAGTTCCCATAGAAAAACACTTAAATTAATACTGATATATAAAGACACTGTAAAACTGGTGTATATAAATATGACATGGTTGCTTATGTGATGATATTCCTTGTTCATCCAGCACATCTTTTTTACTGTATGTGTTTTTCCCATATTTTGCTCTATTATCTACATATATCAAATTATTGACAATGGAATTGCAACTTCATTCACTGTGCAAATGTCCACTTCATAATGTTACAACATACTGTATGTGTTACATGTTTTTACGCATGGCTTTCATAAAGTAATTGCATTAGATGCAAGACAGGTGAATTAAAGAAGCATATGGTACAAATATTATGGTGTAAAGCATGAAAATACATGGTGCAAATATCTTGTTTCACACAGAAATCTTGATATAAAACAGATGATTTTCCGTACAGAGACCACACTAACTTGTCTAACACTGACAGAGGCGCACTTCATATGCACCATCACTTCATCAGTGTTTTTTCAAATCAACTCGTGTGTTGTGACGGTCGTTCGACTTGGTGATGTAAGTGTGGAGACATCCTGCTGTGGGAATGTCTGAGCACATGAGGGTCGCTGCAGCACAAGGATAACAAACCAGTGTGTTGGTACAGCTGCCCCGTGATTTCCATGCGCTCACCCAGGTATAAACCAGCAGTCACTCTCCTGTTCCTAACCTGAAGCATGTGTGTGTGTGTGTGTGTGTGTGTGGCGGAAGGATCAGAACTCACATGCAAAATGAAATCACCTTAGCGTGTCTAACACAAGGTTTGTGTGCACGCCGCCAACCAAAAAAAAAAAAACCCACAATCTCTGTAATGCAATTTTTTGGACATAACATGCTTAAAGGATTGTTGTGCTCACCTTTTCTTCGTGGTGCTTGTTTTTACATTTTAAAATATGTTGATGGAAAAAAAAACAAAAAAAACTTTTGCTGCAATTGATAAAAGTTTATAATCTCATTAACACATGATGTGCAACAAGAGGAGTCACAGGCACAATATGGTTGATGGTTTTTAAAGCTCTGATTTAATAAGTGATTGAAAGTTTAGCTACACTTTTGGTTGTAAGTGATATCAGTAAGGGCATTTTTCAACAGCATTCTTATTCAATTCATTCAATATTTGTATAATGCAAACGATGTGTACCAACAACACCAACGACAACAACAACAATGATAATAATAATAATAATACCCATATATTTTCATTTTATTTTGCTCGGCATCTCTTTGTAGATGATTTTAGAGGTTTCCATGGTTATATAAAGGAAGCCCAGAGGGAACCAATGCAGGAACGGGGAGATGCAAACATTAAAGCTCCACACAGAAAGGTCCCAGACTGGGAATTGAACCCAGCACCTTCTTGCTTGGAGGCATCAGTGCTATATGTCCCTTCATAGCATTTGTTTTATATGGAATCACTGAATGAAAAGATGTATGACAGCCCACATGAGCGGGGCCCTGCCTCTGTGAGTGTGACTTCATTAATGAAGCTTGTCAAGTTTGTGGCATTGTAGCCTTCCTGAGATGCTGACTGTCTACTAAACGTTAGACTTTAAAAAAAGAAATAGTTTGTCTTTCTCATAAAAAATAAAATTCACATAAAAGTTACAGTCAAAAGTTTCCACTTCTCCAGCATGTGGACAAAATTAAATGAAAAGTGGAGAGAGGGGCGGGGGGGGGGCAACTCACCAGAGAATCCATAAGACACCACTGCAGCCCCTGGCATTATTCTTTGATGATAGCAGTTGTAGCATCTGCAGCTGAGCTCACTTATTGGAAAGCCAATAACAAAGTAGAGGGTTTGTGTGCACCCTGCTACCTTTTTGATATGTGGCTTTGTAACAGTATGCCTTGACTGTGAGCTCCCAGATTTCTGGTATAATTTATATGGTAAAATTAAGTAGAAAAGGCTATGAGAAAGCAATTTTCCTTAAATAAATGAAAAGTGGAGAGAGGGGCGGGGGGGGGGGGCAACTCACCAGAGAATCCATAAGACACCACTGCAGCCCCTGGCATTATTCTTTGATGATAGCAGTTGTAGCATCTGCAGCTGAGCTCACTTATTGGAAAGCCAATAACAAAGTAGAGGGTTTGTGTGCACCCTGCTACCTTTTTGATATGTGGCTTTGTAACAGTATGCCTTGACTGTGAGCTCCCAGATTTCTGGTATAATTTATATGGTAAAATTAAGTAGAAAAGGCTATGAGAAAGCAATTTTCCTTAAATGTTTGGATGGTTGACAAAATGTTCCCTGTGCTGTGAACCCATAGCCACAAAACAATGGCTAAAACTATTGTCTGTTTGTTTACTTCAGGTCAAATCAATACATATATATATATATAGGTCCTTATATAGGTCCTTTTAAGGCTGCATCTTGACAAAGTGGGATGAAGTAATATTGAATGAGGCATCTTTACTTAGTACATATATACTGTATATCTGCATGTAGTGGAAAGAAAACTCTCTTTGGCTGATAAAGGGACACACAACAGAAAGTAGAATGTTGTGGTAACTTTCCATATCACCATTTCGCCCTGCCATGGTACTCTATTGTATGACCAAAATATTATGTAGCTGGTCATGAAACAAAAGACACTTCTCAACAATGTGACACACAGAAAGAAATACAGACATGCATAACTGCACACAAATAAAATAGAAAAACACAAGAAGACAATGGAGATGCATACATTTAAAGCAAAGCAGATAGTTAAAAAGGATAAAGGACAGAATCAACTCTGCCAGGGATGCACAACAAAGAAGGGGGAATGTGACACACAATTACATAAATAATATCACAGTACAATCCGTGTAGAAAGTCTTTCCCTATTTTTTGGCAGCAGAAAAACATTGAAGAGTTTTAACAATCGTATGAAAACATAACATGAACCTCGATTTGATAGCTGTGGCTGCATGTTATATAGAACATGAACATAATCAGTGCAGAAAATGGAAAAATGACATTTACCATACACACATTAGATTATACCAGATGGGCCAAAGTTTGGATGATGCCAGGCAGCACATGCTTCTGTGAGAAATGTTTGGATTTCCTATAATACAACCAATATGGAGAAGGATTTTACAGTGCAGTGAACATGGCTTTAGGCAACTGAAACCAAGCTTTGCAACAGAGCCCTAGTGATAAATCTACAGATGAAATGGATCAGAAGGAACATACAATATTATGCATTGTTCTCCATTTATTGTCACAGGAGTGCTACATCAATATCTGCAGATTGATTGTCCATTAGAAATTATGTCTAATTAAGAAAGATCAATAATCTCATAGCCAGTTATATAAAATTCATTCACTCCCATTGAAAAAAAAATGAATCACTCCAGATTTATAGAATTAATTACTGACTACATCATCCTAATGTGAGAAGAGCAATAGGATTTAAATAGAAATTTCTACATATTTTCCAATTTTTAGCTTCTCTTTTTATTTAATCATTCATTTACTCATTCATTCATTCATTTATTGTTTGATAAAAGTCCAAATATTTTTCAGAAGTTTATGTTATGATTCCATACCATAACACTCTTTTCCAATATGTTTACATAACATGTCATAGCCTGTTCATATGACAATATTATTTCATGACAAATGCTCAGGTGCTTGCCGAGCTTATGTCCTTCAATTATCATTACACCGATTTAGAAAAAAAAATCTGGTCAGCCATATTGTAAGTGTGTGTCTGTGTGTTTGTGTGTGTGCGTGTGTGTGTGTGTGTGTGTGTGTGTGCGCATGACTGTTCTTGAATGTTCTTGGATGTACTTATATGGCCGTATCTCCAACCATCTTTTGGATCAAATTGTTAAGGTGCATAGAACAGAATTTTGTGAAAAATCTCAAACCGTATGACAAGGAAAAAGACACAACAAATATCCCATTCATTAGCATGTGGGTATGACAGTCTTTAAACATGTCATTTGCACACATCAGAACCATCTCTGAGCCAGAAAAGGCTGCAGCAGCACTTCCTCCACATTTTGATTAGCTCGATTTGTTTTGATCTCTTTGCTGCACATATGTCCCATGAGAACCACTTGAAAGATGCTGTGGCTGCTAACATGGCTTCTTCCTCCTATAGTATCATGACCCCAAACCAAACCATGGAAACAGCAAGACATATTAATGACATGTCATTTAACAAGAACGAAAACATGTACGTAATCAGTATTATGAGAAAAAGGTGACCTTTTGGTCTACCAACGTGTCATTTCAGCTTAACAAATGTCTGACAGTGCAGCACCACTTCAACCAAATGTGTTATAAACATAAAATGAACAAAGGCCTTCACAATGAAGATATGAATGCCACATGTTTATGTTATGGTTGAGGGAGCGCAATAAATCCACCTTAATTTCCTCTGTTCAGGTGAAGGACGTATCCCTATAAGAGCTGATCCACTGGATACATTCAAGTATTTTTATATGACATCTGTATATTTTTTAAAATGTATTCGTCAAGAAAAGCTTCTTTGTTGTTGTTGTTGTTGTTGTTGAAAATGGTCACATTTTAGTCCAAAACTAAATATGTGACATATAAACAAAAATTCTGTTTCCTTGTGTTAAGATTAACATTAGTTTCAGTACAGGCTCCGAGACAAAAATGCAGATTATTTTAAAACAGGATTCAGTATTTGAAGAATCCTTCCCTCGTGACTTAAAGGGAACAAGTTTAACAACTAAATTTGACACTTGGGAGTTATTTTAACAGCTGTTTGGTTTGGACACAAATATTGAAATCATTCACAACAGCTCACTTTTTATTACTTGTCTGATCTCAAACTGGATTTTAAACTGGATTTACTGTCATGGCACATTTCAAGTCCTTCTCTATTACTTTATTACTTCTGACAAAGCACACTACCAGTTTACAACTCAGTAACAAATCAACTACAGCTCCATCATTATCCATATTTGGTGCATTTTCTTTCCAAAACCAGTGGATTTCTTGCACCCTAACCCAAGTGATTTTTTTTTCATGATGGCATCAAAAAAAAAATGAAATTTCCCCCAAACAAAGAGAGATTTGGTTTTAAATGTAAAATTCTCCATGGAGTTATTTATTAATTATTTAATTTATTCATTTTATATATATATATATATATATAGAAACAGATTCATGTATGTTTCTTTGGGTCGCACAACAAATGTTTTTTTCTATGGTACAGTGATAATACACTTGGCTTCTATTCTATAAACTGAAATTAGGAGAGAGAGAGAGAGAGAGAGAGAGAGAGAGGGAGAGAGAGAGAGAGAGAAGGGGTGGAGGTAAAACTCAGATTTGCTTCTTTCTGGGGATGAGTTTCAGCAAACCACAGGTCAGACTGGTGGCAGTGATGAGGACTGCGCTACTCTGACTTTCTAAATACCAACTCAAAGATTTTCTCTAAACGTAAGCTTCGTTTTTTGGGAAAATCCTTGCTAGATTTGTGTAGTGACAAGAATTTATCTGTGGTGGTTTAATAGTTCAAAAGCTTCGTAAGTCGCTCCAGTAAATAAAAGTGATGGTATTTTGTTTCTCTGCAGAACAAAGGCTACCTCACAGAGCCCACTTTAACCAAGTGAGCTGGCCGAAGAGTGCACAGGACAGATATTACCAACATTGGACATCGGTCCTTGTTCTGGGTTTGTGATGTGACCGCTGGCTGCGCCACAGAGGCGCCGTTACGCACGATGGAGGAGCTTTTACGCGTGCAGGAAAGCTGGGCGCAGAACGTTACATGGATCGCCTCAAGCCTTGAGAATGACAGCCATCAAGGAAACAACACAGTGAATCCTTTGAGACGAAATGAAGAAGTAGCTAAAGTGGAAGTTGCCGTCCTGTTCCTGGTTCTTCTGCTTGCCCTGACCGGCAACCTGTGCGTCCTCTGGGCAATCCACACCACCAAGCACAGCCAGTCACGGATGTATTACTTCATGAAGCACTTGAGCATCGCTGACCTTGTCGTGGCGGTCTTTCAGGTCTTACCGCAACTCATTTGGGATATCACATTTCGCTTCTACGGGCCGGATTTGCTGTGCAGAGTGGTTAAATATCTCCAAGTCGTGGGTATGTTTGCTTCCACCTACATGCTGGTGCTGATGTCCGTTGACAGGTGCATCGCTATCTGCCAACCACTCCGCTCCGTGCACAAGACAAAGGATCGCTTCTGCGTGATCGCCTCTTGGACTCTCAGCTTGATATTTAGCGCTCCTCAAGCATACATATTTTCTCTGAGGGATGTCGGGAACGGCGTGTATGACTGCTGGGGTGACTTTGTGCAGCCTTGGGGTGCCAAAGCATACGTCACCTGGATGAGTCTCAGCATCTACATTTTCCCAGTGGTCATATTAAGCATATGCTATGGTTTGATATGTTTTAAAATATGGCAAAATTTCAATTTAAAAACTAAGAGGGAGTCCATCCTGGCTCTCACTCCTAAGGAATCCAAGGGCGCACATCCTCTCTCTCGTGTGAGCAGCGTGAGGCTCATTTCTAAAGCTAAGATCCGCACAGTGAAGATGACATTTGTAGTGGTCCTTGCCTACATTGTTTGCTGGACGCCCTTCTTCTTTGTCCAGATGTGGTCTGCATGGGATCCTGCTGCACCAAGAGAAGGTAAAGGCACAGTGTTCTTTTGTTTTCTTTTGCGGGTGCCTTTGGTTTGATCCATGGCTAAAGCTCTTGTATTTGCCAAAACAGCTTTTAATCCATTAAAAGAAATCCTGATTATTAGGAATGATTGAATAATGAAAGATTGATTGAAAAGAATGAATGAAAAGAGTGAAAGATATCTGCCTCATGTTATAATAAGCCCACATTATGATCATCTGCATCATTTTGTGCACAAAGGGGCTATTCCACAATAATAGCCCAGCAATAAGTGTCTCATAATTACAAATGTCTTTTGCTTAACTACACAATAATGGGAATGGGAATGAATGCACTTCCAAGACAAAGCAGTGGCACCTGATGTCGGACTTCCCCACAGTGGACACAGATGAATGGGAGTCATTTACTGGGGTTATCAGTTCAAAGAAAGTCCTCAGAGCCACTGGGAAAATGAAAAGTAAATGGAGCAGGACATTAAAGAGCTTCTCTCTCTGTTTGTATTATTTCCATTTACCTGCATTATTTGTTCCAGTATATCACTCATATCTTCTACATGAGTCATCATACATGACATGAGCGACCTTTTGTGTGCGTTTAAGTGTTATTATCTGAGTAAAACTGTTTGTTGATTCAGAGCATTCAAAGAGTTCCATGCAGATTTACTCAAAATTAGGAAAATAAACACATTAAGGCCAAGAATGCTTGTATACTAGAGATGTCAAAGTGTATATGTAGTGTCGATTTATATCAGCATTTTGCTTGTAGACAGTGCTTTTTTTTAGATATCCAGTGTGCTATGTAGCATAAACAAGGAATTTCTTATCCGATAACAAATGGTACAAGAACTTCCATTTATTTGCTAAATGTTTATCCATTATGGATTATGTTAGGACTACAGCCCATCCCAGCTGTGAGGCAACCATATTAATGAACCATCATGCTTTCCCTTTAAAATTCAAAATGTGGTAGACAGCAATATTATAATGCAACAAAAGGACATTTTAACTTCTTTATTAATGATAGTAAGTACAGTGTTACTAGCTTCCACAGTGTATAAATTCAATTAAATACAAAATGAGTGCTGTGATGTTAACAAACCCTTTATTTACAAGAAAAATATTTCTAACCAAGTGGAAATCAGTTGTGATGCCGATTTTCAAGTCTCTAAATTCACCATTTGGCTTTCGCATGTCAAAATTGTACAACTGGAAGTCCAGAGGCGTCACTGTACCATATTTTTATCATCTATTTTCCTCAAAATGAGAACATAATTTCCAAATATGACCTTATGTGATATTGAAGAGGAGCTAAAAAATAGTGATTGAGACCATTAACTCCTCAGGAAAACAATGTTGTTATTAATCAAGTGGTAAATAAGCTCATTTTCCCATAGACTGTCATTCAAACTTAACTATTTTTGTTTCAACCCTGGTGGCTACTCAATATATTTTTCTCTGGATTGGCAAAACCAGAGTAGTCCATCCATTTTGTTGCATCTCGTCTATGTTTTCAACCTCTGTGTAAAGCTAAAAATGTTTAATATTGCTTTCATGTAACGACATTCAGGTTAAGAGTCTCTAAAGGGTGTTTGCTGTTCCACAGAGCAGGGTTGTTAAAGTTTAAAATTCTTGACCACTTTCTCGGCCCTGAACTTCACTTGTTATTAAAGTTTTCACTGATAACGAAGCAGAGTCAGACTGTGCACTTAAACAATATTTGTTTAACTTTCATGTAATGTGCACTTTAGATTAAATATGTGATATCAATATGATTGAAATTCTGGACAGATTTATGACATTGCCTCCTTTCCAGTTTTTCAACTTTACTCTCAGAGGAATAGTACTGCACATCATAATCTTACTGATCATGAGCCAAACTCAATGTTTTTCCTGTAATTTCTGACATCCCTATACAGTTGTGACTGTCCTGTAAGTGAAAGTGAAGTGTGTCTGCCAGGGTTAAAAAGAAAATGCTGAAGGCTGTGATATGTTGCCATATGAGGACTGCATTCCCTGTGGCCAGGACTTCCTGCACCACAAGTCTCATAAATTTGACAGACCATTTGGTAAACAGTGCACACAGTACACCTCCCACAATGCAGCAAAATATTACTGGAAGTCAAAACACAACGGAACTGGCCAGCATTTTGACTTGAGTGGAGCAGATGACAACTAAAAATCTCTCACTTCATTTAAGACTGGAAACAAAACCCTGTAAGTCGTCCGTTTTCCATAGTGCATGCGTGTCTTCAATGTCAGAAGCTCTGACGACTGGAAACTTAATCAAATTATATTTTCCACTTGGGACTGCCTATTATAATTGAGGCCATTCATCACATGTTTTTGTCAAGCTACTTAAAGTTGTGTTTGCTTTCCATCAACTCTTGGTATGTCCAAAATGTCTCTGCATGTCAGCCCAGTATGTGAGAAATAACTGCATATGCCTTTAAATAGAGCATTTTAATAAAATGTCATGCAAATTTAGTAGGTAGGTAGGAAGGAAGGTGGGAAGACACATGGTATTGACATACCATACCACAACTTCCTTGGTCATGAGTAAATAGAACAAATCTGGTAATGAGTGTCTTAACAGTAGTTAATCCACATTAAAATTATTTCCATTGGACCAAAATGACAGCACATCTATCCTTTGTGCAATGTTACTGGCAACTGCTTAAATAAACATTTGTGCAGTTTAAATTTTGATTACACCTTATTAGAAATGAGGAAGAACATTAGTTGTTTCCTGGAGATCCACCATTTTTCACAATTTGTTCTCTAAACTACTCATTCTATGTTGGGTAGTATCATGGAGTAGGATCCAGTTTCAGCATGGATGACAGGCAGCAGGGGGCAGTCTTGATTGGTTGCAGATTGCTATTAACACTTTTGTTAAAATAATAAGACTGGCAACATTCTAAGATTTTATCATGATCAATGATTCAGTGATTGTCTGTCTTTATTTTTAGTACCCTAGCTGTCATTCTTTAATTCTACTAAAGATCAAAATCTTTAAAAGGTGTTGATAGGTACAAATAATATCTGTACCTATTAACACTTTTCACAGCTTTTGAAAATCGTATACATATTATGTGTACATATCTGTGCAGTGCATTAACAAAAACAACAACAAAAAACTGACTCATGAGGGAGAAATAAGGGAAAAAACAAGGAATGAATGGTAGTAACCAAAAAAAGGGCTTGTTATGTCGGCCTTTGTGAGGCATGGGAGGAAATTAAAACACAAAATACGTAAGAAGGCTCAAGAAAATAGTCACTTTTGTGATATAATCAGTATGAGCTATTCTTATCAGGCAAATTATATAGACTTAAATTTATTTAATTATTTTTGACTTGTGAAATGTTTGTTGTAACATGGTTCCAACAAAGAGGTAATTTTCTTTTTTTACTGTGTTAGAATGTACTGATATTGATATCAGCTTTCTCTTTGTCACTTTCCCATAGACGTAGCTTTTATCATCGCCATGTTGTTGGCCAGTCTCAACAGCTGCTGCAACCCCTGGATCTACATGTTCTTTGCTGGTCACCTGTTCCATGACCGGATGCAGAGCTTCCTCTGCTGCTGTAGACAGCACCTGACAGACACTTCCTGCAGCTGTGATAAACACTGCACGCACAAAAGAAACTCCACTTGTGTCATGAAGAACACCAGCAGTCAGCGGAGCCTCACGCACACGTCCAGCACAGGGGGGACAGGACTCTGAAAAGCTTCCAAGCTGGAGTCGAAGTAATAAGGCAAGACTGTAATACCCACTTTGAGGCATTTAAGTGTTTGCAGTGTTGCTGTGGTGTCCATTGTTTTCACAAGTTTACATTTATTTTAAACCATAAATATAGAATATAAACCTGCACCCCCCAGCACCCTGTGATCACAGAGAGCAGATCAAAATATTGCTGTGGCAAAATGTTATGTAGCTGCATCTGCCATCAGCTTAAATGTCAATTTTTGCATTGCAAAAACATCACTTTCTCTATGGACTTCATATTTGTCTTATATTGTTAATTTTAGCATTTCAGGATGTCTCTATTGCTTCTCCGTATAAAAACCGCCACGAGCATCAAGTCAACAGTCGTTGTCCTGACATGACAGTAATTACACTGATACTGTCCAAGAACACACATGTTTCATATTAAATTACTGTAACAATAAAATGGTGGGCACAAATAAAATCAAGGTGATTAAGATGATGTATTTACTCTTAAGATTTACAAATGTGTTTATTTTTTGTGAAAACAAAAACAGAAAAGTTTCTCAACAAAGCAAAATTCATCAGAATATATTGCATGTTACATTGAGCAGACTGGTTTCAAAATTTTAAGCAGACTTTGTAGGTCAAAGTTTCACATGTTTTCACATGTTCTGCACATTTTAATCACCTCTGCCTCTGTTTATCCTGGACTCTGGGTGATCAGTGTTCACTGAGGTTTTAGGCACATTTTACCAAGTTTACCATGTCAAACTAAAATAATAGTATTGTCACCATAGAAATTACTCCAACATATGATCTTACGTTTCTGCCTGGTTTCTTTGGCTTTAAATTAAGTTATGATACTCATGACAGGATCATTTAATGGGCATTCCCAGTGTATTATATGTGTGTTGTTAAATTTTGTGTGACCTGGGCAGTTTTCAAAGAAAGTAGTGCTGTTTACAGCAATAGAGATGCAGCGTTAAGGTGAAAAAAGAAACATTTATAGATTTAGTTTCTATAAGTCCTGGTGACATTTTTAAAATCTTACAGGATAAAACCATAAAATGTATTTTTTTTTTTTCAAATGCACATCTTATTTTTTATGTTGAAAGGTTCAGCTAACATTGACATAGAATTGTCAAATGGTTAATGACTCACAAGTAAGCTTGCATGTTAAGCTACAGATGTCTAAATATTGCTCTTCAAAGTAAAATAAAGCACTTATGCCTCCTTGCGTAAAACCACTCTCACACTGCTGTACATCTTTCCCATTGCCTCAAAGAGTGGGTCAATGAAGGTGTGAAGGACCAGCGAGTAGACACGACTTAGACACTGGGATTCTATCGCACAACTCTTAATGCAGGGCACAACAGCCCAGATGTGGCATAATGAAATACAAGCAAACAGGAAGCCCCAGAGCATTGACAGGGGAATTCCCAAGATGGCGGTCAGGCAGCGATAACAGCAGTACTTTGCCACAGTGAAGGTGGTGTAGCTGGCTTTCCACACACCGTCCAAACTGTGTGTACCAGCAGGCTCTGCAATCACATCTTCAAAACTGACCTAAAGCACATACAGAAAATTCACATGTTTACCGTGTGTGGTTGTCAACTTTCAGCAGACAGTAACCATACAGGGACGCACTAAAATCAAAACAGTTATCCTGACGAAATACCAGTTATATACACTACCTGGCCAAAAAAAAGATGCCACCTGGATTTAAGTAAGCAAACAGGTAAGAGCTTCCTATTGAATAATTACTTCATGGGTTGTCTTTCAGCTGGCAACGAGTTATTTAACCCCAACTTCTCATGGTTCTTAAACAACCATGTCAAAAGACACTTCCTGTGGTCATGGAAAAGATGTTTGAGAAGGGCAACATCATTGGCATGCAGAGAAAACATCTAAGGAGATTGCAGAAACAATTAAACTTGGGTTAAGAATTGTCCAACGCATTATTAAAAAACTGGCAGAATAGTGGGGAACCATCGTCTTTAAGGAAGAAATGTCGTCATAAAAATCCTGAATGATTGTGATTGGTGATCCCTTAAAGGTTTGGTGAAACCAAATCATAGAAAAACAACAGTAGAACTCAGGGCTGTGTTTAATAGTAAAAGTAAGAGCATTTCCTCAGGCACAATGTGAAGGGAACTCAAGGGATTGGGACTGAACAGCTGTTTAGCCTTAAGAAAACCACTAATCAGTGAGGCTTGAATTTGCTAGGGAGCATAAAGACTGGACTCTGGAGCAATGGAAGAAGGTCATGTGGTCTGATGAGTCCAGATTTAGTCTGTTCCAGAGTGATGGGACCATCAGGGTAAGAAGAGAGGCAGATGAAGTGATGCACCCATCATGCACCGTGGCTACTGTATAAGACTGTGGGGACAGTCCAATGATCTGGGGTTGCTGCAGTTGATCAGGTCTAGGTTCAGCAACTTTATGTGCCCAAAGAATGAGGTCAGCTGACTGCCTGAATATACTGAATGATCAAGTTATTCCATCAATGGATAGCACGGGCATATTCCAAGATGACAATGCTAGGATTCATCGGGTTCAAATTGTGAAAGAGTGGTTCAGGGAGCATGAGACATCATTTTCACACATGGATTGTCCACCACAGAGTCCAGACCTTAACCCCATTGAGAATCTTTGGGATGTGCTGGAGAAGGCTTTGCGCAGTGGTCAGACTCTTCCATCATCAGTACAAGATCTTGGTGAGAAATGAATGCAACACTGGACAGAAATAAATCTTGGCTCATTGCAGAAGCTTATTGAAAAAAAATGCCACAGCATGTTGTAATCAAAGCTAAAGGCGGTCCAATGAAATATTGGAAGTGGCAACTTTTTTTTGGCCATGCAGTGTAGTACAATGGTGTTGGCAGAAATAATATCAGAATGTATTATAAATCTTTGTGAAACTCACCCATATTAGAACCAAATCACTTGTTAACAATAAAGAAAAGACACAATTCTTCACAATTATTAGCTTATCTTTAAGTTTAATGTACTCCAACTTTTTCCTCATGGCTAACTGGTTGCATAACTTTTTGCAAATGGCAAAATTTGAAGTCACATATTGTGCCAAATTTACTTGGGACCACCAAGTCCACCCTTTTTACTAAAGCACTATTCAGGGAAGAGTTTATTGTAAAAAGTAAACATTCACTAAATTTCAATGTCACCTTGCACCTACACAGATTCTTTTACACATACCAATCAAAAATTCACCCTGATCTCTGTGATACTGTGGGGAAAATAAATAAATAATAAGCACCTTGACAACATCTTCGTTGATTTGCTTGGGGTCCCTGTCGATGAGATCGATCTCCTTGTGGCTGTCCCTCCTCGTCATCTGCCCGTGGCTGTGGTTACTATCAGCCATGGTCCTGCTCTTTGGCTGCGGCTGAAGCTGAAATACACTGATAAAGTAAGGGAAGCCACGGTGAGAGGTTGGGTGTGTTGGCTGGTGCAGTCAGTGCCACAGTGGCCACAGGGAGTGGCAGCGTAAAATCTGACATGCTATTCGGTTGAACCAGTGTTATTCCAACCCTGGAATCCCTTCAAGCAGCTGCCAGTGACGACTATGTCAAACGGTCGAAAATACAGAAGGCACTGCAGACATATCACATCTACTGTACACAAACACACACTCACATTCTTGCACAACTGTCTTAGTGAGAAACTCATAGACATAATGAACTCCCTTGCCCCCTTTTCTAATTTAACGCTGACATAAACCTACTTCTATCCCTAACTCTAAACTTTTTAACCTGTTAACAGATGTGACCAGCCAAAATGTCCTCAATTTTCCATGTGCTTGTTTTTTTTTCCCTCACAAAGACACACACACAAGTCATGTCCATTCTTTTGTGCTGATATGGCAACTCACACTATGACATAAAGCTTTTGATGGAGAGGGTAGCAGGTTAGTGTTGCATTTCACACAGCTCCAAGGAGGAGCCATACTTCTCAGTAAATAGCCAGGGTCCTAATTGAGAAGACATTTCGTATGGTCACTGCAGAGATTAAAAGGCCGTACTGATATGAATATTAAACTTGAAGCTGCCTAAACGTTTGG
This sequence comes from Brachirus orientalis, assembly GCA_016785285.1. Classification (NCBI taxonomy): domain Eukaryota; kingdom Metazoa; phylum Chordata; class Actinopteri; order Pleuronectiformes; family Soleidae; genus Brachirus; species Brachirus orientalis. Next base: position 736,980 of record JAFBJR010000316.1, read on the forward strand.
TGATCTTTGTTGCTGTTGATGACGTTTTCCTGCCTCTACAACAAAAACAGAGTAACATGATCTGTATGCTACATCCTTCATCTGAAACAAGCTCTGTCTGGCAATACTATCAGGCCTGACTGAGGGAGCGTTTGCGTGTATACGGCAGCAGTGAAAGGGCGGGTGGGAGCTAAAAGCATTTATCCCAACAAACTGCTTAATGACAGGGTTTTCGGACCAGTGCAATTCTCTTAGGAAAGTTTTAGTGGGCACTTCTTTCCATTTTCAGACATACTCCAACTTCAAACAATTGACTTTACTAGCACAATGTTGTTGTTCCCTCCATCAGTCTTGACAGAAAAACAAATCACTCCCTGCGTGTCGTCCAGAATTATGATGGATAACATGAGAATAAATACTGCTTAACTGAGAAACAGCAAGAGGAAAGAGATTCCTGCAGAGCTTATAGGCTTCATCAACATTGTGTGAACTCATTTGGCAGTGTTTGAATGTAACAGACATTTTTTTTATATTCAGAAGATATGCACTACACTTTCAAAGCTATGGTCAGTGAAATACTTTAGCTCAAATACAAATTAAATTGCTCTGTATTCCAGCAGTGAACACTGATTTGATCCCGAAACAGTTTATAGAATCATGAGTCAGAAATCCAAAAAAAAAAAAAAAAAAGGAGGAGGTCCTCTCTGCTTGTGAGTTTGTTTGTCCTTGAATGAGTGCCTTCCCATCACCAAACATATTCATGAGGGGTAAGGGAAGTTAGGAAGGGAAGGCAGCTTTAATTTTTGTGACAAATGTGACTTTGAACAAGGTCATAATTCGTGGTTATAAATTGTTTGTTTAATTTACTCAGTTTCAGAGAAAGATAGTACTTGAGAGTTGAAACACTGCTTTGATTAAAAAGAATGTCCTGCATGCAGCACATAAAGTGTCCTGTGTCATTGATTGATGTCAGATGCAAACAAAAAAAACTTCATTCTCTGAGGGTAAAAAGTAAAACTACATCACTCTGTTTTGTCAGGTTGACACTTAATCATGGTTTGAAAATGGCACAAGCCTTGTGTAATCATTAAAAAGAACCAACATATTCTGTTGGACATCAACCAAAACTGTTTTTAAAAGGAGAACATTTTATTTTGATTTTTGTATGAAATTTCGATTAAGAATCTAGAACTGCCCTCCTGGGCTCAGTCTTTGCACCTCCCACTTTAGAAGTGTTTTTTATGTGTGCGTCTCATTCTTTGGCCAGGTGAATGCTGAAGCCTCCACAGCATTTCCCAACACTTGTGAAGAGGGGGCGCACAATGACACCCAGCACAATGTTCCATAGAGTCTGCAGCCATTTGGTGCCCATGTAGATACACTGGATACAAGGACCAACAATCCTGCAACAGAAAGAAAAACTTTTTTATTTAGAAATGTCCACAAATGTTTTTGTTTTACCTTTCTTTTTATTGTATATTTAAACTATCTAGTCATCTTCATATTTTTGAAGCCAAAAAAACTTTACGTGGTTACAAACCATTTACAGTATTTTACAATTTCTATATGTAACACAGCATGATCTAAAACCTACCAGATGTGGAGGCAGCTCAGGATGGCAAAGAGAAGACCAGAGAGGACTGACATTGGAATGGCTAGAAGCATGGTAACTATCCTGTAAATCCAAACTCTGGACACCTCAAACAGAGCATGGCTCCAGATCCATATTCTGTCCCCACTGCGCACTGATACTGGCTCAGCAATCACATCCTCAAATGTTACCTGGAGACATAGAGAGAAAAGTGGTGTTTGTGAATCATTATTTCAGCCTCATGAATTATATCCGCAGGGCAGTGCAATAAGCCAGTCAGCTTCTGTCTTCTACGTTTAGTGTCAAATAATCAAATGGGCAAGAAAACAAAGCTCATTAGAGCCACTGCAGAAGAAAACAGTACCTTGAGGCAGTCATTGATACCACGCGGATCTCTGACATTAATCAGAGGCTTTCTATCGCTGATTTCTACTAGCGTAGAAGTATGAATGTTTTCGTCTTCATCCAGAGAGGGATTGGCCCTCCACAGCGTCTGAGCTTCCTCCCCATTATCATATTCTTCAGAGTCACTGGAGTCCCCCAAGTCAATCTCTACTTCCTCCAAATCTTCCCTTTTCCTCGTGCTATCCATCCAAGCATGTGGAGGAAACACACTTCATTAAAGACACACAAAAAGGGTGTACGTCTGCCACTTCTCCAACAGCTTCAACCGAGGCAGCTGACCCGACCCCTCAGCTGGCAGTGTGCACTGGGGTTATATTGGGAATGTTACAGTGCACTGGATGGCATTTGCAGATGGTGTTTCGAGTGAAGATCATTTTCCTGTGCAGTGGGCGGACATGCAGGATAGTGGGATATAAATACTGTGAGCATGGAGATGGTTCTGCATACACTGATACGCAGTGGGAATGCAAAATGTGTGACATGATGAGTGATGAGTGAGTAAAGGCTAGATGTATAGACCATTCATCCATTTGTACAAATTTTGTGAGTTAGTGACAGCAGTGTTTGCCCTGATAATTTTACTCTTTAGATTTTACTTATTCCCAGCCAAGTCTATTTTTAGTTACATAAAACTTTGGTGGCAAAAAAGAGGGTGAATTGCAAGACAATACTGCCTCCCTCTGGCCTGTCATAAAAATTCTGTTAAGTCTTCTTAAATATTTCATCATTACATCAGTGTAATAAGATGAGCATGAGAAAGAACCAGATTTAATTATTGAATAACTATTATTATTATTATTATTATTATTAATGTAGCTTTCTTCAATTCACATTTAACATAGGTTCAGTACTGTAAATCAATATAATGTTTGTGTAATACACAAACACATGGAATTATTTTGAGTGTTTTACCTTAGATGCGTGAAATGACTCTATGATTATTGAGTGTTAGTTGACTTCCCCTCACAATTCTCATGCATATGGATTTAAGAATGTGATAACTTTATTGGCTATACTGTCCAGCCCTAGTGTGTGGACATGTTGTGGCTTTTGTTTGCTCTTTGCAGTATTATCTATCAGAAATTGCACGTTACCACAGTGTCCTTCTCTCTAGGTCCAGATACCATGAATAGTGTCAGGTCTTTTGCACTCCGCTGTAAAACATGTTTTGCTTTAAGTGAAACGCCTTCACTTGTAAATGTTGACCTTTGGACCCATTAGCCAGACACACTCCCTGATAATATTAGGTCCCGTAAGTTCAGCTACTCATCAGGCCATCTCATACTGTACATCTCTCATCATCATCTTCAATAAATAACAACCCAGCAAGTAAATTATATTCAAAGACATCCATGCTACATAAAGCCATTTGCATGTCAAATGTATGACAAAATAAATGAATTGAACATTCTAGTTATGAATTTTTTGTATGGTCAGTGATGCCAACAGAATTATGAACTAGAGTTTGACTTTTTAGTTGCTTTATTTAATTGCTGCAAGAAATGCGAGCACAACTTAAATTCTTTCTGTTCAGTTGCAAATGTGGAGATGTGCAAAGAGGATAAGAAAACTGGACATCTGCTTGGAGTTTGTTATAAACTACTCTGACCCATGCACAGTCTCCATGGAAATGATCATTTCTGCCTGCGGGACGAAGACAGAGAACGAACATGATGTGTTGATGACAGAGAGTTTCCTGTGTCAGTGCAGGAGACGGGGGTATGCTAATGGACTGCACACCTCAACAGATGGGGTTTGTTTGTGTCCACAGCTGAACAGGTGAGGTCAGCAGAGTGGAGTGTGAGTGGAAAAGAGGAAGACATACGAACACACACCCACATCACCTAAGTGCACTTTAGTGATTACATCACATGAAAGGGATGTTAGTTATTTCAGTTTTGCCTCCAAAGAGTGATTCATAATCATATGTTGTTATGAAATTGTTAATACATTTCAGCATCACACTTTTGAAATATTATTCTATAAATGTATGTATTTTGTTTGATTGAAAATATTTTATTCATTATGAGAATGTCTCACATAATTATAGGGCATTTAATCTCCTTATTTTTTGTTCCCTTTATTTTATTCTTTAATTTTCATATTTTTCATCAACATTTTTACTTAAAATACATGAGTGTTTTGAAAATAAAAATCCTTGTGTCTAACTTAATTTGGGTATTACTTAGTAAGGCTATTTTGGCTGATCTGCGTACCTGTCTCAGATATTCTACAAGCACTAGCTGGTGCACAGAATGAAATCAGTTTCATCTACTGAAGTCTGCTCAAAGACAATCCAAAACCAAAGAGCACAGATGAATTAAATAATCTTTCAACATGAAAATAATCCAAGAAACAACAAAATACATGTGTAATGTTCGCATGCAATATTCACATTTTAATACAAAAATAGTTTAAAAAAAAACAAAACAAAAGTTAGCGCTGTTTTGTGCATGTGACAGGTACCTTACCATCACATGCACATGAAAAAAAGTGAAAGCTGCTTGGGCCACAGACACAGATATGTATCATATGTATGTATCATATCACTAAGAAGCAACAATTTTGTGACATGCAGCAACTTTTTATTAAACATTTTATTTACAAATTTCTTTTAATTTATTAAACATTTATTTACCGAGGAATAAAACTCATTGAGATTAAAAAAAAACTCTTTGGCAAGAGGATCCTGGCCAGGACAGGCAGTGGGTTTTAGACAGGATAGGGTTACAACTATTCAAGCATACAGCAAACAGAATACAATATAAACAATAAAAACTATCAAACAAGAATATAACCTTTGTCCAAACATCATCTTTTTGAAAGGGAACTAATATATGGAATATACTGCTCACTGACCTCAGAACAGAACAGAACAGAACAGTCAACCTTTTAAAAAAAAAGATTATGTCACCATGTGCATAAGGAGACAGTAACTTGTGTCTTCTGCTGACCTAGCACGGGGTTATCATGATGCAGAGTATGCCACCTAGTCAAACTTGTCATTGTTAATCATGTTTTACGTGTGTGATTGGAAATAAGCAGTAGCTACAAATGCTGTGAAACATTGTATCTGACAGTTACTTTGCAGCTCTCAATGATATCCCCCCTCTGATTTTTCGACAGCAGCAGCTTATATGCAGCCTCCAAAATGTTGGACACATTTCCTGCTCAGCTTGTCAATCCAGCTGTTTTCAGTACAATAGGTCAGACTGATTATTTGTCATGTTTCATTACCAGTGCAATCACTAATCCCTGTCCAATTCCCATGTCAATACTGTAACAACAAAAAAAATTATTTATTAATTCATTAATTAAAAAAAAATTAATAGAGGAGTACATAATCCCGACGTTGTGTCTAACGTTCATTTTCTGAACACAGTGTAATGTGCCCATCATTTATTTTGCCTCAAACTGGCTCCGGGTCCATCATCAGTTTGTGGGAGTGGATATACTGTCGATGAACTGTCATGTCATATGTGTGCTTGCAGTTCTGAGGAAACCCATGTTTGAGGGAGATGGATGTGTCAGACAGAAAGTCCTGTCACTCACACCCCCTCCCTTTGATTCCTGACGAGTGCTTCTCTCATTATCACCATCTATGCTGAAGAGAAGCTCCTCAAACTTGAAGTATAAGCACAGAGCCCAGACACAGCAACAGGAGAACATTCAGCAGACCTACCATTAAGTACAGTGGAATAACAAATCACCCTCGACTCAGCTCAAGGCATGAATTCTCATTTTCTACAGTGAGCGGGCTTGTGTTTGATCTGCAATGGAAGTGCTTTGAAAAAGCGACGCACAGTTGATGTTATTGTCTTGGTATAATACGAGTGGTCACTGAGGTGAGAGGAGTTTCACTCCTCCATAATTAGCAAATTATGAAGACTGCCTTGGCTCAAATATTCATTATACTGAGCCACACTCTCTTGAAGCGGGATGATGAAACAAGCAGTCAGCTCTTTGAAGTGTCAACCTTATCTACAATTTTTTTTATTGACTGGTGTTGACTGTTTATAAATATATATATATTTAGCTTATTTCTGAATACAAAATGTGGACTGTATTTTTGAACACTTTTATATAAACCTTGAAGTTTCCATCATTCATTGTCTCATTAAAGCTGCAGTGCATAACTTTTGATTTTTGTTGTTCTTAATGTTGTTGATGTTATTATTTTACAGCATAACCTGTTGTTAACCAGGTTGTATTGACTGACCAATTAAGAATGTAGTGGAAACTTCTTAACCAGTATGCCATCAGCATTTTAAATAAGGCCCCCCAAAAATCATATGACTGTGGTGACGATTGTGACATGTGCATTTGTATTTGTGTGTGTGAGTGTGTGCGTGTATATATCACTGCCTGTTCTGTATGTATTTTATTATATTGGCTTTGATAATAGCTGTACTGTCAGTGAAGTTGCACTGATTTTCTACAACCCTTACACAACATCATCTAGTGTCAGAGGCCATAAAATGGCACAGTCTTATCTTGCTTTTAACATACCTGGATGTCAGTAAATTATTAAATGTGTGTGCATGCGAGTGTGTGTTTGCGTTCCTGGTATTACTCATGTTGTGGGGGCCTAAATGTGTTAGTACAGTCACATTATGGGGACTTGTCCCCATAATGTGACTGTGGGGACTGTGGTGACTGTGGGGACTTGTGTTACTATGGGGACTTGTGTTATGTTATGTTATGGGGACTTATTTATGTTATAAGTCCCCATAACATAAATTATTGCATTTCAAGGTGAGGACATAAGTTAAGTTAAGGTTAGGATTAAAAGCAAGTCTGCATTGTACACTTGACTCCTTCCATTAATATTTTGTCCATCCTGACATTAGTGACAAGCATCAGCTCTACTAGACAGCAGGCAGTTTTTTACACTTCTCTCTCTAACCTGTTTATCTATTTGTGTTCACAGGTTTTAGATATATTTAGCTCCGCGTGCTCTTTTCATCTGTCACCAGTTATCAGTGCATCCATCCAATGTTATCCCTTAAATTCAATCTGTGCCGAAGCTCTGGAGTTGCTGCACACAACTGACTCTATATCTCAGTTGTGACAATAAACACTCACTCATTTTCTACCGCTTTATCCACTGAGGGTCACGGGGGGCGCTGGTGCCTATCTCCAGCTAACATAGGGCGAGAGGCAGGGGACACCCTGGACAGGTCGCCAGTCCATCACAGGGCCACATAGAGACAGACAACCATTCACTCTCCCATTCACACCTACGGGCAATTTCGAGTGTCCAATTAACCTAATCCCCAAATCTGCATGTTTATGGACTGTGGGAGGAAGCCGGAGTGCCCGGTGAGAACCCACGCACCACGGGGAGAACATGCAAACTCCTTGCAGAAAGCCCCTTGTGTGACAATAAACAATATATGATTAATGAACTTTAACACAAAAATTAAATGTGATATTTATGGATTAACATGAGATTAATCTGATGGAGTACATATATTATGATGGTATTAAATGCAACCACTCCAGCTGTAATGAAATGGCATTTTCTCCTTATGTAATCACAGATTAATTGTGTCACAGGCTTGTCACAGGCTTGTCACATATTGGCATATATATACAGACCCTTTCCAAAAAATTAGAATATCATGGAAAAGTTTATTTATTTCTATAATTCCATTCAAAAAGTTAAACTTTCATAGATTATAGATTCAGGGCCCACAATTTAAACTATTTCAAGTATTTATTTGTTTATTTTAACATAATTTGGGATTCCAGCTAGTAAAACCCACAAAAACAGGAATTCATAAAATTAGAATACTGTGGAGAAATCAATGGAAAGTCTAGTGGAAGGGCAAAATGTGGCAGGAGGAGATGCACCAGCAAAAACAGAGGACTCTGGGCTTCAGCGGATTATCAAACAGAGAAGATTCAAGAATGTGGCAGACATCCAGAAAGAGTGGAATGAGGCCAGAGTCACAGCTTCAAAAACCACCACATTCAGACGCATCCGGAAGATGGGCTACAACTGTCGGGTTCCTCGGGTCAAGCCACTTAGGAAGCATCTCATCTGGGCTAAGGTGAAGACGGACTGGACTGTTGGC
>JAFBJR010000316.1:745040-864852 GCA_016785285.1 Brachirus orientalis
TCTAATTTTTTGAATTCCTGTTTTCGTGGGTTTTACCAGCTGGAAGCCCAAATTATGTGCTATTTCAAGTATGTACAAATACATACTTGAAATAGCTTAAATTGTGGGCCCTGAATCTATAATCTATGAAAGTTTAACTTTTTGAATGGAATTATAGAAATAAATAAACTTTTCCATGATATTCTAATTTTTTGGAAAGGGTCTGTATATATATATATATATAACCAATATTTATTTATTTATTTATTTAAAGGATGCACAGTCATGTTTTGCCAGTTAGTTTAACTGCCTTTGTAGAATTTGGTGAGTGGTGGGAATTTAGTTAAACTTATGCAAAATGACTTAAGTACAGCTGTAATATACTGTATTTGGAATTGCATCTGGCATCTGGTCATAATGAATTACATGCTGGAAATGTAGGATCAAATAAAATGACTGCTCACATTGATTTACATAAAGAATCAAAGTAACTGTTTATTTGCACATTAAAAAACAACTTATTTAAAAAAATATGACAACACTGACACTTGTACAAAGACTATTGATGGTATATTTGTACTTGACGAAGAAAATCCCCCAATTTTATGAATATTGTGAGATACTACAGCTCACTCTTACCCTCAGTCAACTGTAAGTCATTTCATTTTGACATCATTTTTCAGATACTGGTAACTGATCTGGTAATCATTTTAATTACATAAACTACTGACTGCAGCTAAACAGCTTTAGCATTAGTATTAAATGTTCTTTACAAGAGTGGTCACTGTATAAATGCTTTTTGCCACAAAAAGAGACACAACCTTTAAAAAAGCAGTCTCATTAGCACTCTGACTGTTCCTGTATTTCTGATCATCAATCCTGTGGTGAGGTATACATCTAACCAAACTCTTCTGGGATCTGTCCTGGTATTCTGAAGCCAGTCTGTCCAGTCTGATCCAGAGTGCTTCTCGGGCTGGATGTGGCAAAGCTTGCTCGTGTCTCTAGTGTGCAGCTGGTCCTGTGCAGGAACTGCAAGAAGTTCTCATGGCCGAAGCCCTCATGGCTGGAAATGGCCAAATCCACTGGCTGAGTCAAGTAGCATCGCCTCAGCTTACAAAGTTCCTCCCTGATCTGTCGGTTGAGAAGCCCATAGAAAAATGGGTTAATTGCAAAGGAAGAATAGGCCAGCCAGGTGATTGCCTCGTCCAGGTCATCAGGGAGGCTGGGTGTTGCATACAGTGACAGATGGAGGTGAAAAGCAAAGTAAGGCAGCCAGCAGATTAGAAACTGGCCAACAATGAGCACTAGCGTAAGAGCAGCTTTGCCACCACCAAAAGGTCGATCGTGCATAATCCTGCGTGGAGCATTCTGGGTTGTGATGATGGTCGTCTGGCTGTTTATTGAGTCAGAGCGACGTTTTAGTGGATTATTTGTCCACGAGGGCAGTGGTCCATGCTGGCGTGCAGCCACCCGGGCCACTTTGTACACATTACAGTACACGGCAAAAATCACAACAGCAGGCAGGCAGAAACATGCGACACTGAAGATCACAGAGAAGATCCGTCTGTGATTGCTATGGCTCCAATGCAGTGAGCAGTGTGCAGCACGGATGGTGCTCAGGCTGCTATAGGCCGGCCACCCAAACACAGTGGACAGCCCCAGCACTGCAGAGGCCACCCACACCATCACCATAACAGCTGCAGTCAGCTTCAGCGTCATCTTCACCTCATAGCGCATAGGGTGGACAATGTAGTAGTAGCGCTCAACACTGATGGCCGTGATGGTGAAGATAGAGGCAGCTATGAGGATTACATTGAGGAATACATACACCTGACACTCAAGCACATTGAACATCACACCAGACAAGTAGGGAGAGCTAGATACAATCCCAAGTGGCATGATGAAGACAGCGCAGAGCAAGTCCACTGCACACAGATGACAGACAAAGGCAAATTTCCTGAGATGAGGGGCTTTTATGACAACAACCAGAACAGCAGTGTTGGCCAACAGAGCCAGAACATTCATGGTCACCATGAAAAATAACCCTGCCAGGTCCTTGAAGCGTGTCTGGGTGTTTGGAAGGGTGCCAAAGTGTCTGCTGGGTCCTGAGGGCATTTGTGCCCAAGCAGTGGTGTTGTCATTGTATTCAGGGGTCAGAGGTGGACTGTTTTCCTCCATGATTCATAATAACATTTTTAAAGTGCACATGCGTAATGTGCAGTGACGAGGCTAAAGGATCCCTCAGACGTCAGATAAAACAATTCACTCCTGTAAACAGAAAATAAATGTTATTTAACATTTACGGAAACTCGTATTTAAGATAATCTTGATAAATTGCTTTAGTTGATTTTTTCATGACTTTGATGAAAGGGTGAACGCATCACTGTTACCAAAGAGCAGATACAGAACTGTGGCTGTTTATTTGGACATATGAACAACCTGGTGGATGTAGGAGAAATAAGAAAACTTTCAAGTGTCCTTGTTGTGATTGCCACAAGTTGCAGTGAGTAACAAATTTTTGTTGTTGATGTTGATATTTATTTTTCTGCCTCTGTTTGGTCTTCGTGAACAGAAACAACGTAACATTAATTGTATGCTGCCTCCTTCATTTGAAAAAGGGCTCTGCCAAGCAATACTATCCAACCTAACTGAGGGAGCATTTGGGTGAATACACCAGCATACCAGGGGCGAGTGGGGGCAAGAGGCGTTGATCCCGTCAAACTGCCACACGATCAGCTCTGTTGAGCAGTGGAATTGAATTCTGAAGGTGCTTCTTTGTGTTTTGAGTCATATCTTCACTAACACAGTATTAGTGTTTTCTGCCTGTCTTAACAAAAATGAATCACTTCCTTTTTACCAGGTGAAAAGAGATCCAAACACAACTGAGAAACATGGAGAGAGTTGTGTGGTGCTTATACACTTAATCCGCATTGTGTGAACTAATTTGACAATGATTTGAATCTGACAAACATTTGTTTATTTTGAAAATTAAGAGGAAAAATTAAATGTTTATATTAAATGTTTACAGGGACAAGTGAGCGTAATGCAGATGATATCACTAACACATCATTAGGATAGACACGGCTCCTCCACAGTCAAAGAGGACTTCACTGTCCTGTGTATGTTAGGCTGAATGGCACCAAACACTTACAGTATCTACAAGTAATTACATGCAGAAATAAATTACATTTTTTTGTTAATCCCACCAAAATCCACAAGTCACTGAATCACTGAATTATCATTACCCAGAACAGAGTATTGGGAATTTTGTCCAAAATTGTTTACAGTATTTGTGGCAAAAAGGCCAGTTTGTCCTCTCTCTCTGTTTTGTGGGGGACCTGATCAGTTGGAATGATTCATGCAGGACAACGTGTCTTTCTTCCATCCTTTCCAAATCCTTTTGAAATGAAAGATAATGCGTGTGCTTGTTTTAGCCCAGCTGCAGGGAACTATAGCATCATTGATTAGTATGTATTCAGAGTCACCCTGCACCACAGTATCAAAGGGGAAAATTCTCATTCACAGAGCCCTGACCCCTAATCATTGAATGGCTGCAGTTTTGTATGAAACATAAACAGCAAACATTGGCTAAATACACATCCTGTGCTTACTGTACATTTTCACCACCACAATTCAAATAATCATATTAATGTGTTCTTTTCCTCCATTGTTACTGCAATTGACCTCCCTCCCTATACCAACTCTGTGCTCATTGTAATTAGGTTTCATCTGTACATGGCAGTGCAAGATCCCAATTCCTAAATACTGTACTAAATGCTGCCACTGATCCACTGACGCTCTCCACAGCTGTAATCTTCTCTGGTTGACAGCTATTGCCACACCATGTTTAATCCGAAACTTATCCCCACAAACAGCATGCACGTGTGTATTTACATTCTTCCTCTTTAAGTCCATGTCTTATTGCTGATGATCATTTTCGGCCCCAAGTATAATTATGTATGATTAATTTAAGAGAAAGATGTGCAGACATTTTTTTTTTATTTTACCTCAGCTACAGTTTATCTCTGTAACATAATGCAGTTGTCAATATCTCACTGCAGTTGTCAATATCTCACTGTTTCAGGACAGATGTTTGCTCAATGCTCAGAGGATCATAGTAATCACTATTATGTATTACCACATCACAAATACATTTATCGCCTAATCACTAATGACAAGTCAACTGAACTGTGACAGAAAATTAGGTTTGTGTCATCATATTCTAGCTGCTGATTCGGGGGGGGAAAAAACTTACCAATTAACTTGAAATTGGCTGCAGTTCCCATTAAGAAGTTTTCCACTTAGTCTTGTAAAGTGGAGTTTACTTCCAAAGCTAAGTGATGAATTATTCTGAATCCTCAGAAGTCTGTGCTCAGTGCTGATCCACGTCACAGAGCCCTCTCAGGAGCCATGCTGCCATGTTGCAACTTCTGATGAAAACTGTTTCTTTTTTCTCTCCTGATGAAACAGATGGATGAGCCTTAAAACAAGCTCACTTGGAGGGCTGATACCAACAGACAGAGAGGCGATGTGCTGTGAGTTCAGTGAGGCGGCACAGCTGGCTCGGGGGGCGGGGGTGGGGGGGGAGGAGCCGGCAGTTGGTGATTTGTTTGCATCACACCTTTCAAGAGTGGATGACTCTATCAAATCAGCACACACATACACCTATCTATAGGTAGGACACTGATTGACATCCAAAGATCCTTAGCTGAACCTTTACCTTCTACCAACCTGTGTCTTACCTAAACTCAGATGTATAACTTGGAACCAAATTATAACCAAAAAAAAAAATCCTTTTTAATATTGTAAACTATTTCTAATAACTGACTTAATCTTATACTTTCTCAGAGTCTGGGTCCGACTCCAGCACAGATGGGTCACATGAGATTTTCTGGGGTTGCCAAATAATAAATCTACCGAATCTTTTTCCAGCTTTCTACTCAAGACAAGGCAATCAAGCAACCACATGTTAAATAAAGATGTGATTAATTTTTCAAATATATATCTATTGCAATTGGCTTTACCTATTCCAAATAATATTAGGTGTTAAAAGAGTCAGGAATGTTATTATGCATTAATTTTTCGATGGTTTGCCATTTAATGTTTGTCACAATTAAAAACCGGGTCCTCATGTAAAAATGCTTTCCATGTAGCATTAAACAGAGTTCAGCACTGACACCTGTTGGTTGCTTGGAAAACAAAAACTGTATATGCATATGGGAGCAACCCCTTTCAAACAGAATATGAGTTACAAAGTTTTATTATCCTTCACTTGTGAACAACAAACCCTAGCATTAGGGTAGCAGATGTTGTGGAAGCTTAATTTCCACTTCTGGCTTTTCTGAAAAATAAAAAAGAGAATCTCAAACATAGTGTTACTTAATGTATTGCACGATTTGTAGAGAACAACAAAGTACAGCAAGATCTCTTTAGATTTTGAATATTTCAAACATTAAATACTTTCAAATCAATAAAGGCCAGCTGACTAAATGTACTAGAAATGTTTGACTAGAACTGACTTCACAAGCCTGCTGTTCTGACACGGTCACATCGGATTTAGTAAGAACTTTTGGTTGTTGACTACACACATTTAATAGAATTGTTCAGTGACTTGAAGATTACCAGGTTAAACCTTATACAGTTTGCACATATAATAGACAAAAATTAAAGTAAAAAGGGAAGAAGTCTGAAAAAATAACTGAATACAATCTCTAGATGTCATTATTAAACTAGATGTAGATTAAATAAATGTATCTGTCACACACTGCTATTATAAATGAAAACCAACAAATTAGGGCAGAGTTGAAGTGTTATAACTGAGAGTCATTCCCCATTGCTTCATTTTCAGGCAGGAGTGAAGAATCGTGGCAAAGGCTTTGATCAGTGATTGCTTTGTTTTCAGGTTTAACCAAACCCATCCTCTTCTTTAATAATTTGTCCTCATTATTCAGCTTTGTCCGGATTGCTGTCTTTATTTGGCTGCAATCAACACCAAACTTGTCTGCCACGTGATCTGAAAAGGTTTGTAATAGAAATTCTTATCTCCACTGTGGTTTAACAGATTTATAAATAATTAACAGTACTGTGTGCCATCTTACCGATTATACTTCTCAGGATCTCAGGTGGTAGTTGCGGCTTGTGGCAGTCCTCTCCTGTGAAAGTGTTCCTCCGGCCCTGCAGAGAGTGTGTGGCCAATGTTTCTCTGTCAAAAAGTATCATCAGCAGCGCTGAAGTGTATTTCTTGTAGTCTGCAATCTCTGCAATACGCTCATAAAGGTTTCTGGGGACTCGAAGATTCTCAGCGAGAAACAGAAAGTTCTGATCATCCTAAGGGTAAAAATAGAAAAAGTTAGTTCCAAAAAATACATATTTAAATCTCACCCAGACTGTACTGCTTTAGCAAACAGTCTACTGTTGACAAATCAAATAAATAAGGGGAAACCAGAAATATGAGCTCTGACCTCTGGGATACTGTGAACTGCTCTCATCTCTGCCTCGGACTGAGCCAGGAAAGAGCAAGTGCTTTCATCTTGAGAGTTTTGTGGTCCGACTCCTGCCTCTCCTCCATGAAGAACGTGATCCAGGGTGACACGTAATTCATGTGCTGTGTGTCTCATCTGCATCATTAGAGTGTTCATCTCTGCAAGAAGTATTGTATCAGTTTAAAAATGTTGACACTGGAGCAGGATCATTTGTAAATACTAAAATTGTAAATTCTAAACTGCCAAAATTATATGTTCAAAAGAAAATTTGTTGCCTTACTTTAATAAGCAGTTGTTTTTAGTAGAGAATAAAAAAAATCCCCTTTATTCAATTAGGTTAGGTAACTTAAAAATCTGTGTTCATTTGCCAGAGTTTCAGAAAGGTCAAGTATACTGATGAAAATTAAATAGAAGTCAGTTAAAGAAACTCTCAGTTTAAATACATTTAAATAATCAACCAGTTACCAGTAACATTCTTTAAAATGCATATGTATCTATAGTATGATGTCAGTGGAGTAAGCAACAATGTGCCCTCAAACTGATTAATTACCTCCGGGAAGGAAAGTTAATGGGGTGATTTTGATGACATTTTCTGGGGGTGCAATTTTTGGCCCAAGGAAGAAATTATTAGATTTTGTTATTGGTCTGAAAATAGATTACCTTTAGAGTGTACTAAAACAGTGGAAACGTGAGCAGTGTTTTTTTGTGCTCTCTGGGTGCTTTCTCTAGCTGATATATAAGCCATCTTTATCACCCACCTTTCAGCTCCCTCAGCTCTCTCTCAGCCAAAATCCTACATCTGCGTTCATACTTGAGCTGGGCCTGCAGCTGCTCTATTTTCATCAAGAGACTGATGGTGTCTGTTCTGATTCCTGGACTTGAAATATTTTCCTCATCAAATTCAATGGTGTCATTCTGCCACAATGAGAAGAGATCAGAACAACATTTTCCATGCACAGTTAGATAAATTGTGTTTGTAAACAAGGACCAATGTGGGATTTTCTATGGCTAATGACAATGCCAATATATAATAATGTATAAATTGAACATTAAATACATGAAAGAGGTTGTCAAAAACCATCAATTTTCTGATGACAAAAATGTATATACTTAAAGTTTCAAATTATAATCAGCCAAATAATTAAAAATCACATGTGTAAATTCTTAAAAATGGCAAAAATGGCTTTTTAATAGGTCTACACCTAGCATTACTCCTGTTGAACATTAAAGTCCCTCACCTCATTGTTGGGATAGGGTGAGTAGCTGGACTCTTCGGGCAGCCTGTATTTATCCTCCACTAGATCACATCCAAATTCCGGTGCATCTGAGCTGAGTTTTATCATCTTCATAGGCGGTTGTGCTGGGGTCGTTCCTGTGTCTCTCTTGGGAGGCATTGGGGACGTCAAAAAACTAAAAAATCTGACAAGAAGAAATGTGTGTTCAGTTTAGTCATAAAATATTGATTTTTTTTTTACAACGGAATAATAAAAAAAACTTCAAGTTTAACTTTTTTTTCGTTTATTATTCGATTTATTTAAAGGATCACTTATCCGAGGCAACAATGAAAAGTTAGTTCCTGAACGCATCCCTCCACCCCCTGCCTCCACACACCCACCAACTAATATCCAGATTGGAAACAGTGAGTGACACAATCTGTCATTTCAAGCATTTTTCCAATACAGGTGGTATTTTTAACATTAGACATGTTCGGAAGAGGCTCACCTGGCCGTGCAGCTCGACCTCAAGGATAAACAGTAACGACACACACTGAGGACAAAGCCAGCGCAGTAAATGAAAAATACTGCGTAGTAGAGGAAGTAGTAGTACTACTGCAGTAGTACAGTACATAGATCCTGATACAATTGAGGCTCATTGGCAACAGCTGAGCGAAATATTTGCAGGTAAATATGTGTGAAATAACGCCTTCGTGCTTATCTTCAACTCTTTGTATCACACATATTTATAAAACCACTGTTTATATTTATTTTACAATTATGCGCGGAACAAATGTTCGAAAAATCATTCCCCGAGGGAAGAATTTTCCCAGGTACAATTTCCTGTCCGTCGTAATTCTAGCTTTGAACCAATGGACGTTCAGAGTTTTTAGGAAAGGCGGGACAACTGAATGAAACCGTGGGTTTTAGCCAATCATCGTCTCTCTTCTAATCCGACCGAGCGGCGTGGTTTGGTTGGCGTGTACCCATGTGGGTTCAGTGTTGACTTGGAGAGTGAACTCGTCCACTGTGGAAATTTGCGTGTGGTTTTTGACAATGTCGTCGTCTTTTTTTATAAAGACCAAAGTAAATCCCAAACTATCAAAACGTGGAAAAAATACATCGACACTAAAACGAAAGGTAAGTTAGCATGTCTGTTTGCAGAAAGCAGCTAATCCAATGGTTTGACTAAAGCAAATTACACAAGTTGAGCTGCAGTCAACAACATTTTAACACTGTTAATGTAACTAATGTAACTAACGTGATCTTCTGATAGAATTTAGAATTTATTTGTTTCCCTGCTCTAGGGTGATGGAGATTCCGGGGCTAAGAGCAAAGTTCGAGCAAAGAAACCCAACTCCAAATACAACGAAGAAATTTCGAGCGACTCTGAGCCGGAGAGGTAACTTTTTCTTGTGTTAACATCGGACTGTGGCTTGACTACGGAATGCATTTGAGCAGTTGTGGTGACTATTTGTGTTGGGTTTGCTGCAGTTCTACAGTGCCGAGGAAGAGGCAGTCCAAGGAGGAGAATGATTATGCGGAAACACCACAAGAGAAGAAGCTCAGATTGGCCAAACTTTACCTTGAACAGCTGAAGGACACAGGTAATTCTACAGTGTAATATACATGCTGCAACGAGCTCTAAACACTATAGTCCCAGTTTGTATTTATTGTGTGATATCTGTTTTCGTCAGAGGAGAAGAATACTGAAGATGAGGATCTCGAGACTGATCTGATTGCTGAAAGACTTGAAGAAGAAGTGGTGAGAAGTGTCCTAGGGGTAAAACTGTGTCAAGGGTGTACAGTTGCTGAGGACACAATCCTATATCAAAATGTAGTGCTACTCACCACCTAAAAAATGTCCATCATGAAACTGTGAAAGGGTTTTATTATCATACAGTTTAATGTTTAGTGACAGTAATGGTATTCATTGTGGTTGTCTTTCGCTGTAGCACATCTGTTTCAATGCTACAGTGTCTTCCATTCTCTGATCTCTGTCATCAAAAATGCATTTTCACCCAGATAACTGCCGCTCACTTTATAAGGACCATTGTCTGCGTACACTGTGGATAGTTGTGTGAGAAAATCCCAGTAGATGAACAGTTTCTGAAATACTCTCTGGCAGCCACAGCAGGATCTAAGTCACTTGAATCTCCCTTCAGCCCCCCATTCTGAAATTCTGTCTGGGCTTAAGCACGTCTTCATGCCTAGATGCTCTGAGTTGCTCCCTTTTAATTTGCCTATTAAATATTTTAAATATCCCTAATAGAGTGGCTGGTGAGTGTACATCATACTTGATGTCATCCCTATGTTTATTAGATTCATTGTAATGATTCTATATGACTGCTGAAATCACTTTCGAAGGCATCAACAGTTTGATGTAACATCTGCCCAGCCTTTTTCCAGACAAGATGGCTGGTATAAATATATTACTTATTAGTGCAAGATTCAAAAATCAGGCAGATATTAATGAATCAGTTTTATTTATTGAGAGGCTTGGGGGCGGTCATTAATTTTTTAATGGATACACAGGAATACTTATCTCAAGAAGGTCAGTGTTATTAATCTTGGTGTGTATATATATGTTCTCAGCTCGAACAGAAAGGAAAACTTCAGCGACTCATTGCCAAAGATGTAAGTATGGAACATGTCATCTGTTATGCTACCTTGCCATAAATCTACAAAAACAAACTGACCTTAAATTTTTAATTTGTTTCAGCTCATAGAGCCAGATGCTTCAGAGATACGAGTTTTAAGAGGACATAAACTTCCAATTACCTGTCTGGTCATATCTCCTGATGACAAGTTCATCTTTTCTGCTGCCAAAGACTGCTCCATTATTAAGTGTATGTACGCAACATCAGCTATTTTGTGAACATTTTCTTATATTTTCAAACGCTTGCTATAATAGGGTTTTGGTTTGTTTTTGTAGTTTAAGTTAATTATGTTTGTCCTCTTACAACTTAAGGGGATGTTGGGATTGGCAAGAAGCTGCATACAATACCTGGTGGAAGGAAAGGAACAGAGGATCGGCACATTGGACACACAGCTCACATCCTGTCCATGGCCATATCATCAGATGGAAAATACTTAGTGAGTTACGCTTTCTCTGTTTGTTGTGTCAGTTTTGGGACACCTGCATATTAAGCCAGTGTTGCATCGTATTGCAATAACATCAACTGTTTCCATGTTTTTAGGCAACTGGAGACATGAACAAACTGATTATGATTTGGGAGGCAGAAACCTGTAAACATCTTTACAAATTCACTGGACATAAAGGCTCAGTGTCGGTATGGTCCTCCTTTTTCAATCTCATTTGTTTACTTCTACATGTTTTTATTATTGTCTCTCTGAGGTCTTGTAAATAATATCAAATATATTTTTCTTTTAAGGGTCTTTCATTCAGGAAGGGAACTCATGATCTGTACAGTTCGTCTCATGACCGTTCGGTCAAAGTCTGGAACGTGGATGAAAACGCATATGTGGAAACTCTGTGAGTAACCAGTTAGTGGATAATTTCCATTATTGCCAAATACTTGGAGTAGTCTAGGATGTGTGAATTAAACTGATTGTAAATGTCTGTAGCTTTGGGCATCAGGATGCTATCACAGGGCTGGACAGTTTAAGCCGTGAGTGCTGTGTGACAGCAGGAGGACGCGATCGCACCGTGAGGGTGTGGAAAATAGCCGAGGAGTCTCAGCTCGTCTTCCACGGCCACGAGTGAGTCTCTCTTCTTCTGTCACCCATGTTTGTGTGTCCTTCTTGTTGGAACAAGTTCAGATAACTATTAGGTTCATGCTGAGTAAGTCACAATTTTAAAATGGGTAACTAATTATAATAGCTTGAGCTGACAGTGAAGGGTTTACAATGGTTATAAAAAGTAGTGAGGTTAAAAAAAAAGGGTTAGGGTTAAAAATAAAAAGCAAATCTCAAATGTTGCAGTGTTTTGACACCTCTGACCCAGGGTTTACACAGGGCTGTTAGTGTTTTTAATTACGGGAATTCATATCCTTAAATTCTCATCCTTGCATTATCATATAATGTAGTTCATATTTTAATTCTTTCTCATGGTAATGCCCTGTCACATTTTAATACTTGCAGTGTAAATATTTGAGGTCACGTCTAAAATCAGTGCAGGACTTACTGACTGTAATGTAACTCTATCAGTGTGTTAATTTTACTCTTGTGATGTGCGTTGTTCTTCTCTGTTAAGATTAAAAATGCAGGACATGCCAATGCTATAAACAGTAGTTTCTTGAGGATTTTGTTTGTGTCATAGTTTCAGAATTGTTTCTCCACTAGTATTAATTCTGCTTATTGTTCCATCACAGGCCAAAGAAAAATTCAGTCAGGTCCATAAATATTGGGACATCGACACAATTCTATTCCTTTTGGCTCTATACACCACCACAATGGATTTGAAATAAAATGAACAAGATGTGCTTTAACTGCAGACTTTCAGCTTTAATTCAAGGGTGTTTACATCCAAATCAGGTGAACAGTGTAGGAATTGTAATTACAAATGTAATGAGACAATTGGCTGCTCAGCTGTTCCTTGGCTAGGTGTGTGTTATTCCCTTATTATCCCATTTAAAAGGGGCAGATAAAAGGTCTAGAGTTCATTTCAATTGTGCTATTTGCATTTAGAATCTGTTGCTGTCAACTCTCAATATGAGATCCAAAGAGCTGTCACTATCAGCGAAGCAAGCCATCATGAGGCTGAAAAATCAAAACAACCCCATCACAGAGATAGCAAAAACATTAGGTGTGGCCAAATCAACTATTTGGAACATTCTTAAAAAGAAAGAATGCACCGGTGAGCTCAGCAACACCAAAAGACCCGGAAGACCACAGTAAACAACTGTGGTGGATGACTGAAGAATTCTTGGTGAAGAAAACACCCTTCACTTGGCCGGTTCAAGAACACTCTCCAGGACGTAGGTGTATGTGTGTCAAAGTCAACAATCAAGAGAAGACTTCACCAGAGTGAATACAGAGGGTTCACCACGAGATGTAAACCTTTTGTGAGCCTCAAAAACAGGAAGGCCAGATTAGAGAGCAAGCAGGAACTGAAGACAGTTGCAGTAGAGGCCTGTCAGAGCATCACCAGGGATGAAACCCAGCGTCTGGTGATGTCTATGCATTCCAGACTTCAGGCTGTAATTGACTGCAAAGGATTTGCAACCAAGTATTAAAAAGTGAAAGTTTGATAATTTGTCCCATTACTTTTGGTCCGTTTAAAATGTGGGAGGCACATATACACACTGTTGTAATTCCTACACTGTTCACCTGATTTGAAAGCTGAAAGTCTGCAGTTAAAGCATGTCTTGTTCATTTTATTTCAAATCCATTGTGGTGGTGTATAGAGCCAAAAAGAATAGAATTGTCGATGTCCCAATATTTATGGACCTGACTGTGTCTTGTGTCTTCTGTTATTTTCTTCCATCAATAAGACATTTTGCAATAGCTGTTTTGGACAGTTTTCTAACACCTCTATGAATCATAGAGAAAGACTGACATCTTTTATTTTGTTAACCTGCAGAGGTTCAATTGATTGTATCCAACTCATAAATGAGGGACACATGATAACAGGAGCTGATGACGGGTAAGACGACAGTGGTTCTAACTTTTTGTGGCCTTTGTTGTGCTTATACATCCACTCATGTTTCTCCTTAATCCCTCTCAATGATCTCAGGTCTGTGGCTCTTTGGAGTGTAAACAAGAAGAAGCCTCTATGCACTGTAAAGCAGGCTCACGGTTGCTATGGTGATACAGAGCTGGAGCAGCCACACTGGGTCGCTTCGGTCGCGGCGCTTCAGAACTCGGATACCGTAGCTTCAGGTGCCTGTGGCTGTGAGAGTTGTCTTTTAAAGTTTTTCTATAACGTGTAAAATGAGTCCTTTTCACGGTTTTCTTGAATGCAGTTAATTAATATAATTAATTGATTTTTACAGGTTCACATGTTTTCATTTACTTCAGGAAGTTCACATATATGAACCTACATTGTATCAGACAGCTAAGCAGCAGCGGTTTTTCTATACAGGTTCACACAACTCACAGGTGCAGCTCTGGAAGTGTGGCCAGAATTTCCGTGGTCTGGAGCGTCTCTTCAGTGTACCAGTGGTAGGCAATTACCACCACTCTTATTTAGTATGTTTTCAACTCGTCATACATATGACGAGTTGTTTGAGATGAAGATTATAACCTAATGCTGAAATATTTTGATCTGGTGAGGATTTGGATCCTACTAGAGGACTTCAGGGTCATACTTTCTGCATTTGCATGTGTGCAGAGGCCCATGAGGGTTTGCACAATGTAAAATCAACCAATCGACCTCCAGCATGACTTTGTGCAGACTGCATGCTCAACGTCTCAATCTTCCTGTAGCACAACACATTCCAGTCCGCTTGGTGACATACTCACCGTTTGGTCTAAAGAGACTACAGACATTGGTAACCATAGAAACTTGCCTTGCCTATGAGGAAGTTTGCCAGTACCTGAGTCAGCGCTCAAAGAATAGGACGATATAAAAGATGTAAATTATTTCCTAGTGAGAAATAGTCGCTACTGAAAGTATGACCCCGTCCCGAGGAAGTGTATTTGCATGGGCAGGTGTAAGTTGCTAATGATATCTTTGTGTCAAACACTGACAGTCACCGGTCTTTTTTAAATGTATCTCTCCCTCTGGTTTTGCTCCCAGTCTGGATTCATCAACAGCCTGAAGTTCTCCAGCACCGGTCAGTTCTTGGTGGCAGGAGTTGGACAGGAGCACAGGTAACTGTATTTACTCGTTTCCATAGAAACTACATAGTTTGCATCACTCAGTAAATGTTAAGTGTTGGTTTACTGGCAGTGAATAAAATGTCCACTTGGTGGCAGTGTTCATCTCTTCATTAGCTTCTGCCACAGAGGATGAAAAGGCAATCTACTTTTCCCCTCAAGTGAAGCATCTATTATGTCTGAGTTTTTTCTGTAAAAGCATGAACCTATTTGACTCAGTCCAATGGTAGTTAATGATGAGAATAATTGTCCTCACTACACAATCTGTACAAAGTAAACAGAACAAAATCAGTAAGACAATCATATTGGAGAACTTCTTTCTTTGCCTTGTTTTAGTTATTCTCATGAAATGCAACTACATTTCATGCTACTCCTTTAGTTTTCCTGATCTGAACATGACATCCATGATTGTTAATGATCTTGGAGGGCAGTTTAGCATTTGGTTTGAATAATTCAAGACATATCTGCAGAAACCTGACCTTAATTTGAATTCATACAACCAATGAATATGTGTGTGTTGTTTTTTTTATTATTTTTTTTGCTGCCTAAAGATAATAAAAAAAAAACAAACACTTTGATTCCAACCAGAGCAGACACTAGTCTGAATACAGCCAGAAGGATAAAGTTATTTACAGAATTTCATTTTCCTCTTTAATATGAATTCCAACAACCCATTTATCAGAGCCAGAGGATGGAGCTGCATCAAAACATGACGGTTAAATATAAAATGACTCTGATCAAATCAGACTTTGGATTTGTGATCTTGCACAATGTTTTTTTTTCTGAACTTAATGTCTGATTTGTATTATTCACTGTTTTCAAACAGTTGGTTTGCATAAAGATTTGAGGTAGAGGGTTTTTATCACTGTTGAACTGTGGAGGTCCTCAGAAGTGTTTGTCACAGTTTGAAACTGGAAAGTGGGAGCTGGTCATAAAACAAGCTTTTATCTCTGTGTCTGTTTCACATTTTGCTGTTTGGACGTATTACCTCAGATTCATAGTTTCTGTTTGTACTCTTCAGGTTGGGTAGATGGTGGAGACTTAAAGAGGCCAAGAATGGAATCTACATTATTCCTCTCAAAAAGAAGCTTCCTAATCCAGAGGAAGCTAAGGTGGCTGAATGAATATTGCATGTTTTCTTTTTTTTTTTTAATTAAAGGTTTAAAAATCAACTATATATGCTGTCTTTATTTGTGGATTGTATTTAAAGAAAAATATGCTTCTTGGATGAAGTACATAGATGTGTTGTGTGATATTTCTGATATTCGTTTTGTGCTTGTTTGCTTTGACCACCTGGATTTGACCAGTTGCCATGAAGCTGTGTCATAGGAATCAGGCCATTTTGTGATACAGCTACTTTGAATTTATATTATTGAAAGTTGTCCTAATTAAGGCTTCTCCATCAGCTGCTTGTAAAAGGGGTAATGGGTTTAGTTTGGAGCAACACTACGAGCATTGTCATGGTAACTGCTTCTCCATGGGCTGTTGTCAGTGGTTACCAACTGAATCAAATGTAAAGTTGCTATTGATCAGAGTAACTTATCTGCCGAGTCTTTTAAAATTCACTTTAAATTAAAGATAGCTTAACGTGATCTGACTGTTGTCAGAAAATGTTTTGAAGAAATGCTTAAAAAATTCAAAATAGCAATTTAGTGGGACAATGTTTTCAATCATTCTTGTGGACAGTGCTATATCTTAGCACTCTCTTCAGTTTTCCTGCAGGTGTCCTTTTGGGCTTTGGACAAGAATGTTGCTCTCCTGCACATAATGTATGGTTTTATTACATATATTTATTAGTTCCGTCATGACATACATGATAAATAGGAAAAAAAACTATTTTCCACTTTTTTATAATCAAACATTATCCGTGGTGTTTCAGAATAAAGGATAGAAGTCTTTGCGAACACAATTTTGAATATTTTAATAGACACTACTTGTACAACGGCACAGCTTTAACTAGTTGCGTTAATAGTCCTAGTTACAGTATAGTGCTGCTATCTAAACAACAAATACATGTCACAGTAGTAGAGCTGAATTATAAATCATGCTGCAACTGTTAAAAAAAAGTTCATGCAAACTTTCCATTAGGGGTTTTTGTTTCTTTTATCTCATACAAATAAACTGAAATGACAGTATAGTTTGCTTTTGGAGAGGAAAAACTGAATCCCTCCCTGTGTCTTAAAAGCTAATTTCTGTGAATTACTGCAAACACTTTGAATAGTGTCAAGAAAGAACATTTTTGAACTCAGACAATGTGATGTTTAAACTTTTAATATGAAAAAACATTGTATTTACATAAATTACAAGGCAAGGAAAGCACACACTGTTACACCAATCTACAGCAACACATCCTCTATATAGTCTAGTGGTCTAGTCTTCATCACATTCACTACGGTTAGTCACATACTTTTTAACAGAAAGGGATTCAATTATTTCATAGCCTTTTTTTGTCAATGTCTACAACATTTGGTTATAGATTCACAGCACTAAGGATGCGATAAGAACAGCTTTTTTTTTTGTTGTTTTGTGCAACACTATTGCTTCACAACATACCCATTTGACGACAACACTTTTTCAGACAAGGCACGGTGCATTTAATCACATCTACAGTATCTGCAAAACCAAAGGGATCACAGCATCTATACAAAAAAAAGGCTTTACATTTGATACATACTGCTCGCTGTGGGAGCTCGCTGTGTTTCACTTCCACAGTTGGTTACCCTGACCACTGACAGCCCAGACTGAGTTATCTCTCTGCGCGCAGCATGTTGGATGACATGAGGGCTCCGTTGCTCACAGTCCTGTTTGATGAAGGGGCGGCTGATGGAGGGATGGTCTCTTTTGTGCTTATAGAGGAACTTTTTTTTTTTTTTTTTTTGTTCACAAAGAGGATGTTGTAGAGTCCACCACCTCACGGCCGTTGCAGAC
Organism: Brachirus orientalis; assembly: GCA_016785285.1. NCBI lineage: Eukaryota > Metazoa > Chordata > Actinopteri > Pleuronectiformes > Soleidae > Brachirus > Brachirus orientalis. The sequence continues at coordinate 762,427 of JAFBJR010000316.1, forward strand.
TGCTGGCACATAGTTTGAGGCCGAACCTGGGAGAATAAAAACATTAGCCAGGGAAGAATGTTTCACTGTGTGGAAACAGAACTGTGAACCAGAGATAAAGGCTGTGAGCAAACGCTATAGTCCGTCATGGGTTCAAAGTCTCAACTGAGAAAGACTTATAGACTTATAATGTGAGAAGTAACTAAGTATGTTTACTTGAATGCTACGTTAAGATATAAGTGCTTTTACTTAGTGCTTTCCTCCGGAATACTGGCTCTACTAATCAATTATTTAAAACCACTTTTTTGTTACTAAGCTGATTTACTTACAAAATTACTTACAAAATCTAAATAATTCTAGCAGTACAGTATAATTACAGTATAATATATAACAGCAATAACACAGGGAAAGTGTGTGAGTCTCCTATCTCTGGAAAAGAAAATAATGGTACAAAACTTGTTTTCTGTTCATTCATGACAATTGCACCATATTGGCAGTTGTCAGCTAATTAATAAGCTATAGATAAAAGTGTAGTAAAAAAAGGCAACTGGACTTAGTTGAATTTCTTGAAGACGTTTCGCCTCTCATCCAAGAGGCTCCTTCAGTTCTTCAGTTCAGAACTGAAGAAGCCTCTTGGATGAGAGGCACTTTTGGATACCATGACCTGGATGACTGAGAATCTTCACAGACTATAGATAAAAGCTTATCTAACGTGAAAGGAAACATAATAACTGCATTTTAATTGCTTAGCCAGGCTGATGCAAGAGCAGCGGAAACACAAAACAAAACCGTAAGTTTCCTGCTGTCAATTTTCCTTTCAAACTCATGTTTGATGAGGTTCAATTATATCTGCAGTACAGTATAAACCACTGGTTGTGTTTTTACGAATTGTGCAAAATATTGCAAGTAGATGCAACTCCGTTGTTGATTGCACAGATACAACAAATCTCCTTTTATGGAAACCTCAACTGACGTTAGGTATGAAGTTGCAGCTGGAACAGAAATTGCAAATTGGGATTAAATTTCTAGTCAGTGAAATGCATTACACAATTAGTTTATGCAGCATTTATCGCTTTAGGGTTTACTGTCGTGCGTCCCTGACAGGGTGGTTACCGTGGGTGTTTATTGCTACCTTTAGAGTAGCTGGAGCTGGGGGCGGAGGCAGAAGTGGACACTGTGGCACTGAAGCGGTTCGCTGTCACCCTGAGTGTGGCCACGTTTTTCTGGGGCTGGAACAGGATGATGTGGATCTTCGGGGCAAAGAGGCAGCCAAGAACCACTGAGCCGCTCAGGCTGACAGAAACACACATGGTGGTGGTCTGCACCTGTGAGGAGTGGGTGACGATGAATATGTCAGTCTGCTGCAGAACATTTTTTGTCCCCCCCTTTTTTGTCTTCAAAGAATAAATAAAAGTTTGCTCAAACAGAAATCTTCCCCCTCCCTGACCCACATAAACACTCCAGAGTATCACAGAGCCAGAAACTGTGACAGTGATTATACTGATAAACGATAAACCATTTATGCAGTTCCCCCCCAGAGTAATCTCCAAAATACACTGTAACTGTTGACTCTCAATGGTGACATATTCTCCCTTTCTGTTTTATGTGATAGTAAACTGAATGTATTTAGGTTTTGTACTATTTTTCTGACACCAGATGACATGCTACGTTTTTAGGAAATTGTGACATTTCATTTTCAGAACAAAACTCATTCTATCTCAGCTGGAATTCATGGATTTATTTATTTATTTATTTAAGTGTATAAAAAATGAATAATTAATAACAGTGTTGGTCTCTCGAGGTACTGTATATTCTAAAAGCAAATGTGATTTGGTTTCTTGTTTTTATATGAATAAAATTTGCACAGATTTCTGGCCAATATTCTTTTTCTCTTTCAGAATGTTTTTAAGGATGAACAGACAATAAAAAAAACTGACTTTTTTTTGTCTGTAGAGCAGCAGATTATTCAAAAACACAGCTTTCTGAATTGATTGATCAAGTTTTTGCGCCAGTACAAAACATTAATTCCATATCTAGCTTTTAACCTTTTAGCTCTTGTTTATTTAAATCTAATGCATCTCTCATGTTTTTGTTTGTATTTCTTAAACTGAAAACAGCTGCCTGCTGCAGAGGAAAAGGATGCTATGAGAGCAATGAGCCTGAAACAAATAAACAAAACATTCTGATGAAAGATGCAAAAGCAGATCAGGATTATAAAACTACTCTGTTCATCATTAATAGCAACTACGTTCATGCAGTTCTATTATTAACATGTAAATAAAGGTTTTACCCCCTCCTAAAAATATTCAAAACAGTGTAGTCGCACCCAAAATATCGTCTTTTTATGTTACATGTGTTTTTTCATCTTACACCATTGTCCACGTTTCCAATTTCAATAATGTATGCGCGTGTGATCTTTTCAATTATGTATGTTAGCAAGTCTAATTGTGTGTTAGACGCATGAATATGAGACGAGAAGAAGAACGTGAGACAGGCACAGCTGGTCGTCCTGGAAAGTCAGGGCCGTGTTAGTCATATTTCAGCTGCTAATGTGAGCTGACTGCTGCGGTCATCTTCCTCTTCCCACCCCACTGGTTACCCCTGCAGCCCAGGAACTTCTATTTGAAGAACCAGAGCATGAAGTGAGATCCCTCCTAAACACACTGCAATGCTGCGGATATATGAAACAGATATTCCGGCCTAAAATTACTTTCTTGCAGCTTTTTCACTTTAACAGCTAAAATTTATTAAGCACTGTAAGGACATGCTGTGGTACAGTGTGAAGCTTACTGTGCTCTAAATTTAAAATTGACAGCGAGGAGAATGAAGTTACATTTTTCATTTCACCAAATGCTTTAGTCAGTCGTTAGTATGACTGGTTTTTCAGTTGTTTGAATTGTAGCTTTTTTTTATTTGTATTTAATTTTGACAAATGGTCTGTATTTCTTCACACACCTTATTATCTTTATGATTCAGTATTTTTAATTTACTGCAGATAAACTTTCAAAAAAAATCTATTTAACAGTGTGGGAATGAATGTGTGGTAAGCCACTGGTTAGTTACCACAATGAGGGAACTGACTGATTGCTATGGATAGATGATAAAATAAGAATTATGATTTAAAATCAAAGATTCCTGAACTACATCCATTTGAAAAATTCATCATGTTCATGATGATTAACTCGCAAATCTAAAGCTCTCTGTGAAACATTTCCCTAATTTGAAACATGATATCTGAAGCCACAGCTACTGTATTATCACTGGTTTTGTAACTAAAGTAGTAATCTCTCCAAAACTTCTCATTCTTATGAATCCTCACATTCTAACCTCACCTAGTCTGGTATCCACTCAGAAACCGGGGAGGTGAAGGTTTTCAGTTGATGGTTTGAGTGCCAGGAAGGATGATCACTACTCACATAAATATCCCAAGGTACCTCATGATGATTCCAAGGTTTGAACGACCCTTGACCTCCCCCTCCTCTGCTGGCAACAAAGGCCTTTTTGCACACCCTGGCCAATTTCTGTGGCAGTTGCCTTGAGTATGCCTCAAGCACCAGCACTCTTAACTTAAATGGCCTGTCAGCTTTATGCCTGATGTTCTGACTTATTTATCTGTCCATTACATGGAGAAATGCACTGCTTCATCTTTGCAGTTGTAAATTCTCTACTTGAACGAAAAAATAAAATGTATGTTCATATTTTTGGACCCGCTGCAGCATCACAGACACGTCTCATTACATTAGTGCACATTTATCCCATTGATTCATTGTCGCATGTAAGGCACAGGTTACATTTAGCCTTGTGATGAATAAAACCTCAAAATCGTACAACTCCGAAGGAGAAATGTCACATTTCCTCTGACGGTGAGGCAACCAGAGCTGCTCAGTGTCCTTTACTCAGATTATGTTTTTTACTAAAGGTTGTAATAGTATATAATTTGAATGTTTAAGGTTTTAAGACACTTGGATTTCTTTTTAAAAAAACCTTTAGTTATGCTGTGTTAGTCATACCTTACTTCCATCTGGATATTAAGGCCTCATCTTTCTCCTGAATCTTTGTTCTCATCTTAAAAGATCTTTTAAGCCACATGAAAAGAAAGATATTTCTTTCATCAGTCTGGGTGATAGTGATCAAATGGAATGCAAAAGTGACACCCACTCCTTCCATAACACACAAGGGATAAACATTTATAAACCTTATTTACATTATTCAACAACACTGACCTTGTGCCTTTTCTACAAATGCAAGCTCTAAATACTTCACTAGCTTCATGAAAAACAACAGTTTCATGGATAGTTACCCTGTAGTCACTGGCCGTGACATAGAAGATGGGCTGGAAAGCTAGCCAGATGATGCAGGTGGTATACATGGTGAATCCAATGAACTTGGCCTCATTGAAGTTTTCGGGGCATTTCCGTGTCTTGAAGGCATAGACCGTGCAGAGGATGATGAGGATGCAGTTGTAGGTGAGTGACATGAGCATGCTGGAGTCCCTGCTGTTACACTTGAGTGTGACCACGTTTCTCCTCTCTGGGCCAACCTCCTTCCGAACGCCTGGCACCTCCACCAGCAACCAGATAATGGCAACAAGTAGCTGGCAGGAGATAAGAGCGCCGCAGATGGCCACCTGCGAAGCTGGGCTGATGAAACGTGGCCGCTGAGCTCCATCCTTCACTCCGCTGAAGATACGTGCAATGCGGTTGGTCTTGGTCAGTAGAGCAGAATAACACACAGCGAACGAGGTGCCCAGGCCGAGTCGACGTAAGGTGCAAACGGCAGTCGAAGGTTTGGCAATATAGATGAAGGTCATGCTGTAGCACATCAGCACTCCCAGCAGCAGAATGTAGGAGAGTTCTCGTCCACTTGCCTTAACCACTGGTGTCTCATTGTGCTTGAAGAACAGGCCCACGACTGACAGAGTGCACAGTATACCAAGGCAGGAGATAGTAACAGGCCCAATGGCCCAGGCATCCTCCCACCGGATGTACTCCTCAGGCAGGTCATAGCAGCCGGTCAAGTTAGCCAACGGCCACTGACCGAAGCTGCAGTCAGCACAGGTGAACTCATCCTGCAGATACTGGTAAGGCTGACAGGGGATACAGATCCAGCAGCACACTTCTCCAGGTTGCATGCTCTTTATTTCATTCTTCCTGCAGGGGTCGCTGCACTGGGAGGTGGGTGCTACGAGGCCACGCCAGGGCACCAGGCTGGTATTCAGGGTCAGGTTCTGGTCCCAGTAGCCAACCTTCTTGTAGATGAACTTGCCCTCCTCTTTGTGGTAATGAAAGATGTTGTAGCGACTGATGCTGTCCCCAACTGAGTTGAAACGCACCATACTCTCTGTGTCTGCAGGTCTGAAAGGAGCTGACAGGTAGAGAAGAAAATAGAGCAAGACCAGTGCAAGTAAAGCAAAGTTTTCATCATATTGTTGTTATTCAGCATATATGAACTGCAACAAAAATACAGTATACAGTTTTAAAGTATATTCTAGTACATTTTTGTAAATGATGATCCACAAAAATGTTAGCATATATGATTTAGTAAAGAGAGAGAGGTTCCCCTCCCACTGATTTCACTTTGCAAATTCATGGAATAAGTTTAAGCCTTTTAAATTATTGCAAAGCCTTTTTCAACATAGAATGCATTTATAGCCTTAATCCAATGCTACGCTTATTTCTGGCCATCATTTCCCACATTAGTTTTGCTTTAAATCATTCACAAGGGTTTTAAATTGGATCACAGCTGTTTAAATACCAATTTGCATGGAAAATGATACATATCACAATGACTTCTGCTCCACATTCCTTTGATTACGGTTCCTACCTTCAAATTTGGTCTTCAGGATGAACTCCTTGTAAAACCTTTTGCCGTTACCTGGTTTCATGGCATCACAGACCTTGGATGTGTTGGAGCACACAGCTTGCCTCATGTTGTGCAGTGAATAGGCCATGGCATAGACTGCATTTACCACAAACATGATTTTCGACTCCTGCTCAAAAGTTCCATCTCGAAGGCTGTGTTCGCTGCAGCCATGTTCCTGGAGACTGCAGCCAAACTTGTGCTCCCAAAACTCTTTAAACCATGGGTTTCTCGTGTTGGTGTATGGGTTTAGCTTGGTGAAGTAGTCTTCAAACTCTCTGATTGGGTAGGAGGCCAGTTCAATGGTGAAAGCACCATCTGCTGCACTCTCGCTGCCTCTCACCACACTCTCCTGTGCTCCCCATCCATCACTGGCCACCCAGGTGAAGGTGACATTCATGCGAGCAGCAGCCACCAGCAGCTCACGAGCGTCTTCGCTACGAGTGAACAGGATTACTACCTTGGCGTTGGACTTCTGCTGCAGAGAGCGGATCACGTTCTCATAACCCTGGCGGTTCATGGAGCGGCTCACCTTGGCTGAGGTGGCGATGCAGATTTGGCGAGTTCGGGCCTCCTGCTGAAAAGCATCAATTCCAGTCTCCCCATAGTCACCCTCTGAAGCTACTGTTGAGACGTAGGTCCAGTTGAAGTAACGCAGGATCTCAGCCATGGCCTTGGCCTGGTAGAAGTCAGGCGGTACGGTGCGAGCAAAGTAGTCATAGCGGGTTTTATCACTGAGCTTTGCACTGGTGGAGGCGTAACTAATCTGTGGGATCTGGAATAGTCGCAGAAGGTTGGCAACCTGGAGAAGAAGGAGGAGGAAACTTTAAGTTTATTATTTTCATTAAGCTTGATCTCACATCCTCTCAACATAAATTTTGCAGTACCAGGATTCTTTAAAATTTGAAGTGAACTTGTGAAATAAATGAGCTGAAATATGCATGAGAACTGCAAATGTGGGTGTCCCATTGCACATAGTTTTTTTTTTTTTTTTTTTTAAATCACATTATGATTAAATATCAATTATAACTGCTTGGACTGTTATTCATCTAAAAAGACTACAATTTCTCAATGTTGCATTATTCTTGTAGTTTCCCTCGAGGCCAAAGTCCAGTTTTGAGTCCTGTAAGGTTGAAATTTCCCTCATTAGGCCATTCAAAAAAATGTACAATAATTGTGATAAAAGTTAGTAAAAATGTACATCCTCAACTAAATGTGGCAAGGCTACATTTCGCATTTGTCTCAAGTATTGTCTTCCTGTTTTTTGTTTTGGGGTAATTTGAAGATATCCAGGTGAAGTGGAGCTATTCAGGTACACAGCTGCTGTCTGATGTGCTTCAGCTCTGTGGCAGAACCTGGCAGTGGAGACAGCAACAAATTCAGTGTTCCTCTATCTCAACCTGTTTATTCTGTCAGGAGCCCACAACAGCAGCAGCAGCAGCAGCCTGTGCCACAAATCCCTTCACAGATAATGTCAGATAACAACAGCAACAATGGCAGAGATGAGAATTTTATCAATCCATTTTGCTCTTTTTCTCAAGTTGAGGCCATTCTGCACCAACGTTTAAGTCTCATTCTGCCAGAAGTTACGATGCCCACCTATAGAGATAGATATATTGATTTTCTTGCAGCGTTGACAGTCAGAGCTGAATTCAGCCAGGGTGGAAAATTCTTTCTGACTGAAAACTGTCCATGTCGGGCACAAGCCTGCTGAAATAGTTCTGTTAGAGTTATAACATTCAATCTTACCAATTATTTTCCCACACAGCAAAGTGTGACAGAGAGCTGGTGAAAACTTGTTATTTTGCAGGATCCACAGAGGTAATTAGTAAAAAAAAAAAAAAGAAGGGAAAAAAAACACTGACTGCCTCCTCCCTGAGGCATCTTTGTATGCCTGGAGGCTTCCCAAACAATGCCATCTTCATGGATGTAATTGGATGCCTCCATCCTCTCACTAGGTCCTACAGTAGAACTATAACTCTCTCTTATATACTGTATGTAGTGTATGTGGTTTGAGTCGATCAAACGTTACTCAGCAGTCTTCTTTTTAGTTTCACTTGGAACGCGGTTCCAATGGACGGAAATGTTGGTCAGCTGAGCCACCACTTCAATTGAGACTGAAATATTAAAGGTGCAATATGTAAGAAACATAGTGCATAGGGCTTGGGAACCACTTTGCATTGTGGAATGTGACCATGTTTAGGGCACACTGTGATCTGAGCTGAACGTAAACAAAGCTGTGCTGTCACTATGAAGCTACTTAAACTTATTAGCATGCTCAAAAAACAATAAAGGGAAGGGGATTTACCAGGAGAGACTAGACTGGAGACTGGACGAAAATACAGTCCAGACACGAGGCATGACGATAATCAGTAAAAAGATATATTTATTATTAATAATATTAAGATAGAATTAATATGATTCTGATAAAAAGATATAAGGCGGCTCTCATATAAGATGGTGATGCCTGACACGCCTGTTACATGTAAGAAAGCTCCATATGAACGATGCGTAAATAAAAATAAAGAAATAAATAAATACATGACTGATCAATTTAAAAAAAACCAATACATCTTTGTACTTGTAGCTCTACTGGACGATGCAGAACTCAGTCTGCTGTCAATTTTTTTCCAGTGTGATCACGAGACGAGCCGCTGCAACCCGTATCACAGCAGTGTTTTTACCACATTTACAACGGGCTGAGAAAATGTAGTTAACAGTACAGTAACAGTAAAAGACGGAGTAACAACCAAGGCTTGACCACACAATCCCATTCCCCATTAAGTCAGAAACAATGGAAACAAGTTAAAGTGAAAACCATCACTGAAAACACATCACTGTGATGAGAGTTAATTCACTTTTTCACTCATCATTTAAATGCTTTGGATTCATGTTTTGGTCTGTTGTGCCATATCGCACAGGTTGCCACAACAGAAACTCAAGCACACTGAGTTGCAGCTATGTTGCAGCTACTCCTCTCAAATGCATCTTGAGCTGAGGAGAGTTAAAATGAGGGTCTGCAGCGGAGAGTTCATTCAAGACAGATTTAAAGTTTGCTCCTCAACAGGCAAGATTAGTTAGTATCACACATTGTTGGTGAATATTTATTATACAGTATCCCATTATTGTCACCTTGTTGTCACCTCTCATCACATGATTATTCACCACTGTAAGGTTGTTGCTGCTGCTTTACAACAGACATTTTCAGTTTCAGTTGCTGCCTGCTGCCGACACATGGCAATTAAGAAAATTGGTTCAGTGTTCAAAAAAAAAACAAAGATGGAACAGTTATGTATGTATATGTGCATAAACACAGTCTAACACCAGGCATAAATGCAGCTCCGTTTGTAAGTCAGAAACTATGACAACCACCCTACACAGTGTTTTAAACTGGGATTGCAGTAACCATTTTAAATGTTATAGGTTTCTGCTTAGCATTTCAAATTTGGTTATTTTACAACCGATTAGGTTGTAGCAGTTTCAGGAAATACCTGAAACTGCTACATACAGTAGCTTGAACTAGTCTTAAAATACACATCAGCATCACCAGGGCCTAAACAGAATCCAAAAAAAACTCAATTTGAAATCCAGTAGAGAGCACCACACACAATGTTTTGTATCAGAAACTCCTGATCCCTGGTCTGTGAAAGCCTAAACTCCATAAGCTGAAACACCCTGAGGATAAAAAGCAGGCATACAACAAGCTCTTGAGGGGATGTATGAAGTAAATATGATGTGTTTAGACAGGCACACTGCGCCCAGCAGTACTCCTCTTCATGTGTCTCATGGTAATATAGGCCAGAGGTCTTATCAAATTACCCACCAAGAGATGTGATTTCTGCTTCTAACATACAGAGAAGCCCAATAAGAGCCTCTGATTCATTTATGTTGCCTAGGATATATGCAGCATTGTATGCAGCAGGCTAAACTATGTGACTGACACTGAATCAGTCTGTAACACTTGCATGTTAATAAGGGAGTTTCCTGTTGCAGGTAGTTGGTTTTCATCAGTACACTCTCAGAGAAGGTTGACAGCACAGCTGTCAGGACAGCAGTGGAGTGAGTGACAGTAGCTGTCTGTTTACCCACATGGCAGTTCCCTCTCACTCTCTCCATCAACAGATCAGATGAGAACACCCACAGTACTGGCTTACGAGTCTCAATATTGGAAGTTGGCTCTCAGCACTTAAGACTCCAAAAAACATTAAACTGGAATTTGTTACATTTTTAAAAACAGAATAAACTGAATTCCTGTGTGTGATTCATGAATATCTTGTTAAGCCAACATGTGCCATTAATAAGAACAAAAGGTTGGCGGCAGATAACACTTTCACTATCACTGGATGACAAGACATATGAATCCATAAAGTCTGTGCTGGAGTATGATGTGATGTAAAAGAGATGCGACAATATAATGGGATTTCAGGTCAGTGTTCCTTTAAAAGAGCAGAAGCATTGAGGAAAGACATGGGACAGCTGGACCGTGGGCAGTCCCCTACTCATGCGTCTGTCATGATGATTTTTTTAAAACAAGGAAAGTCCATTTGTATTTCCCTGGGGTCCCTGTATAGCTGCGACATACACTAGATGTCATGTACAGCGCACCAACCCAGCCATTCATTAAAGGTCCAGAAAGTCATGCAGCAGTTACAAAGCTCATGACTTCTGAGTTCAATATTATGCATCTAAATTACAATAGTAGGCAAAACATTTATAGTATACACTTTAACATTTATAGATTCTAAGGCAAATCATTGAGCATAACATATTAAACAATCTATAAAAAGGGATTATTTTTCACAAAAGGACTATCAGAATTTTATCTAATTCCAAAAAGTACACAGATGTACAAAAAACAAGCCCAAATTATCCAAGCCAAGGTTGGGTTGGGTCCAATTTGGGAATAAGCTGTGATTTAATTTGTGTAGATTTGAAATATTTTCTATTAAAAACAAATCACACAGCAAAGAGGGAAAATAATTAGCATGTTGATGAACCCACTTCTGTTCATTTTTAAGATCTGAGTCTTCTTTGTCTGTCTATGTAAAATGGCATCAGTTCATATCAGTATGTTATAATTCCATCTAACTCTATGCTAAACTGAATTATTTAAATATGACCAATGACTAAGTGGTGTATGGTACAAGAATGTGGAGGTAAAAAGCACATAAATATTTTTTGCATTATTTTGAGGTATGTAGTGGTCTAATGTTGGTACAAACAGCATCAAGGCTGCATTCGAAAGCATAACAGAAGTGTGAGTTACAAACACTGATCATGTAATATCAAACACACATCTTATTTTCTGTGCAAATTCACTGTGATATCAGAGAAAAACAAAACGAAATAAATAGAAGAAAAAAACACCTCTGATGCTCTGTGTTCTTGCAATATCTCTTCCCATCCAAAGGCTTCCTCACCTAAACTGGAAAATGGCCCAGCGTTGCATGCAGTGCAGTGACACTTTTGCATTTGTTTTTCCACCAAATCTCTCAGCTTTTTGAAGAATAAAGAGTGAAGAATGATCATGAAGTGTTGCTCATTTAATAGCCAGCCAAGTGACAGATGTACCACCTGTCATATATCTAACTATTTGTACAAACATCTGTCCTACACCTGATGGGTGTCACTTTTAATTTGAAGCAGCTTGGATCCTCCCTCTCTGATTTTTAAATGAGTTCCTAACATAGTTATTTTTTTATAGAAGGATGGAAAAAACATATGTTTAAGTCATGAAATTTATATAGAGATTATAATTTTGTCTCAAATCATTGCACTCATCTAGGAGTACATTTAAAGAGAGTGACTAATCCTCCTTGAACTTAGCTGATGCACATAAAGAATTTTGTATGTACTGTATGTTTTATGCATAGAAACACTACATCTACTACATGTATGCATGATCCAGACTTTTATTTATTTGTGTTTACTTTGACGAAAAGCAGCAGCAGCAGAAAGTGTTGCTATGCCCATTAGCACCATTTCGAGAAGATGCAGTCTTTCACGTTAAAGACTTTAACTGCCTTCCACCAGCAACAAAATCCTCACCAGAACAGAAACATTTGAGGAAAATGCTTTATTTAAGAGTTCTGCTTATAGATATTTGAAAATCGACCTAAAATATGACATAAACTCGACCTGCTTGGCAATGTTGAATGTGCATGATCAAGCCTGGAGACCACAGTTTTGAAAATTAATCTCTGAAACAGAGCTGAAGAGAAGTGCGTCTAGAAATCAATATCCAAGCAATATTATTGACCATGTGGACCTTGACTAAAGCCAATATTCCTTCTAGTCACTGCAGTGTTTCCCCCCTCATGTTTAAAAAACATTCTGATGTGATAATAAGAGAGCCGAGCTGTGTTCTCCCGAATGTGCTAAAATTTCCAGTTCAAAAATAGCAGTTTCAGGGAGAGGAGAAGTTGGAGGAGAGTTGAGGGGGATTCAGCCCTTTCCTCACATGATAAACAAGACCCTTTTGAAGTTAACACCAAAGCATTTTTTTTCACCCCATGCACTCTGTGAAGATGGAAACACAATAAAGACAAAGCTCTCTTCACTTCCTCTGTATGATACGTCTACAGATTTATAAACGGCAGCAAAAAAATAAATCAAAAAAATGAACATCAATATACAGTGTGGAAGGACAGATATAACCTCTAATAACTTCTTATTAATGAGGAGCTTCCCAGCAGCTGCAGCAGTGTTGATAGAGAGTTTGTCTAATGGTCTAGTGGGTGTTCATGGAGTACATTAGTATATACACCTCACCATATACCTCTGGAAAAAGAGCTGTTCATGTAACACTGCTTTACTGACTAAGTTCAATTAATTTTTATAAATTAGCATTTCTTTTTTCCTCTGACTGTAACTGTGTGTTAATCTATTTGACGACATACAGTAGTTTGAGAGTGGAAACAAAATGTTTGCATAAACATTATATGGAACAAACACCGGACTATACCTAAAGGAAATTTCATCTTCTTATTTGTTGATGTGTGGCTGCAGATTTAAAAATACCAATCATCATTCAATGTTTTTGTGCAAAAAGAAATGTGGGGAAATTCCAGAATTTTGGATTGTATGGTAAAAAATCATTCCGCTATAACTACAATGATAAATCTGTGAGAAAAAATTAATTACATTAATTTCTAAACAGGTAACAACAGTAAAAAAAAATAAAGGCAAATCAAGGACAAAATGTATACCAGCCTCCAAAATATTGCTTGGCTGTTTAGGAAAGCATTCTTTTCGGGCTGAGAAGAAACTGGCTCTTCTCCAACCATCTTTCCCACGTCTCATCCTTGGCCCATCTCAGGCAGCATCAGTCTCCTCTCCACATGCAGGTGGACACATCATTACCAGCCAATGGGGATGAACCCCACAGATGGGAAAAGCAGCTCTTATCAAACTCTTCTTGGACCATTGCTGGCACTTGTCCTCCTCAGTTGTATAACACAAAGTGCTTCTCTGGGATTGAAAGAGGCTCTTTAAACCAATGACGTCTCCAAAAAAAATCCCACATAAGCTGCTCACCGTTCTCACGGCTTGATTCATTATAGAGCCCAGAAACTGAACGTGCTAACAAAGACACTTTTGAGGGTATAGTGACAGTAGAGGTATGTATTCAAATTCATACAAAAACACTCAAAAGCACAGAGTTTCCTCTCCAATCTTCGCTGCAGCAGCATTCACACAGAGACCCACATACAGTCCTTTTCATGCTTTCCCAAAAACCTGCTGATCTTTTGTCAAAGTTACAAGAGAAGACATTTGATATCATCCACCTCTTTCAAAACTAAGGCGCTCTACTTTTAATGGGGCCTTTAAATGGTTCCAATATGGTAAGACGCTTGTCCTCAGTGCAATGTCAATGTCTTCATTCAACTTCAACACACTTTAGTGAAGCAAACAAAAAAACTCCACTGCAGACTCCTGGCAAGAACTCATCTCAAGTTAGACTGTATTCTGGATGATTTAGCCGAAGGGAAGGGAATCGGGTCACACGGTCAAGTAGTGGCTAGAATCAGCGCCTCACAGTCAAACCAGGATTCAAACTGGTCTTTCTGTGTGGGATCTGTATATTCTCCCTGTGTGTGTGTGTTTGGTTTCTTCCCACAGTCCAAAAACATGCACAAGTTAATTAGACACTTTAAAATGACCTTCAACGTGAATGTGAGAGTGAGTGTGATGGACTGGCGACTGGTCCAGGGTGTGACCCCGCCTTTCGTCCAATGTCGGCTGGGATTTGCTCCAGCTCCCCACAATTCTCATGTGGAGGAGAAAGTGGTAGACAATGAGTGAGTGAGAGTAACAAGGAAATCACAGCCAGAGAGGCTGCAGCACTCAACTTATTCAAAGAATAAGTGGACCATGTGTGGAGAAATGGAGAAACGTTAATGAAATACAAATCCAAATTTATATACCTATACCCAAAGGGAACCTTGTAAGAATAACAAATGAACGTGATTATCAAGAGCCAACCAACTCTCTCTGGATGGAACACAAGGCCAGATTTCAGTAGAGACTTTAAAACCATACAAATCACGTATAGATTAAAAACTAGACAACGTGAAGGGAATAAAAATGTTCTTTAAAAATGGCAATATCACTTTTTTATTTGTGATTATATGTGATGCACGTTTTAACTGCATACAAATGGTCATAAAATCTGTTATTACAGCTATAAATGAAAAATATCGAGGGGCAATATATGACCTACATGGGGAGTCGTATATACCCCAGTCAGGCAAAACTAACCTTTTACCACATTCAAGATATATAGAATAAATGTTATATGGTTATCTTACTCTTAGTCTTATCTTATTGGCTGCAAAATCAGTGCATTACAGCACTAATGAATGTTGTCTTCATACAGTATGTCTACTGTTTAGAGTACATTAAGAATGCAGCATATTCATGAACAGTGATTCAGTCACGTATTATATTAAACATTCGTGTCAGTTCATGTTCACTCATGTGCCTAGTGTACAAATGAGTGAATGTTGTGTGGAAAAATTACACCATCAGTCATAGTGCATGTGCAATCACTACATGCAGCACATACTTTACGTATTTACCTTTAGCCTTTTCATTGAGCTTTAAAAAAAGGATGCGTTTCCCATCAAAACATTTGTCATACATAAAGTTGAAAGATAAACTATGCTATAAGACATGCTTGACATGCTGTTATATAGACTGTGAAGCTGATAATCCTTGTTGATTTATTGCTGTTTAAATGTGATGAAATTGGCCTGGATGTTCAGCACTCACTTTTTTTTTTATTGTAAGAAAAATACCATATATAAAAGATTGTAAAAAATATAACAGTGACTCAAATATTAGAGCCAATATTTCAGCAGAATCCTTTTCAGGGGACAAAGTGTTTTGTGAATGTCCACTTGTTTAAATCATCGACAATTTGATGACCAACCATTTACAGTAAGTTCATTCATGCAAAACTGTTGCTGGACAATAAATAAACCTCTGTGACTTAACCAAGTATACATCAGCAGGTTTGTCCACTAGCTTTACTGCTAATAAAAATGATTTCTTTTGTGTGCATGTGTTTGTGTGTGTACCTGGTATTCCTTATGTTGTGGGGACCTAAATCTGTTTACACAGTCACATTATGGGGAAAACAAAACAAATCCTCATAACATAAATTACTACATTTTAAGGTGAAGACATGTTTTAAAAGTTGGGCTGAGGTTAGGTTAAGGTTAGGATCATGGTTAGAATGATTAATTATGGTTAAGGTTAGTGTAAGTCTCCAGAAAATGAATGTAAGTCAATGCAATGTCCTCTGAAGTCATGGAAACCTGTGTGGGCTTGTGTGTATAGTGTGTGTTTGTGTGTAAAATGAATCATCCTCAGATTCATTACCTCTGGCAACCTTTCATATGTGTGTGAAAGGTCAGTGTTTCTTTGTAAGGTGGGAATGAAGAAGCTTGTAAAATGATGGATGTGTCTTAAACAGATTCTTACCCCAGCAACCAAAGCAAACTCTCTTCCTCTGGAGGAATGTCCTGAGTCATGTGATCCAGCAAAATTGGAGATGCAAGGCAACACCAGCATTGGTGAAAGGAAGGAGGATAAGGTGTGTGACTGAGTCCACATGATGATTAGTAGTGAAGCAGTGAGTGAGTGAGTGAGTGAGTGAGTGAGTGAGTGAGTGAGTGAGTGAGTGAGTGAGTGAGTGAGTGTCTACTTAGATAAATTAAATAATATTTATGGTCTCTTCAAGGTCCACATGGTCAATAATATTGCTTGGATATGGTCTCTTCAGATTAAGCCAGTTTATTGCTGCTCTCTGCCAGCCTCTGAACAGGCTAATGCCCCGGGTCTCTTGTGATTGGCCATCTACCAGCTGACTGACTGCTCCACGGTGCTTCTTCTTCTTCTTCTTCATAAAACATTCACGCCCATGACCAGCAGTAGCTGTTGGGGGAGGGTTCATTGCACGGCAAATGTGCTAGTCACGTAACTAAACTCGACTTTTCAAAACCACTTGCTCGAGCGCAGGTAAACAGAGAAGCCCTTCTTTCTCAGAAGTGGCCGAAGTGTTTATTGTGACATTTGAGTGATGTTTAGATACGGGAAGGACACGAGGACACACCAAAAAACACCAGAAATTTGATTGTCCAGTGAATGTCCTCTTTAACAATAAGCCTTGAGTTAATATGTGTTGTGATTTAGTGCGATGCAAATAAATAATTCAATCTGATTTAATTTAAAATGACCAAGTTGTGGATATGTTCAGAATTGTTTTATCTACAAAGTTATGAATGAGGACTAGTTACAGTGCTGACATGAAATATATTAAGATAAAGATTGAAATCCTAGTTCTAGACAACAGTGTACTGTCAGCACTTCAGAATGCTTCATGCTGATAATTGTCAACTGTTTTTTTTTTTTATTTTAACTAAACAAAATTGATACATTCATAAAAATCATGCAGAATGTAATGATGCATGGATAATGTTAAGGTTAATGAAAGGTTTTCAATAACCTGTCAAAGAAAGACTTCAACCTTACGAGACGTTTATTTGTTTGTTAGTTTTTGGTGTTGTTAAACTATTTCTCTGGACACACTATTTTTCAGCGTACCCTCAGTTATTCAAATGGAGTGTACATAATTATATAAATGCCTGTCAGTGTAGGGAAGTACAGTGCAAAAGCTGCCCCACAGTTCATCGCCTTTTTTAAAACATAATCACCAAATCTGAACATAGTTTTCAATGTGTGAGATTTTATTGCTGGATACTTATTTTAGACTGGATTAACATTAACTGACTAAAGCGACTTTGTACTTCATTTAAAAAAAAGGGTGAGTTTTAAGTTCAGGCCTGCAAGGAAACAATTAACTGTCTCTTTTGTGAAAGTCAAATGCCCATTCACCAACCCAACCCCTGTACCCTTACTTTTTACTTTGCTATATAAAGAATAACCTTTTTCAAGCTTTAGTTCAGGACGTTGACATTGGACATTAATTCTTAGCTCTAGATACTGGGCTGAAAAAGAATTCAGATAATGACATGGAATGCCTTTCACTTATTGGAGAAATGGCGCTGCTTACAAAAAATTACTTCTGATGTTTTCCAGTGTTGCCCTAACTTTGGGCTGTGTATTGAAACTTTCATTTTGTGGTATTGAGTGGATCCTCTTATTGATATTACTGTTTGCATGGACTTTGCATGTGTGTGCTTGTGTTTTCTCTGGGTTCTCCGGTTTCCTCCCACAGTCCAAAAACATGCAGAGGTTAACTGAGCACTCCAAACTGCCCATAAGTGTAAATGTGAGAGTGAATTGTTGTCCATCTCTGTGTGTTTGCCCTGTGATGGACTCGCCATCTGTCCAGGGTGTACCCCGCCATGTCAGCTGAGACTGGATCCGGTGACCCATGACCCGATAAAGCAGCAGACAATGGATGGATGGATGTCATTCAATATCAGATTTTGGTGCTGAAGAGGATAATTTCATTGGTATCAGTGAGCCTAGCAGCATGCAGCATGTTTGACTTAGACTAACAGTGCTCATGAGTGGCTGACACAAGATGAACAGGAAGTTGTGTCCAGAGAAGCAGGTCATTAACCAAGGAAAAAGAGGAAGACTGGGATTAATGTGTGTGTGCATGTGTGTGTGAGACAGAAAGAGTATCTATGTTTTGAAAGGTTGGGTTTTGTTTAATGAATGAAGGTATGTTGAAAAGATCAAAAGTACAGAATAAATATGAGAGTAGAAAGTTGCTCCTCGTTAGACTGCAAGATGACAACCGGGCCAGCTAAACTAAAAAATTAATCATAAGGCTCTGGGTAATATTAATGTTAACTCCAGATATCAATACTATATTCATACATTTTAATCAATAACCAGTCTTTACTATGGCAGAGTTGCTCTCTGTAAATGTATTCAAATTAAACTTTTTTTTTTTCCTACACACTAAACTTGTGATATGCCTAGTGCGAGTTTACCTGAATGGAGACATCACTGTAAGATCCCCCGATGACACCAGAGATGGCAAGTGGAACCTCATTTTGGATTGGTCTGGAGCCATCGGGACAGATAAAGCCTGGATCATGTACCTTGGTGAGTGAGGCCCTGACGAAATCGAGAGACTGCTCCAGAGCATAGGTGTCCTTCGAGCAGGTGTCAAGAATGTGCGCCCCCAGCTGAAGTCCAGGAAGAATGCGATTGCTGGCATTAATCTCATCAAGTGCCAGCAGCATGGCCTCCAGCCTCTGGATTCCCCTCTCCTCGTTGATCTTGCCACAGTCTTCTGTCCCATCACCTTTGTGGTGCACTGGGAAGAGGCCACCAATCACCAGGTCTCCATCTATAATGATCTCACGTTTGGCTGAGGGGGGCAATCTGGAGATGCTGGGCAGGACTCCTCGTACTAGCAGCTCCAGCAGGAGCATGCGGAGTGGCCAGTAATTGGCAGCTTTGGCCAATGACCCGGGGCAGAGCACAACACTCAGCATGGCAGGATCAGGTAGCAGGGTTCAGCTGGATGAAGCAGAGAGGATCAGAGGCTCACAGAGTCTCGGGGCAGATCACTTTCAAGTCTTCTCTCACTGGGTACAGCATGTTTGATATTTCCTGAGTGAAGAAGAGGAGGGAAAAAAAAAATATCACCCAATTACTGAAGCCTCTGATTATGACCTATCTGTCTATTAATTTTGAAATGCATCTTCGAGGAGATTGAAACGGAGCTGAGAAATAACATGACCATTATTATTGACACCCCAGTGACAGCTTGTATTTTTACCTTTTATCCCCTTTTTCATTGTACCATTACTCTTTCAGGTTTTTGCCCACAGGATTATTCAAGGGTACAGAGGAGTCACATTGAGGTATAAAGCATTGTAAAGGCAGGCGGCATATACGTAGACTTTCCCTCACAAGGTTTTCTACGCTTTTATTATCAGTTTTTACCTGAGCTGCATTACTTTTTCCCACATCTTATTGCAACCTATAGAAATGTTGCAGACAAAAAATAGCCAGCCTCAACCTGAGTTTGCTTTGTCAGGAGCCTGAACTTGAGCTACAGGAATCTTATGAGTTATATTTTTTTTAGAGTAAAACAAAGGTAGATATTGTTTCCACTGGGCTCTCTGTGGTCCCTGTGTGAATTATAATCACTGCACTTTTATCTGAAAGATACACATGGAGTTATCACTACTGAGAGACCACATCAAACATTCATGGATATTTAAGGCACCTCTCGTGTGAAGCATAATTTCTAAGGTTACAAACTGAGCTATCACATAGGTGGTGGATCTCCTCAATGAGGTTGCCATGGAAACGGTGGGTAAAAAAATATGGGTTGGACTGCAGGAACGTGGGCAGTGAGACATGTATGCTCATATAGATTCCTATCATGTTGAGGGTACAGATTTAGACCTCACCACGAGTTGTCTGACTAGGGTGGTGGGTTCCTTCAGTTCCCTCCGCAACACGCCCTTTCATCACATTCATCAAACAGACAAACAAGTTTGGCAAACATGGTGGTTTGAACAGATCTACATGGCAGCAGTGAAAGGCTGAAGACACACAGAGATGCTTTTCAGGATTACCAAAAACAACATTTGTATCATATCATACTCTCAACAGACAACGATAACCAACGAGTCAATCATTGGTATTTCTCAGGATTCGCGTTGACAAACTTAATGCGGCTGTAATTTGGAGTTTTCAATGCGCTGCCAATTCCTCCTCATTAACAGTTAGTGGGAGGCTCAGTACAGAGTTCACCAATTATGAGAATGTGCCACAGAGTTTGGCTACTGACGCCTTAAGAACACATTATCACGTGTGTCACTTGCATATTTTTACTATTAATAAATGAGTGCGTTAACAGCTGTTTTATTCAACTTAGGAGCGTGTGCTCTGCTTTCTGCGCTGAAAGAAGCAAGAAAAAAAAAATAACAGTGGGGTATATGCAGGGGCGGGCAAAAATAACACCACCCTCTGGAGCAACACCCAGATAAATTAACTCTCTGTGTGTGTGTGTGTGTGTGTGTGTGTGTGTGTGTGTGTGTGTGTGTGTGTGTGTGTGTGTGAGAGAGAGAGAGAGAGAGAGAGAGAGAGAGAGAGAGAGAGAGAGAGAGAGAGGACATGTTTTTGCATGGACATTTCAACAACATCCTGTGATGCGTCCACAAACAGTGGGAGCAACAAAGAAAAACACACACAGAGACAAGGATGTAAAAGTGAATCCAGAATGTCCCCCACATCAATATTACATTAGGACCTGCTCAATCCACTGTCCTGTATCCAGCAAAGAGGATTACATGTTGTAAAGTACAAAGAGATAATGTCAGATTTGTCTACGATCTAGTGGGTGCATTGTACAATGAGTGCAGGTGTTTATTACTGCATCACATTTGCTCTGCTTATCGAGCCAAGGTGAGAAAGTATCTGCAGAAGTTCAGAGTTAGACGTCTAATTGGTGTTCTGCACTGTCTTTGAGAGCACATGGGGCTTTCTAGTCATGCTGACTAGATAACAGTGTAAATTAATGTTGAAATAAGGAAGAGCTAATTAGGCAGACAGGGCTGAAGTGAGGTTGGAGAAGATCCAGAAGAGCCTCTCAAATACCTATACAAGCAAATAAATGCTGGACAGTGTGAAGTGGATATGGACAAACTGTTAGACCCACCAATTAGAGGAAATGCTGTATGGTAGCAGTATTAACAGCCTGTGTTTACTCTAATCTCCTTAGTTTTGATGTAGTATCTACCAGGTCAATTATATCATTAAAACTATGTTGATGCAGAAGAAATTGTCACACACCCACAGCAGCCAAACGAAACACTCGCCAAGCACCAGCTGTCTTCGCACAATATTCCCTCTGAAAGGTGAGTAGAAAAAGAAATGGCAGCATGCTTTACTCAGCTTTGAACTGTCAGCTAATGCATTTCTGCTCCCGACTCCAACGCATAAAAGATTTTCTCCAACATTACCCTAAAGAACACTGTGAGAACACATTCCTTATTGTCTTATACACACAACAGTATATAGTTAATGTGTAATGTATGACTCACTGTAGAGCAGCTTTCAGCGATGTGGGTGAGTGGCACAAAAATTCATATATGTACAGTACATATACATATGTGTGTTTATGGGGGAACACGATAATAAATGTGGACGAGATGGTTTTTGAGTTCAATGCAGGATAGACCTGGAGTCTGCCGGTGCTAATAACCTTAAGTGCTTCCGTGAAGCATTCAGACCTTACTATCACCTTTAACTAGCACATAGCCTGTGTGTATTTTGGTCGAACATTAAATCCACACGACATGACATTAATTTGCATAATCCACGCCATAATCCATGAAGCCTGATGAGCAATAACAGCACTTGTCCCGCAAGATTCACTGAAATAATTTCATTTCAATCACCACATCATGACTGACACTGATGGGGCTACAGAATATTTCCATCTCCTTATTATGGCAAGATGCACAAGAAGGATTATGGACCATAATCCATAATTACAATATTGTTAAATGACAACACACAACAACAGATATTCACACTGTGCCGTTGAAATGAGCTGTTCAGCCAGAAAACGCAAGCATAATCATGGTTTTCTTTATAAAGGCCAATCGTCCACTTGCCTTGAGGCATTTAAACCATGACCTTTCATTATCCTCACTCTAGACTCGACTTGCTGTTCAAAGCAGAGGACCCTGATGTTCCACTAATGACAAACAGAAGAAGGAACAACTGTAGTTGCCTTAACAGCACTAATGATTTCCATCGCTGCATCATCTCCAGTGTGGAAACAGTTAATCCTTCCACCTGGACTCATCTAACAGAATTATGAAGCCTCTGTGTTTGGCAGCCAGCTGATTGCGAGTCTGACCATAGATCAGGAACATTGCTTTATTAAAATAACACAGGGGAACCTGTTTGTCAATCTGTTAAAATCTCAAATGCTCTAGACGACTTAACTGAGCTAATGTGCCACCTGGATTATTATCCATAATGTGGAAAGAAAGGTTAAAGAAATAAAATGAAAATAAAATTCATAATGAAACTTTTTTGTGTATTAATCACATGATAAGGCTGAGAGAAAAAAGAGCAGCCATGAGAACAATACAACCTCTTATAACTACTGTACAGCATAACTTATTCCACTGCTGCTATATCACATCCTCCCTGATTCACCCGCGTCTTCCCAATGCCAAATATTTTTATTTATTTATTTATTCGAAATCAAATATAAACATCAGCACAATTACACTGTTCAGGGAGCCCTCTGAAAACAAAAGCACTGACTGATTTGACTATTAGTTGTTATGTTGGATATAATTGACATAATACAGCTTTACGTGTTTGTCCCATTACATGAAGCTGGGATCACACTCAGGGGCAGGATCCTGCAATAATCAAGTGGAGTTCAAATTCTTTTAACGCAGTCACGGTGACTGTTGTTTGCCTGATAACATGTGATATTTAAGTGTGTGTGGGGGGGGAGACAAGCTTGTGATCAAAATAATGGACTTATTGTCATTTAAGCTGAGGGTGTGATGTAAATGATTAAATCTAATGAGGGTAACGTTGCTGAGGATGATTAAAAATGCAACAAAAAAAAATAAAAAGCGAGTGATAAATGATGAATTTATGGGTGGCTTGAAATCAAACTACTGAAAAACGCGGCTCGTCGCTTACCTGCAGGAAGCGCAGATGTGTCTTGTCGGCTGCAACGGCAGGTCTCGTTACAGTATGTTCGCAGACGGGAGAGCTTTATGTGACGAGCGGAGTCCAGGTGTTGCTCACGTGCAGCATGTTTGCCAGGCAGCTGTTGGGATCTGTCCTTGGTTCTGAAGTCGGACTAACTCCTGCCTCTGTGCTCTGCAACTTGTGCCTGCAGCAGCAGCGGCAGCCTCGCTGCGTGCAATGAGCCCACACACAATGTGTCCGCGAGCATCGGCACTACTATAGTGTATAGTGACGCTCCGATGGTTCTCTTCCTACAACTGAATTTAAATTAAATTATATTATACTGAGTCGCTACAGAAATGTAGTTTATAAACAAGAGGTGTGGAGAAATGCTGCTGCTGCTGCTGCTGCTGCTCCACAGCTGTGGGTGCAAATACGAGCCCACACTCTATTTGCCTTTCCTTCCACAAACCTGACGACGCCTCACGCGGCGCTTGTTTGCACTTATACTATGTGTCTCCAGAACAACGAAAATCCAACTTTACCAAAGAAGCGTGTGTGCGCTATAGGCGAGAATGGAGCCAGCGTGAATGTCTGCACTGATCAGAATCCCGAAATCCTGCTTCCAACTTTTCATAGGTCTCCCTCTGTGTGACTCATCCACTCTGTTGTTCACCCGCGGAGCTGCGCTCGTGTGGTGTCAATCTAACTTTTAAAGCCAACGTGAAAACAGAGAGAGAAAATCGTTAGTCTGCAAATAGACTTTTCAAGGTGCTGTCTAACTCTCTGCGGCTAAATTTAGAAGGGGTAAAAAAAAAAGATAAAAGAGGAATGAGCATCAAATAAATGTTCTCTTTCCCTCTGTGAAGGCTGATGAAGGCTGGCCAGCTCCTCATTCACCTCCATCTTATTAAAACGGAATAATACTCCAGTCGAGTGGCACAGTACTTCACCAACTCAAGAGGGACAGTGCACACTTAGTTTCTCTCTCTCTCACACACACACACACACAGACTGTTTTCCATGACTTCAGAGGACATTGTATTGACTTGCATTCATTTCCTGGAGACTTACTCTAACCTTAACCATAATTATTAATGCCCTAACCCTGACCTTAACCTAACTGTAAAACACAGCTTCGCCTTGAAATGTAGTAATTTATGTTAAGTGGACTTGATTTTTATCCCCATGAGGAAGAGAAATCCCCACAATGTGACTGTGTAAACAGATGTAGGTCCCCACAACATAAGGAATACCAGGTACACACACACACACACCTCCCTCAAGTTTGAATCAAATACAAAAATGTCTCCTTTTATGTTTCATGGTTACAAACATGTATTTTATGCCCACAGCATTAACACCAATCAGCTACAGTGTTATCTGGTTTAATCTAAACCATCCTTCATATGATTTTGATCATTTTTTGTCGTTATCCTCCACCTTGTGCCTTGAATTCTTGCTTAAGTAGAAAAATAAATAAACAGTGAAGGCAGTTACCAGGTGGTAATGATGGAGGCCTATCTGCTCCAGGGTAAGTCAAATGTAGTAACGTGTCTTCTTGTGTTGCATTGTCACAAATAATCACTTGTACATTAACATCAATGAGGCCCATCATTAAAAGTCTCATTGATGTTGTGGCTAATCTATGCATAAAGAAAAGTTTATTTTGAACCAGCAATAATGTGAAAGCAAAAAAAAAGAAAAAAAAGAAAAAAAAATTAACAATGAAGTCTGCGGTGTCGTGCGTAAAATGTGTTTTCTGACACTTTCTGACCAAAAGAAACTGACTTCACTGTATCAAATCAGCCTATTAACTATTCAACAGTTGCATGGCCAGCAGTGGGGAAACTTCAAAGTCTCACTGATAATTAAGGTTACCTCTACAACACACTGCTTGCTGTGGCAAAGCATTCTGCACAGACATCATTTCATGCGACAGACTCTGCACTTTTTTCCATCCCTGTTGCATAATTAGAGGAGGAGTGCTGGGGAGGGGTTTTGTTTTGTTTTCTTTTATGAAACGACAAACAAATTCAGTACGGATTCGGCTTCACTGCTCTCCCATTTCTGTTACCTTCATACTTTTAGCACCAACACCCTCCTCTCACCCCCACACACAGAACCACAGAACACACCATCTCACCAGTTTCAAATGTTTCCAGACTAGCAATAGTTAGGGGTTGGGAAAAGAACTTTCCCTTTATACAGTGGCAATTAAAATGACGTGTGGGTCCTGCTTGTTGCATAATTCCCCTGCTAACACAAAGGGACCAATTTTCTCCTGAAACAGAATTGTAGTTTACATTTCAATAGTTGAGAGCGTGTGGGTGGAATGCAGAGTTTAGACAGGAGCATGCCAATTAATGTCGAGTGAAATTATAGAGGAGAGAAACAAAGTGTTGGTCGTCAGTGGTCAGTGTGAGTGGTTTTCTGATCATTTAACAGAATGAACAATGACTAAACAATCGGTCAAAGATCCACATCCCTGTCTCTCTCTGTGGTGTTCATGTTTCCATCAGCTGCACCCTGGAAACATACGGTCTTTTTACAGAAAAGGATTAAGTTCACCAACAGTAGAGAGAAGAAGAGAATTAATCCTTTTTCTAAAATATCTTCTATATATCAGCATTTATGTTTAGTGTGAAGATCAGCCCACCCACATTACAATAAATAAATAAATAATGCTCCTGCAATGTTTATGCAAAAGGTTTCATCCCACTGTGAACAGTTTTCACTAAGTCTAGTTCTCATTTGATCAAATCTGCATTTAACCCTGAGCAGCTTGGACCTTTTTGAAAGACATACTGTAGCTGATGGATTTCTACAATGTATTTTTTCTGGTTTGAGCAGCATGAACTAAATTCTTCACACATCATTTTTGTTTCTTTGTGTCAATATGGGTAAGCTGCATGACTATTACATAGCCAGAAAACACCCATTATCAATTATCTAGAAGGACATAATGTAATTTCAACTTGACCAAAGCAAAACTCCATCTTAATTGCTTAGTTCCTGTTGGACTGGATACAAAACAAAAGCAAAGTAGTCAGTCCATCAGACATGGAAAAAAAAAAAACAATAGTTTAATCACATTATTAAAACACAACTTTATCACAGAGATCTTTTCAGTGTGGAGTTTGCACATTCTCCCAGTCTGTGCATGAGTTTTCTCCAAGTACTCTGGTTTCCTCCCACAGTACAAAACCATGCAGAGGTTAACTGGACACTCTAAATTGACCGTAGGCCTTAAATGGGAGAGTGAATGGTTGTCCGTCTCTGGGTTGACAGGGTGTACCTCGTCTTTTGTCCTATGTAAGGTGAATGGATGCATTAATACAACTAAAAATAGAGCAAGTGCATAAACCAGAAAGTTGGTTTATTAACTGTGATAAATTTTGATTTTACAATCATTCTGTTATGGTAGGGATTTTTTTTTATTTATTTTTTTTATTTTACTTTTTTTTTTGGTTCAACTTGCTGATAAAATGGTCTCTGTAGTCCTATTACCATACAGAGATGCTGTACCTTGGGAAATGTGTTTTTCTAACCTTTTTTGTTGTTGTTCACCACTGACAATTTAGCTCTAATTAATGAGTGGATACACTACCCAAGTAATAATTCCCAATGTCAAAGCAAAGCTTATCCCTAAACTTAACCTTAACCTAAAGCCTAAAATGTAACCAGTTCCTCATTAGGACCAGGTTTTGGTCTCCATGAGGACAACTGGTCCTGACAGGGTCAGAGTTTATGCCAGAAAAGTTCCTAAAGAGGTAACAAATGTAAGTACACACACACCCCTACACAAAGATAAAAAAAAAAAAAACCACACCACTTACACAGCTATGCCAGCACAGGTAGAGTAACAAATAATAAATAATTCACTGATCACAAAGTTACTATATCATGAGTGTAAAAAAAAGAAAACCAAAAAGTACACCCACTGCTCCCACATAGGTTTCAGATCTATACACACAGAAAGCATCTCGGCGCTTCTCTATAACTCCTCAAGTTCATCCATCCTCTTTAAATTTTCCCTCTGGGATCTTAGCCCCATCTTTTAAAAATCAGCATTTAGATTAAAGGTGCAAACACCTACATAGATCATTTTATTTGTAGAGCATCCTTTAGGTCAAAGCGCAGCAACCTGCCAATTATGTCTGAAGCAACTGCAACCTGAGGTTAAATTAATGAATGAGTGTCCTGCATTCTTTGTTTTTTTTTATTTTTTTTTATCTTAGAAGAGTAAGAACACACACTTTAATCAAAGCGCATTTCACTAACGTTACTCAAATGAACAGGTAGGCAGTGCCATGAAATTAACATTGTGTTGACTGAAAACATGTGGATGGCTCTCTCTCTAAGTGAGGTCTGATCCAAGTAAGCACTTTATTGGGTTTTATATATTGTATACAGTATATACTGCATGGACCTGTATTAAACAAACACGGTATAACGATAACTTAATAAACATGCAGTGATTTGAAACTGCTCCATGGTCAGAGCTGAATCTAAAAGTTTCAGTCAGGGAAAGACACTGTGCATTGATTCATTTATATGAACAGTACTCAGATTAAAAAGCAAAAAATAAAAAAATAAAAAATTTTAGTAACCTTAACCCGAATAAAATTTAGAATAAGCATAATCAGATTAAGATAAAGAGTATTCTGATTTTAGTTGCTTTATGACTACTTCTTAATCAGATCATCCTATTGGAGTTTTCATACATAATGTAACTGTGAGTTATAATGAGAAAATGCTCTGTAAAATGTAAATGAGAAAATGACTAGAACATCATTTAAACATCCTCTAAATTTCAAACTCAGTCAAATTATTGGTGTCCTTGTAAACATAGTAAGCACAGTCAATGTCTTTATTATCTATTTATGCTCTCTGATAATGAATTAACTGACTGGACGGAAAAAAATAGCTGACAGTTACAATTAAAGAAAATCTTTGTTTCTTTCAGAATTTTAGTCACAAATATATGACAGTTGAGTGCCAGAGGTAAAAAAGTGGTAAAAAGTAGTAATCTGGAAAATCTTCTATGCACTTGCTGGGGATCAGAAAATGCAAAAGCTGCTCATCCTTCCATATGTGACTCATCTCTCACTCAGTTTAACTGATGCAAAGTGTTTCCTCAAGTGAGCACAGTGAGTGAGCAGCTCCTTTGTTGGAAGATTAAAGCTCCAGATACGACTTAACGGAGTGAATATTTCAAGGTGTGGGTCATCAGGTGGTCTTTGATGTGAAGGCAGCCATATTCATTTCAAAGAGGAAGAGAAAAAGCAAGCACAACAAACCTGTGCAAAATAGGAAACAGCTAATAGTAGAAATGTGCACAAAAGTAAAATAAGAGAATGTAGTAAAGTAAAATAAGAAAATTAAGAAGCTGAGGATAAATGCAGTGGGGTCATTTAAGGAGTCCAGAGGTCACATGGAGGTTGACTGGAGATACTAGAGTCAGGGATATTAGCTTTCAGTCATAGTGACTGAAAAGTAGTAATTATGTCCTATACTTTAAGACGTTGCCAGGAAGAAGGTGAATATTGCATTTAACCATATGGTGCCATGCACTGTACTGTGTAAATTCAAACTATAACATTCAAAACATGGTGCAAAATAAGTAACACAAGTAAAAAACAAAAAGTAGATCAAGTAAAAATAATAGCAAAGTACAGTCATTAATGAGGTCTGTGTACTTTGACAGAATTTTCTGTATTACTATTTGTGTCACAATCATCCACCTAACAAGTCCAGCAAAGTTTTTCATTTTTTGCATTCATCTTTGGACTAAAGGATAAAACACAAATGTTGGATATTCAAGTAAAATGCCTAAGCAAACAAATACTAACTTCAGTCATTATGTCTCATACTGACAAGCATCCTCACTTTTACAAAAACAATTCAAGGATTTCAGGCTACCTGCATACGTTTTGGTTTTTTGTTTTAATCCTTTCACCTTGATTCAAGGATGAATTCAAGGAAGTCAGGTGAGTCTCCATATATGTTATTATGAACAAACCACATGAAAAGACCATAAATAAGAATAAATTCATAAAATTGACAGTGTAGGCAAAGTCTTATATCCGTGGACACTGTCCATTGTTTTCCTAAAACTATTAAAAACTCATCACTGAGAATCATTGCTGCACTGGCAAACGTCTTCCTTCATTACAGTGAACGAAGTCTCTGTAGTTTATTTTGAGTGGATACAGCAAACACCATCCTATTGCTGTAACTAGTCAGCAGGCAAACCAAATGTTCCCGACTTATGCTCTGTTTTACTCCAGTCTGAGTAACAGAGTCCAATTGTTTTAGGAAATTATTTGAATAATTTTAAAACATTTTTTTTTTTTAACTTTTTTTTAGGACTAACATCTTCTTTAGAGAAAAAATATGGGGTTTCTGGAACAGGAATGCAGAACATGTTACTTATAGTCTTTTCATTTGATCTGATGATAACAAGGTGAATAAAGAATACCACCTGCCAACCCCTTTATACCCTTACGTCTCCCTGAACTTTCACTCCTCCCCGCCAACGACACCCAACCATTCATGAGTGGGAACCTCTAAGCTTTTCTGCACAGAGTCTCCATGAAACCTCTCTTCCGTGTGTCTGCCAGGCCGCTCCAAGTCCAGCTCCCTAAACGAGAATCCCCCGGAGCTCCTGCCTCTGTGATCCACAGAGTGGACCGAGGATGCCGCTGGGGACGTGTCTCTGCTGTCTGACAGGAAAACTCCACTCCCTGAGCTGTATTCACTGTTCGAGTCTGCACCTAGAGCAGTGATAAAAACAAAGCCAGGGAGTGGACAGATGGTGAGAGGGCTTCTATAAACAAACACCACATGAGAAAAGCCTGACTGTCCAAAAATGCGGGACTAGGATTTAACCAAAACCTGCATGATGGTGTTGGAGCAGTAGAATGATTTTGGCCCAGAACACCTTCTCTCTTCTCCATAATTTTTCATATATTACATGGATGAAAATACTGAAAAATTCGTCCTGATGCTGTCAGTACATCATGTTTCATAGGTGACCACGTTGTAGTAGTACAGTACATACAGTACTGTATGCTTTAGAAAGTATAAAATAAACTATTTCGGGGTCAGACACATTGTCCATAACAGAGTCGAGATCATCCATTGCTGATAAAATATTTTTAATTGATAAATTCAATGTTAAAACGCCATACTGCTGTTTTACGCAGATATAACAAAGGCATTGTTACACCTGGTACATTCAATCCATCTTGATGTGACAAATGAATAAAGAAGATCATAAAACTTTAATAGGCAAAAAATGGTATTTAGATTTTTGCATTTTAGAGTAGAGTAGATCTTGTAAGTTGCACGTAACATATTCTTGTGTTTTTTTCACTACAATATGAGCAGCAGCACCTTGTGCTGTGACTTAAAGTCATAACTTGAAATATGCTTTCAAATGATGTTAATTAGAAACTCCTGAAGGCTACATGTCTTCTCCTCTTTAATTAGATGGGATCATATAAGCAGCACAATCTCTTGTGTCCTCCGTGTTCCTGAGTTTTGTGCTTTGCAGGTTAATAAAAATCAATGTCATCCTTGTGCGCTCGTCTCTTGACCTCTTTGTTTTTTGCGGCCGCGGGTGTCTGTAATGCCATAACACTCGTCTCAAATCAATATTTACGTTCACTAAGCTAGTCTGTCTTTAACGATACACAAGGGCGGCAAGAACTAACCTTTCACATGAAATGGTGGACAGAAGCCAGAAGCTAATGACTACGAAACATTAAGTCTTCTAAATTGCTGTGCACTGGGTGAGTGAGAACGTGTAACTAAGAAGTGCTAAGCAAAGACTGTATCATAATGTCACACGTTTCAATTTCATACAGTTATCATATTTTTCCTCAGGGATTCAGGTGAAGACCGCACGGACTAGCGTAGTATGACCGGCTGCCGACTGTAATAACGAGCTGTTAAAACACCAACAGTGAAGTGAACGTCTTTTGAAAATTATTCGTTAAACTTCGACGGCAGGAAACTAAAGGATATGATCGAAAAACTTCCAGCAATAAAAAAGGAAGTGGAAGTTACATAGCAACATACAAACAGCACTTCAGAATTTTGACAACTGAACCAAACACAGCTCTGTATGTTTATTTGCATTTGGAGTTGTTTCCCTTATTCAGATATAAAAGACAAAGAACATGAGACTAAGACTTAAGATTGAAAAGGAAGGCCATGAGAATCCAAACTAACGTAATGCATATGGCAAGGCTGATGATGAATCATTTATTTACACCAACACCATAATATAGACAGAATTATAAAGACTTTTACCAAACGATAAAAAAAATATGTGTACAAATCAGCTCTTAACACAATAGAATGTACTCTTATACACCTTCATGAAAATACATTCAAATATCGAATTAAAAATAAATAAATACATTTGAATGTAGCCAAAAGCTATTCTTGATTAATTTACACCCACCTCATATGTATGTGACTGATGGAGGGAGGAGAAAATTAAATAAAACATCAAAAAAATAAATAAATATGCAGTGTGAGCTCTCAGACAGCAAAGAGTGTGGTCTTGTGTTGGCTTTCTCTATGCCGCTTCAACGCCTAAAGCAAGTCACAAAATTTAATCAGTCAATAAGGAAGAAAAATCCCATTTGGGGTGAAAGATCCATTAGACTTGGGATCTTAATTTCTTGGTGAAAATTGTATCTGCAATGTGATTGCAATGGTTTAGTGCTGCCCCCAGGCATCATGAAGAGAAGTGATGGTCAATCCATTATAGGAATTTACGTGTGTCAAGATACAATGAGCTTATGACAACTTACTTTACATAGATAATAAATAATAATTTCTATTTTTCTGATCAAGCTTGACATTCAGAGTCTGTGGACTTAAGTTGGACATTTGTAAAACTGGTCATTTTTATCTCAATGCTCTATTTTCTAATAAGTTCATTACATGGTTATAAATGGTGAATGTGGAGTCAGTTATGCCACCTTGTTTTATTAACTATAGGGATGCAATAAATCAAACTGATTGCTAAAGCTGGATTTATATGTACCATGGCTGGTTAATATTATTCCCATCATATATCTCTGTTTTTTTGTTTTTTTTTTATGTATAGTTAAGTCATATACAGCGCTGCAAAACAAAATGGATGTATCACATGAGATGACTTCAACTTGCCCCAAAACACATTAAAACAGGTCTAACATTAAAGTCACTCGTTTAAGATGGTGAACTACAGTGTGGTAGACAACGACAGCATGAGGATGATTAGGTTTATTCCAGTCACTGAGATTGGAAGTTCAGCAAGTAGTGGATGAGCAGCCTGGGAGGTCGATGGAACAAAGGAGGCTCCGGTGTCCTGAATGCTCCACGCACCTTGGCGAGTTTGCCCCAGTGCGACAGGAGCATGTCTACCTGTAACATTATCATTCACAGTCATGCACCCATAAGCCATTTCCACTCTACACTGCGTTCATGTCACATAAAAAACTCAAAGATTTGCCAGATTCACTCTCAGTTTCACTTTCACTGTTTATTCAGATGGGAAAATCTGAGGTGTGTATATAATCATGCTGGGGGAAGTCTATCATGTCACAGTAAGGGAATAGGTTAAGTGTCCTGATCACAGACTACTTTTTTTTATATTGGTCCATAGGCAGCACATGGCCAAGAGGAAAGGAATTGGACTTGTAACAGGATGGGTGCTGGTTCAATCCCGGGAAGGACCGAGGTGCCTTGAGCACGGCATCCAATCCATCATTGCTACCCGGGAACAGATAAGGGCTGTCCACCGCTCCTGCACACGGCTTGTGTGTGTTCACTACTGGTGTATAATAAGGATGGGTTAAATGCAGAGGCCAAATTCACTATCACTAATTGGTGTGCGTGCAAATAATTATTAATT
Organism: Brachirus orientalis; assembly: GCA_016785285.1. Classification (NCBI taxonomy): domain Eukaryota; kingdom Metazoa; phylum Chordata; class Actinopteri; order Pleuronectiformes; family Soleidae; genus Brachirus; species Brachirus orientalis. The sequence goes on from JAFBJR010000316.1 coordinate 795,356, forward strand.
CTAATACTACGACTCATGACATGTCAGAAAAAAAAGCCCACCACCCAAAATGATGTCTTCACATTGTGTCTTTCCAAAATCGACAAAAGTAGCAAATATTGTCCCTTTTAAGAAACTAGAGTCAAAGAATATTGGCATTTTTGAGTTAAAGGTGCTATTAAAATGATTGCTGATACATTTTCTTTGCTATAGCTTCAAGAATTATATTTATAAATCCTAAATATATATACAGTATCGGTATGCTACAACATACCTAAACATGTTTTTTTTAATGGTTATTTTCGCATTCATTCATATCCTTTATGTTTAATTGAATTCAACAACATGGCCTCTGCCGCAAAGCCGTAGAAATTAGGTGTTATGAAGCTGTTATCATCAAACACGATCTTATTTTTCACACTTCATGTGAACCCTTGATTAGATAACCTTATCCAGCATTGAATCCTGCAAACACTGCTTCACAATATTTGTGTCTCATAAGGATAAATTAGTGTCAAGTGGAATTGTATATACATGCTTATATCATTGACAGGGAAAGTGAGATATCCATATGGAGTTCATATAGCTGTGAAAAAAACCTTTGGTGGGTGTCAGCACACTTTCACCAGAGGCTGTTGTGTCTGGGCTTTTCATTAACACCTACGAAGGTGTCAATCACAGTTTCCCTCTCCAGGGCTGCTCATAAACTGAACAGCAGTAGAGGCAAGCTCCAACGCTCCAGTTTCCAACCCAAATGACCACTACCTCAGCTGAAAGCTGAAGCCATGAACAGAGATGACTTAACAATAAGTTTCCTGGTGGCCAGCAAAAGAAAAAGATTGCACTGAATTAACTGAGACTGGTTCAATCTTTTTACCATTTTAAAAGCTGATGAAATGAGCAGAGCCTTAAGCAGCTAAAAACGCAGATATTTCCCTAAGGAGTTGCTAGAGACCAAAAAAACCAAAATGCTGAATTTAAAGCCATCACATTGCTGGAAATACTGCACACCTCCAAATGAAGGCTGTTCTACAGTATATCTGCTAGATTTTAATGAAGAGGCAATTGTTATTTCCCCATATCAACTCCATGAGCTTTATGAAACGCTATGTGAGAGTTTTGTCACAAGCCTGTTAAATAGAACTTAAATTTAATAAAGGCTATATACAACAGTGAACACAGAACACTGGGATGTGTCTGATTCAAATCCAAGGTTCAAAACCATTGTTTCAAAAGAGAAGACAGTGAGTGACACAGACTGTGTTCATATTTTTAATGTAATGAAGTAAGATTTTATGCAAGAACTCTGAAACCTGGTTTAACAGTTTATGCAAATTATATAAAGACTATAAATATTCAACATTTGTCTCGAATGTAAACTGAATGTGTAGTTTTAACATTTTTCAATGATTTCTTCATAAAAAATAAAGACCAGAACTGTGTCCTATATGTTAAAAAAGAATCATGCATCACGGCATGATGATTTTATATTTAAAAGGTAATTACAAATGAAATTATCGTTTTTCAGCCTGTGTATGGTATACATTACACTCGAATGATAGATTCAGCTGAAAAACCTACATAAATGAAATCTGGTCTTGTTTACAATGGTTTTACAATCATTTTTACAGTAACGTTAGCAAAACTGTGGTCACAGATAGTAAGGCCTCTGATTCCCTGTTGATTATAAAACACACAGCATGATACACATGTACTGTACCTGAGACATCTGTATCACTGTGAGGCTCCTCTTGTTCTGAGAGCCTTCTCTCTACGTGTCGGGCTTCTGGGACATAGAAATCACCCTGCCGAGCCAAGGGGGCCATGAACTGGACCTGCCCCTCACTGTAGATCTCAAGGAATGGGTGTGCACACAGCCGCCTTTCCTGTGAATAACAAGAATAAAATGACAACAATAAAGAGCAAGTCCTGAAGATAGGTGAAGCAAATGCAAAAGATCGAAGATTAATTAATAGCATATCATTATTTTTTCACAATAGTACACAACACAGTATTTCAGATTCTTACATCTGAATTCTGTTGGTGGTGCATCTTTGCCATCAACGTGTGTGTTTGCTGTTAACGTGTGTGTTTAATAACATGTTATGAGCAGAGGAAGAACCAAATAGGAAACAAGTGCAGACACACCAGAGAAACAAGTCTGCTCACAGTCAATCAAGAGTAAAAAAAATGATTATACGATTACGTCTGAACCTCCCCACTCCACCCTTGAACTTGAGGGTGAATAATATTCCTCTCTCTTCACACCCTGTGTGCAGCACTTTCTAGAGCTCTATAATGTGTCTTTAGCCAGTGAAAAGTGTGCAGCCTCCACACTTTTCACTGGCTCTGTTAAAATGGCTGCTTTTCCTCTCTTACTTGCCTCACTCCTCCAGAGGCAGAAGTCTCACGTGACAGAGACCACTTCACTTCTGCAGGCTCATTAACCTTTCATACATCATGCTTTGTTATTCCACTCATGCAAATCCTACGTCTGTTACTTTCACCCTTTTGGCATATGCTAAATGTCGAGCAAAACTAGAATCACTCTGTGGCTACAGTGCAGTTACTGTTTATAATCAATTATTTATCAAAAAAAAAAGCTTTCATTTGTTTAACCTGATGGCAATTAATGTCAATTTTCAATTCTGCCGCCAGAGTGCAACATGTTCGCTGCTGCTTCATGCAACGTAACATTGAGTAAGGCAGATTATAATCTCATGTGATATTCTACAAGACAGTGATTAGAGGAATTCATAGTGGTTTAATGTGATGCTTTTGCTTGAATTAAAAGAGTTTGAGGCATGTGTACATTCAATGAAACTGAGAACTGAAGAAGCATGGAATTATGGTAATGAAGATTCACACCTTTATCTCGCTGTCTATCGCTGAATCCTTCAACTATACAAGGTCATGAAATCTTTCTTTATTCAAATTTATTGCATTTTTTATTATGCATTTATTGCATCAAATAAAACTTTTAACATTAATATTGTTTCTTGACACATCCTGGATGTGCAGAGCCCACTGCTAAGTATGATCCACTATTTAGTGTAATAATTGAATAATTGGTAAATCAAACATAATTATCAGGCTTGTTGACTAAACCCACGCATAAATATGATATAGACTTTGCAGACGACTGCTTCTGCCTTTTCAAACTATAATCTCTCTTGCTGTCGGTATCTCAGCCCAATTATAACAGCAGTAACATTCATCTTGCTGTCGTCTGCAAGAACAGCGTTGTCAGTTTCAGTGATTTCAGCAGCATCAATTATCAGAGCGTTTCTCCTTCAGAAACATCTGTGTATCCTCTTCAGCTTGGCTCATCAGTAGAGACAGGCATGGACTGCCACATATTGCATATTGATGAAACAGACACTCACCACACACTGATTGAAGTTTACAGTTCAGACCCCATCAATAAATTATCAAATGCAAATATAAGTTTAGTGCAGATATGCTCTGGGTACAATACGTCACACAGACGGGATCAGTGTTAATATTTTACAGATAAAGTTTGATCTGTTAAGCTATATTTGCTTTTCAGAGTGCCGTGAAGGGCCAGTGCTTTTTACTTAGCCAGTTGCTTTTGTAAGATGTAATAAATAGGTGCACACTCAACAGACTAATGGTATACTTACAAGATTCAGGCATAAAAGTATGCAAATATGCAAGGAGAGCAGAGTAATGGTGGACTTAAAAGCACTGATTTTACCCCTAGAAGAAAATAACAAAAACACCACACTACAATGAATATAAAGTACCTTACAAAGAGCATCTGTTCTTGTTTCACTACTTAAATACAAATCCAAGACTGTTTTGCAGAAGGAGAGTCTGCAGTTCAGTGAGAGATGGTGAAAGTGGACATTTGTTTTCTTCACAGCATCTGATGGCACAGTAAGCTGTGTTGAGGTGTGGTGATTGAGAAAGCTGCAAATGACCCAGTTGGTATTCTTTGCACCACTACCATTTGCTTTACAGTCCTGGCTCAGGTCTAGTACCACTGGGACGATTTTATATGTCATTTATGTCATGTGATTCCACGTTCGCACACTTTAAATCCGCAAAGATCAAGCAAAAGAAAGAAAAATTACAGAACCTGATGTGGGAATCTGGATGCGAAACTTCAGCGCCATGATTAACAACAGTACCTGATAAGAAGTGATCACTCTGCAAGCTGAATCCATTGTCTGCAGGTTCAGAATAACCCACCTTGTATGTTCACTTTGAGTATATTTTATAGCAGCGATCCAACTCTGCCATGCCCAGGATTTTTGGTGATCTATTAATCCAGGAAAATTAGCCTGTCCCCAACTGTTTCAGAATCCTGGTGCACAACAGCTATACGCCATCTTCATTTTTTAGGAAAACAGCTGGTGGAGAGATGAGTTGCCTGACATATGGCCAAGTATATATGCTGCCAGTTATGATGTACATGCCAATGGATGTGAACAGCATTGTCGCCTGCCAAAATGCCATTGCCTTAGTTGCATGACGTTAGCTTAAGTACCAGAGCTCTATTGGTACTTAAAGTGTATGTAAAGTACTTTGTGTTTTTGAAAATTAGGTTTCAAATCATGTAAAATGAAGGTATAATGTAATCATGTAAAAATCCCTGCAATAAAATGCTGAGGGCATTTCTGCTGGAGCAGCTGAACACACGTACTGTACAACACGCACACACGTGCATGTCCACGACTTCAGAAGCCATTACATTGAATTACATTCATTTCCCGGTGACTTACTCTAACCTTACCCATACTTGTGCCCTAGCCCTAACCCTGACCCTGACCTGAGCCTAACTTGAGCCTAACTTTAAAGCATGTCTTCACCCTAAAATATAGTAATTTACGTTATGGGGACTTGATTTTTGTCCCCATGTGTGAACAGATTTAGGTCCTCACAACATAATGATTACCAGGTGTGTATACACACACACACACTTTACTGGGGACCAAAGCATGTGAAAGGCGCTGTTCATCAGTGTTTGTACAGAATATTTTAAAAATGATCTGGTATTAAACCTGCCGGTTAGAAAACATGTAGAGAAGCAACATTCATCTGCCTTGGTCCCCGCTAAAGTGTGTATGTGTGTGAACTGAGCGTCTCTGTGTGCTTTTGCATCGAAGGATGTCAAAGGTGTTTTCTACCTGGCAAACCAAAGTCAGTAGTGTAGGTGCAGTTACTCGTGAGTGAACAGTAAACCACTAACACAGTGCACTGAGGTGAGTGTTTTCATATCATTACAGCGTTTGAGGAGGTGTTATACTAACTATGGCTCTGGTGTGTCATTGACTCATATTTTTAGAGAGGCCTCTAAACTCTGCAGTTAAACAAGGATTAACTGCAGTTCAATTTCTGACCACAGTTTTATATGGGGAGGGACAACGGGGGTGCAGGGGTTAGGATTCAGCGCTGTAGTGTCAGACAGTGGCGCACACATTTCAAAGAATACATCATTTGTCATCATTACAAAACCAAACATTATTTATTTATTTATTTTATGGTTAATTAAATTTTATATTTATTCTTAAGTACATTCCTACTTGTTACACACATTGGATCACATCCAACTGAAGTGTTTAATTGCTTTAAAACATTTACATTTGAGTGTAACGATAATCTTAAATAAAAATATGACACATTTTAATGAAATGTAAAGTGACGTAACGTGTACATTTTTGTTTTTGGCCCGTGATCCATCCCGAGAGTTAATTTTTGGTCCATTATAGGGAAGACTTTGGGCACCCATGGTATATAAGGTGTGAGGAGGAGATTCTCTGCATTTGCTTTAAAGTCTTTAACCAATTTTAGCTGCTACCTTAAAATAATCTGCTTTTGTCAAAATTAAGATATAAACTCTCTCTTTCCTTCTTTTTGTTAATGCAGTTATAATATTGGCCTTGTCTTATATTGCTGCCAAATACCCTGAATTAAAGCATCAGGTTTCTGCTCGAAGCTGAATGATTCATCTCTGCATCTGCTTGATGACTGTAATTACTTGATTTTTTTTTTGATTACACACTGTCAAAACATGAACTGAAAATGAATCCCACCTGGAAAGCAAAAACAAAAGACATGAGCTCCATTAGCGCATTAACATTTAAAGATGATTAATGAAAACCATTCTAAAAAGGTGAAAGTAAATTTCAGCTGGAGGTGGGGAGGTGAGATTGTCTGAATTTCCAGACCACTGATGGTCAGAAGGGTGGGTGAGAAAAAAAATGGATTAATATCCAACAAGAGGATGAACTCCTTCCATGTTTGACAAGCCCATGCTCATATACAATAAGAGACTTTTTGCAGTGTTGTTGAGCTGAAACTATCATTCAGTTAGAAATTTGACAGAAACTTAAGATAGAATATGATAAATATTAATGGATTACTAAATTAATCATCTAATATTTTGATAATTGAATAAGTTAGAGTGTGTCTTAAATAAAACAAGTTGTTCTGATTATTCAGCTTGTTAAAAGTAAATATGTTCTGGTTTCTTTGCTCCATATAACAAAAATTAAATTAAATTATATTAAAACAATTAAAACTAACAACATATTGGTTTGTGGACAAAACCAGAACATCAGTATTTAGAGGTTTGAGAAATGTTGATCAACATTTTCTGACATTTTATGGACCAGATGACTAATCAGTTAATTGAGAAAATAATCAACAGATTAATCGATTATGAAAATAAATAATAAGTTATTTGCAGCCCTAGTTAAGACTGATGAATCTAACAATGGTCAGTGCACATCATTCGTATGTTGGAAATGACAATCATGGCATACAAGCAAACAAAAAAAAAAAACAAAGCACCAGGCCTACAGCAGAGCTGTAACATTTTGTTAACCTCTGATTAATTGGTTAATCACAGGTTACCTGCAATCAATCAAAAACTGCTTCGTATTAGACCTTTAAAAGCCTTAAATGGTTGTGTTCATTTGTGAGATTTGAGGACACCATTATTATTTCTACACCCACACAAGAAGCGTGAATTTTTTTAGGCCAGGCATTCTGCAGCAACCTAGCCAGTCAAGTCCAAGCTTTAAAGGTCAGTCAGGCAGAAGTCATGGGGCAAAGTGCAAGCCAATAATTAGACCAACAGTGGAAACACTTGGTAAGGTCAGTTGCCACAGCACAGAAATAGCAGTTTATGGCAAAACGATCAGTTTGTTTGTTTTTTCCCTCTGGCAGTTTTACACTGTAGTATTGTTTACAGAAGAGATGGAAAATTACAAGGATTGACGGCGCATGACCTTATTTTTAATTAATTTTTTAAACTCAAAAAGGGAAAAATAGAAGCTTTGGCAAACAAGATATCATGTTTCTTGCTTTTTTATGCTGTTTTCTACCACCAGAGTAAGTCATGAATCATACATGGGTAAATGCAGTCTTCCTGACCATCACAATCAATACCTCCGAGTGGAGGCTTTTCCCTGTTTGGCAAGTACATAACAGCCCATGCCAATCATGCCAAATCATTAAAGTCAGTTTACTTATTGAACTAACTCAAATATCACAATTAAACTTTATAATTATGGTGCTTCATTATATACTGAAAAATTGTGAAAGGCAATCTACATCAACAGAGGATTAAAAATGATTTAATTTTGTTTGAGTGTAGGGGACTGCCAAACACATCATGCAAAAACACACACACACAGGTGAGTACACACGGCTGTATAATCGCCTCTCACACATGTTGCCACACTAGCTGCATGTTTGTAGCCACTCTGCTGTATGTCCCGAGGGAATGGGTGAAGGATAGATGGGCAACATGAGAAATGAGGATGTGATAGTGTCCTTTTTTTGTCCAGTTCCTTGCCTGCGGAACAACATCTGTACAGGGTCATTATGAAAATTCATCACATGTGCCCGTGGATAAATGAACAATACTGTACACAGTATTTTAGTGCTCAGAAAATATATGAATAAATAAAAATACTAAGACCGAAGCAATTTGAAAGAGTGTGGGCTATGCAGACTGTGACTTTAATAGACTGAATTAGAAAAAAATGATATAAAGTTTCTAATTAAACAGTGTGTGTCAACAGCTGAAGGAGAAATACAGATGTTGAAAATAATTCATTTACAGTATAACCATCTGAGACGTGTGTACAGGCTTAACAGGAGTATGAAAATGGTGAATGTTTGTATGATTATTAAACTAATGATTATTATATATATATTACATGATAATTCAATAAAATACATGAAAAACAAAATTGAGATAAACCATATTTTCAAATATTCGAAATTGGCCTGCTGTGGGAATTACAAATTAATTAACAGTTTACCTGCAGCAAAGGAAGTGAATTAAGCCTTAAAACCTCAAGCAGAAAATACCCAGATGCCCCAACTGCTGTTGAATACTTCCAAAGCCTCCATCAATACAAAAGCAGTGTTAAAACAACCCGAGATCCCACACACGCTGATGTAATATTTGGACAATATTGTACTAAAGGAAGTAACATGCAATATTTTTGTGTTCATTAAAGGCAAAGCCAAAAGAAGAAGAATGGCAAGAAACAAACAAAAACTAAGACAGGCTATTTGGCTATGAGTTCATCCATCAGCAATAGTAATGGCCAAAAACAAACTAGACAATATGAGAACTACATTAGGGAAAAAGAAAAAGAAGAAGAAATACAACAAAACAGCCCACACAGTCTCCAGATGAGATGGAGAGAAGGGTGGGAGCAAAACAAGGGCAAAACATTTGTGAGAACATCCTCAGCAGCGTTGGGACAGAGATGGCACAGAGATGCACAGAGACAACAACGGAATAGTAAATCGAAAACTTTTGACTAATTAGATACAAGTTTAACATAACTGGTGTGGTGTTCTGGGAAATTTATATTAGATTTTTAAGTTTAAAGAAGTAAAAAAACAAAACCTGCAGCAAACACATAAGAAATTAGCTAAGCTTTTTTTGTTAAATGATAATAAACTGTTACCACTAATAAATAACATTTAGACTGCAGAGATAAATAAGCTTTAAGGGTTCTGACTTTACTCAATGCTTGATACTTATAAAGAATGATGGCATACCCCATTTTAACAAAAATATTTCTCCATAATAAATGTCCGCATATTATGGACATATTGCAAGACATATTGTGCATTCAATAGTCGACAATTCACAGTCCCAAACCAAACAGAAGGGAGCAGATGAATCTTTTCCCTCAGCAATGTGTGCACATAAGATTTTTGGAACAAATGGTAAAATTAAACGGTGTAAAAAAAGGGAATAAGAGAGAATATTGTTTTTTTTTCCTTACAGGGCTGAAACTAGCATTGGTTTTTCATTATTTGTTATGTCTACGAATAAACAATTAATAGTTTAAATGTTTATTAAAAGTTTACTCTATTAGATGTCAAAAGATTGTCAAAATGTTTCCATACAGTGGCACCTCAGCTGCTAGACGAACTATACTTACACCCACAACACAACAGCCATACAAAGAAAAATGAAAAGCTAAGTATAAGAAAGAGTGGGTGCAGTAAATGCTGCACATGTTGAATCACTAAGCAAAGTAAATGTAATAAAAAAAAGTTACAAAACAGCAACAGATTATAATACGTAAACAATCCTTGATTTGAAGCCAAGACATATTTTGTTGTCAAATCCTGCAGGGACACTATGATGTCCCTGCACACTATGACTTCAGAGGTAATAATGATCTAAACAACACAAATGATTAGTGTCTTGAGAAGGCACTGATGGTGCATCTTATACTGTAGATAGCAGGATCATAGAATTAAGCCTTCAACTACAAAGGGACATTGCAATTTTTCTTTGAATTGAGTGGAAAAACTGAAAAGTAAAAACTGGATTATCACAAAACCTTTAACTTCCACAATGATGAGGGGAGAAGGAATCCAGCTGATTTTAACTGAATTTTTGTGGCACTGGACTCACAAGGGGGAAAAAAAAAGATTCATCAATGCAACCAAACCAGAGATCCATCTAATATTCCATATTTTATGTATTTTATGTTTTATGAAGTGGTCCTTTAATCATTTGAAAAGGAATGGAATTAAATTTGCTGGTTTCATTGCTCTATTTGACAAAGAATTCATTAATACTGAGAAAACACAATATCTGAGACCATCATCGTTTTAAGGTTTGAAAAACTGTTCAAAATTTTTCAACATTTTCTGACATTTTCTGACTTTTAGTGGACCAACAAATACTCAATCAATCTAGTAAATAATAGATAGATTAGTTGCACCTCTAAATTTAACCTGAAATGCATGTTTGAATTGTAAAACACTTGGATAAATGGATGATTATGGATCATTAACATGATCACATGAAGTAGGTCGACAAGATTCTGCTGATATTGGCTCTGATTCTCTTGAGTCTGCATTATTTCTTATTGATCTTCTAGAAGTGCATAGGTGGTCGAATGGTCGAATATCAAATCATGGAAAGGACCCATATTCATTGATTCATCTGCACACATTATGTCATTCAAACATGAGATTCAGGTCTCGAATAAATATAGGGGGAAAAAACAAATGTGTGCATAACTTAAAAAAAAAAAAAAGTATGATAAAACAGACAACGATAATAATTTGTTTTAATCCTAATCTTTCTTGTTTTCTGAATTGGCAGTAACTCATATATTTAGTGTGAGATCTAAGAGGTGCCGCAAAGCCAAGACTAGCACCAGAACATGTGAGAGAGGGGATCTTTTCTCGTTTCCTGTGGAAGTGTGGTAATGATAGTAATTTGTAAGATTATGGAGGATACCACTCCATCATGGACACATGGTCCTTCCTTCCCTACCAATGTACTTAACCCTATCTGATAAATTAGCTCATACTAATGCTGCTTTTTTATGTCGAAACATTAGTAACAATAGCATGTCCTCAATGCAACAGCCTTTTCAGCCAGTTCTCCAAATTCTATTCCTCCACATAGAAGAGGGGATGATGGAACACTGTACTGTATCTCTACAGACCTTTTATAGTCAAAGCCCAGAGGAGGAAAAATGGTTCAAAGAAGCTAAGGACATAATGAGTGACAGTAGTTGCTGCCAGAATGAACAATCCAGGTGTCACTCAAGCAACACAGACTTCTTCAGCTCTGAAAAATGAACAAGGGCTGTTTGAAAGTCACTGAGCTGAATAAATCCTAAGCCTCGTTTTATCTTTCCCATTTTCTTAAGTTGGTTCACTGAAGTCTTCCTCTGCACTTTGGTTAGGTGCCCCCAGCCTCTCATTGGGCTCATACTTGAATGGTTCAGAATTGCCTCTGGGATTGCTTTTCAGAAAATCCCTCAAAAGGAGACAAGAGCAAATTCATTTAATTTGCATGTCTATCTCGTCAAAAGACAAAACCAAAATGTAGGAACGTATTTTGCCGACAAAAGAGAATGAGTGTGGGTCCTCTTCTTCTACACAGGGTTTAGGAAATGTAATAAGTAATATAGCAACAGCAGTGTTCAACAGCATGTCAGCAGCAGGGCTCCACATTGTGTTCTCAAAGTCATTTCCACTTATTCTCTGACTGCAACAAATGCGTTTTTATATGTCAATCAGTTTCCCATGTTGTTGTGAAAAAAAACTGGAGCATTTTGTTCATTCTTTTCCTGGGAGACGTGCACTATTGCAGCTTTACTTTAGGCAGCAGTGAACAAAAGAGCACAATATGTGCTGTGTACAGTATGTATCTCATTTTGAGGGAGTTTAGTTAAGCCACAACAGCTCTACAATATGCAATTCTCTCTTTTTTTTTAATTTTATTTTTTTTTACTCAATACCAACACAACAATGAAGAACAAACTGAGGAGCAAACAGTACAAATTTATAGTCTTGGAAAAATTAAAGCAGACACGGCACATCTTTTAAGGACTACTTGTGATTGATAAAACTGTCACTAGCCCAAAACAAACATCACATATCTAAAAATAGCTACCTTTTTTAAATTGTAATCACACCCTACTGCCTGATCTTGATTCAGAGCGACAATGTAACAGAGAGTAAAGTTTAAATCAGATCAATCATATGTAGATGTGACATTAAGAGTAGATTCCTGGCAGCTGGAAGATGAAAGTCATGTTTAAATATTTGACTCCACAGAGCTTTCTGAGTGGAGCGATAGCTCACTGGGTTGTGATGCAACATTATTGATAAAAAAAAAAAGGTCTGATAATGTTGTGCCTTAATACAGTTAACTGGTTAAAAAAAATATTTTTTTTAAAAAAGACCCACATTTCATTACAATGCAATAGCATTTTCCCATTGTAATAAGAAATAGTAATAATGTCTTCATCTGAGCAAACCAACAAAAGAGTTTTTGTTTCAGTTATGGCATAATGGAAAGTGGACAGATGCCTCACATCATAAATGAAATTTTAAAAAAAATTTGCATTTTCTCTGGGGGACTTGCAAAGGTAGGCAGAGTGATATTGGGGTGAAGGTAGCACTTTTTTCTGGTAGAGCAAGTCATCTTTCAACTGAAAGGATGTGGGTTCAATTTCCAGCTCTGCTAGTTTACATGCCAATGTGTCCTTGGGCAAGACACTTAACCCCATGTTGCTTCTGTACTGTAAAGCAGCACTGAGTGGCCATCAAGACTAGAAAAGTGCTATATAAATATATATAATATAATATATATACATATTACATTATATACCATACTGTCTCTGTATGTTGACCCTTTGACAGGGTATCCAGATTCCTAGTGTGAGCTCAGGATGAATAGATGATTAGTAATGATATAAGCAAGATATTTCACTGATGTGATGCTGTGCACATAAATACACATTGAAGAAAGGAAAAAGGTTTGCTGCAGGGGATGAAGGGAGACGTGATATTTATCTTTTTGGAGACGGAGCCTGCAGTAATAACACAGAACCAGGCAGATAGTTTTATTTTATCTTACGATAACTATAGTTCTTACTTTTAGGGAATGATTCTAACTGATTTTATGATAATTTGGGATACATTGAAGTTCACTAACAATCAAAACTACATAAATAGGGCGTTTCCGTATAGCAACTCTAAGCCCTGCAATAGGATGATGTACTTGCCAATGTCACCTGCGATTTGCTTCAGCTCTTTATCATTGTCATCAATGAAACACAAGGAGTGGAATATATCAGGAGAGATTTTTTTATGTATAATTAATTAAATTGGCATTTAGAAAATATAAATATTAATATGTATAGCTTATTTAAATAAGTGGATATGGATTCCACATTGGAGCTTGGATACTAAGGTTTTATGGAGGTTTTTTGTGGCAAATCAAGAATAATGTGGTCAGTAAAAGAACAACATTCTACAAAGTAGGCAAAAAAAAAAAAAAAGATTTTGATAATCTTAAGCCATTAACAAAGACATCTGCATGTTTAAACAGTTCGTCAGACAGGGGCTCATAGAAATAAGACTAATGAGACTTGAGAGTTTGGTTGTAAATAATCTAAACTGTATGGTTGGATCCCTGCATCTCATTATGAATTAAAAGTGAAACTGAAAATACACAACTTGTACTGTATGTGAAAATGTGCAACCAATTCAAAACACTATGCATGGAAAGAACTGCGTGGTGTTTCTCCCATATGTAATTCAAGGATAGCAATGGAAATAAAGGTTCAATGTAATGATAAAATAATTGACCCCCCCCCCCAAAAAATAGCAATTATATTGTGATTAAGCAAGTCTTCCTTTCTTTTCCATCTGCCTGCTGAGACTATGAACAGCATAAACCCCATGACCTTCTCTGACCTTTCGGATTTGACATCACAGTTAGCTAAAAGTCTGCATGTTTAACAGGCCCTGCAGACTAACATCTGGGCACTGCTTTACATCACACTCACCCTCTGAAAAATACACTAGAAAGAACTGCAAGAGGAAGCAAACATTTAGCTTTCTTTTTTCCTTGATGCTCAAGACATTGCAATCTCTTTACTGTGTGTGCCACTGACCAAAAAAGGCCATGTCGCAGAACAAAAGAAAACTTGCTTTATATTCAACTCAGAACCTCTGTGCTGGCAAGAAACTTTAGTGCCCTCAAGCAAACAAATGTTCCATCGGCTGTCTCTCACAAACCTTTAGATCTCAGTGAATGTCAGCAATATAATCATCCTCCTCCACCAGTCCCAATCCATGCTTGAATCAAATCTCAAGATGCCATGGTGTCCGTGATGAAGCCAACCGCTAAAAAGCCGAGGCACACAAGAAAAACACTAGGGCCGATCAATGGTCTGACTAGGCAAATATCAGGCTTGGCCATGGGGCAGCAACTCAAAGCATGTGACAGACAGAAATCATTGTGCCATGACAAGCCAGGCATGTTAAATGTTGAAGAGCTTGTTTGAAAAGGTCTCACCACTTGGGATATCTGAAGTGTCAGCCATCAACAGCCTGCATTATTCACAAAAATGAAGCAATTTAGAAATGGTTATGCTGTTAGGCATAACAGCATAACCGAGAGGCATCGACCGAGAGCTAAATTTCTTAAATTTTGTTGAATATACACAATCTAATAAAAAATATTAATTGTAAGGTCAAATGCTGTTATATTCTTTAATGTTAGAATCACAGGAAAATCACAATTCAATACAGTATGCAATACAGGACCCACAATAACAATTATATCAGTAATCAGCAATAATTTGCACCGGGGATTACCCGTAAGAGATTTTGTGTACAACCAATGTTTCTTAAAGTTATATTATACTTTAATCTATCTATATTTGAAATACTGTAATATTATGTAGGCACAAACTTTTCCAAGTTATCTTTACAAACTGCTGAGATGGTTTATTAGATTGGTAACTGCTTGCAAAGCTTCCAAAGCACCTCATGTTTTTAAATGAAATCTATTGACTAGTTTTGACAAAAAATATATTTCAAAACTGTTTCATTGTAAAGCTGTGAGAGATCAGATTTACCACGATTTTAAACATTATTTTGGAACTAATTCACATCCAAAATTATTCAACTAGACCACCCATGAAACTTAATCTTCCATTAAACAAATATCTCTTAGTGTGTATTCTATCAAACACCATGGAGGGATCTTGTGGAATAAATTTTTTTATCGGTTTCTTTGGTCTGAGTACTAAATACTAAAGAAAACTAAGAAATGCTCTGGTGTTTAAAACTTTTGAATCTGTACAATATTGATCACATTTCAAGGAAAGGTGCATATCTTAATGTATTCCTGCTTTTTATATTGCCAAATACCCTAGATATTCTATTGTGTGTGGGTATGTTGTTGTTTTTTTTGTTTTTTTTTTTGTCCCTTTATGATTTTTGAGTCAGTTATTTTAAACTAGTGTACTATATATATATATATATATATGTACTATACCCAGAGTGTGGTTTTCATATAAGCCCCTGCAGGTTTCTACCGCACCCTCAAACATACTTTTAACTCAATTTTCTTGTCCTCTTTTCTTGTATTTATGTATCTGAGATAAGAAATAAACATATGAATATATAAAAAAACATACACCAATGAATCATGATCGCTCTCTAACAACAACAAAATTCAAAATACCCATACAAAGGTAAAGCTTTACATTTTTTTCCACTGCTGTCCACCATTATCCTGCTGTCAACAGCTTCTTTACCTTGTTACGCAGGTGAGTCAAACTGGAGAGTAAGTCTGTTAAAAGCCCTTACTCTATTTTCAAAATTGAAATATTAATATTTGGTGCTTCTCACGAGTCAGGATGACAATATGTTGCTAATTTGTCACTAATTTGTCCCACCCAGAGTGTTGTTTTCAAATAGATTTTGAATCCTTTACAGCCCATATTTCTGTAAATGATGGTTCATTAAGCACTTTAACTGACTGCTTTGACCACTTTTAGTGACCTCAGTAGTATCAGAAGTAGTGCTTTGTTATTCCAACGTTTCAAACTCTGGTTCAGTTTGTTGGTTCAGATTGTTTCAAATGCTTAACTATTCAAAATGGTTTAAAGACTTTATCAGTTTAATAGCCAACACTGGTTTGACAATATGTTGGCTATGAGGAGCTCTCTTTAAAGTATCCCACGTAAATGCCTTCAGGAATGTAAAAATTCAATTTCCCATCCTCGCAGCTTTTCCAATAACATCAAGTAAAGGTGTATTTGGGTGAATAATGCAACAGAATCTGTGTGAAGGGGGTAACAAGGTACTGGATAATGCAAGAAGCAAGAACTGGATTTCAGTGTGAACTGTCCCAGTGCATTTGAACCTGTTGTTGTACACTCTTGCTTAATACCACAGAATGCACAGTTGTATATTTAAACAACTAGATATTTTTCATTAATATCAAAATGCCACAGTGCCACATCACTGAGCCTGGCAAATGTACAGTAGAGTCAAAAGAAAAACACACACAGAAAGCAGATGCACAGTAAAACAGACCAATCTATACCCTATATCTTACGTGTTCAAGTTACTTAAAGAAAGTGTGGATTTCATGAAGTTGTGTTGTCCAGAGGAAGAAACCTCAAACTCAAACTTCCAAAATATTTTTCTAGTTGGTCCAATGCTCATATTTTATTCAACATCACGGAAATAAGTGTGGGCTTTTGAGGTATAGACACATTGTATTATTTATATTTTGCCTTTTATGTATGCTTTGCTACACAACATATCAATAAGAGCATAAGAGTTTTATGTGTAGGTTTTTTTTTTCAAGTGGTTACATATCAATATAGATAAGAATAAATAATGTATAGGGACGAAAGCTGCCCACATGACACATAATAAGCAGAACCGCAGTGTTGTGTTGCTGAAGAGCATCACATTGTACTGAGAGGTGCTTCTAATACTGTGTCCACCTGAACTGTGGGAGTGTTTTGAAACCACAGCCCACTCTGTATCCCCAGACTCAATCAACACCTCTCTAAAAGTGTCAGCAAAAAAAAAAAGAGTAAATAGACCACTATCCTTTATGTGAACAAAGACAAGATCCAGTATATAATGTACAATTAAAGAAAAACCTTGATATGTGTGTATTTATGCATGTTAAAGGGATAGTTTAGGGTTTTGAAGTGTGGTTTTGAGGTTTGTGTCACAATACACAAAGCTTCATACACTACTTCATCCTCCAGTAATTAAATTAGTTGAAAAAACCCTTTGGGTAGGAGCACTTCTTGGACTCAAGAGGTTAATAAGGGGTGCCCTTTGGATGAGAACATGTAGAAACAAAACTCCAAGGCACTCACTTTTAAGCTATTAAAATGCCTTTAATGAAGTGCCATGGTCATGTTAAACTGTTAAAAACAAAACACTTGTAAATGTGTTATTTCAGTGTTGAATGGATTACTATTAGTGAAACACACTTACTAAAAGGGAAAGCAGTAGACCAGCACTTCACGTGTCCCTGCAAGTTAAAAATATTGTTTACAAATTTCAGTTTCTAGGAGGAAGAAGCTGTATGGCATAGACTTTTTTTAAGAGGCTAAAATCTCTTTTTCTTTGAGACACCACTGGCAGTCATGTTTTCCCCAATAGCATGTCTCAGTGTCTCACAGTAGTTCTCAGTGGAGGGGATGCACACAGCACAGACAGTGTCCGTATAGAATACATCCACACTTTAAAAAACCTGAACTCGCACAGTGAGCCACAAAAGACCATCATACTGAAGAAGCCATCATTACTTTAGCCAATTCTGGAGGTTTTTACAGATTTTATTCGAGGGCTTAATATGTAATTTGAACATTTATATTTAATTATGTAATGTTATTAGAGGTTCTCATTATATGGAGCTAACAACTACATTAGAAAACAAGAATACAGCCAGTAAGTGTTGAGACTTCTGACAAGACAGTAAATCATACATTGCAGCAACTGTAGAAATAAATATCAAAGAAGGATTTCATATTGAAGGCTGACACCCACTTTAATGAGTGTGTGAGTCGACCTTTCAGACAGCCTAAGTGCCACTGGAACAGAGCCAAGTTTCAACAGCATCCAAACAGATGGAAGAGGCAGCCAGACAGGACAGAAACACATTCCTCCACAAGAAGCAGAGTGAGGAGACAACCTGTGGTGTTGCCACCTGTTTTAGTACACCGCATATCTGCCTGAACTCTCTGCCCATCAAAATGACTCACTTTCCCAGCATCCTTCAAACAGCACCCAGTGGAATAAATCATCACAAACGTGCTAAAAAGGAGCTCCGATTTTTTTTTTTTTCTTTTGTCTTCAAGTTCTCTCCATATATATCCATCTCCTTCACAGTCATAATTTCTTTTTCCTGCTGTACAAGTTAACGCACATCAACTAACCCCTCAGGGAAAGATGACATATGGAATAGATGGACTTGCCCGGCTTCTCACAAATTACATTTCAACATTCAGAAGCCTGAAGACACAGCATGCATGTGATGATCATGAGAGCAGATATTGATAATTTACCTCTCAATGTTTGACATAACCCTATATTCAGCAGTGATACATTCTATACACAGACAGCCAACCCCATTTTCATCACTCTAAAAATAAGCGTGCAGATGGTGGCTCACATGGGTTATTTATTTCACCTGTTCCCATTTCCAAGAAGAAATAAATATCATCAGCAAAAATAACTTTTAAAAATCTACAATATTTTGGAGATGGCCGGGACCCAAGTCAAAAATAGAAAAACTGGAAGCCCATGGAAAAGTGTTCTTATGTGTGTAAGCAAGATACATAGTTAAAACACTGAGGCCCATGAAACATATACTGAATGCAATGGGCTTAAGATGTTGGCCGTGTGAAGATAATGTATGCTCCACTGAGATGCAGAGTGATTATTTCCATTTCTCCTTCTTCCCTACACTTAGTCAACCCTTGGATTAAATTAATTTTCACATCCAAATCTAGGCTTGCACCAAGAGATGTACAGAAACATCTGTGCGTGCACATTGATAATAAGTTTGTATAAAGCCTATGTGTATGTGCACATGTGTATAAAAATGTCCAAATATTGAGTTGTCAATTTGACACTCTTACACCTTTGTGAATGTACTATTTACTAATTCTTACAAATTTAAGTCAATAATAACCAACTGAAAAACTAGACTGTACATTCAAATAAATGTCTGCAATAACCTTAATAAAAGAAACAATAATAACAGTGATTAAGTGACAATCTGCAGAAAGTCCTGAAGAGAATAGTACCTTGATGTAGAGCTCTAACTGTGGGTAGACTCTCCTCACTCTCTGGAGGAAAGAGAAAAATGCCCTGTGGGGTAACGAGGTAGTGACAACGTGCGTGACTTCGGGAAAAGAAAAGATGTTGAAGCCAGATGTCTCGTAGCGGTTCAGAAGCTCCTTGTCAGCTATATTCTGTCCTTCACTCAGAATACTGCCAATAGCACAACGGCACTGTGGTCCAGGCACCTAGGTACAAAAGGAAGAATCAAATGAAATCATAAACAAAAAATGATACATAATAAGTTAAAGGTTACACATAAAGAAGACAAACTAATTGGTCAGATACAAGATATGCCCAACAGAGTAATAGGAGTATTTGACCTTTTCCTTTTTCCTCTCATTAGAGGAATTTCAAATTCTGTAATTATACAGAATCTTCTTTATGACAACACCACTGACAAATGAATTAAAACATGTACAGTTGAAGAAATTATTAGCCACCCTATGAAAATTTATATTTTTTATAAGTATCCCCCACATGCTGTTAAACAGCACAAAAAACCCAAAACTGCCAGGGTCAAATTCATTAGCCTCCCTGATGCCAATAGTCAATTGTGTCTCCTTTTTGCTGGATAACAGCCTGCAGTCATTTGTTGTAGTTTTCAACAAGTCTCTGACACGTCTCAGTCCAATCCCAGTCCATTCTTCTTTGGCAAATCTCTCAAGATTTGATGGCCTTCTGGCATGGACCTTCGTCTTCAGTTCACCCTAAAGATTTTCATGGGGATTTAAGTCAAGACTTTGTGCAGGCCAGTCAATAATGTTCACTTTGGTCTTCTGGAAGTAGTTCTTCACCAGGAGCGACGTATGTTTTGGGTCGTTGTTATGTTGGAAGACAAAACAACGACCCACACCCAGTTTTGCTGCTGACTGTTTCAGCTTCTCCTTCAAAATCTTCACATATCCTTCTTTCCTCATGATTCCTTCCACCTTGACGAGATTCCCAGTTCCAGAGGCACTGAAGCATCCCCACAGCATAATACTCACACCACCGTGTTCCACTGTGGGGACGGTGTTCTTTGGGTTATACGCTTCTCCCTTCTTTCTCCAAACATAAGCAATGTCTCTATGGACAAAGAGCTCTAGTTTCGTCTCATCTGACCAAAGGACATGCTTCCAGTATGCATAATCTGTGTTAAAAATTCTTTGCTCTGTTTAACAGCACTTGGGAAATACCTTTGAAACAATGACATTTTCACAGGGGGGCTAATAATTTCATCCTCATCTGTATGTGGCAATTTCCAAAAACCCTTAGTGTTTGATTTTTTTTTTCCACTGACAAAATCCCTAATTTATGGATCAACATAAACACAAGGCTGTGTGATAAACAGCATTCATACAGAATGAATAGAGCGTAGCATACAATAAAAAAGCTTTTTGTGATATCAGCCAGGTTTCAAAGAGGAAATATAGTCATTAATAGAAGCTCTAATTGGAACATTTGGCTGCAAAGCAATTATTGCTGTTTCCGCCATTCTGAGCACCCTGGTGCCCATTAAAAATTAGGAAATTTTTCAAATGAATACTCCTGGGACCTGCATGACTTTCTCCCCTCTGAGCTGAGCTGAGTACCACTGAAGGCTTATGTAATAAATAAGCTGGAATAGGCCAATTTGTTGAAAAAAACCTATCAATGTGGTGCTTGAAGCACAGCCAGTGTGTCGAGAAATACATATTTTCTCCTCTGTTCCTCATCATGCAAGACCAGTGATGGGTAGAATTGTGGCGTTGGGAAAGCCCTGAAGACAAGGCTAATTGTTCACTAAGTTTCAGTAACGCACTGCAAGAAGCTTGCATCTTTATGAATTGATGACCTTTTTTTGGCTCTGACAGACGAACTGCTGATTATCCTGTTATTATAATGATTATCATTATAATAATTATTATTATTATTATTATTATTACTACATGGTTCCAACACCTGTTCCATTATCAAAATCTTCAGTGCCATACAGCTGTGGCAAACAAATACATGCACAAATACATACTCAATTATGTTTAAGTATGTTTCAGTTATTTTTATTTCTTTCTATTAGTATAGATGGCATTATATTATAAACAACCAAAAATGTGTTTTTTTAATAGTTTTCATTGAGATGCACTGACTTTTATTATTCCTCCATCTAATAAGTTTTAATATTAGATTTTTTTGTGAAAGCAGCACAGTCACTATTTCAAGCATTTTCCAGCATTTTGTCCAAAATTCATTAGCAAAATAACCCAAAAAGTTATAGACAGATTTTGCTGAAACTTTGAAGAAGGGTGTGTAATGGGACAAGGAACAGATTTTGGTGGTAATCCGGAACACCATTTGGATCCAGGAATTTTTTGAAGGACTACTTATCATTGCTTGTCGGAGGTCTGCGCTATCCGCGTACTTCTAGTTAGCTTGTTCAAACTTGTGACCATCTTAAAGGTTTGTCCTTATATGGATCAAAGCTATACACTTAAATAAATTCTGAGTTAGCTGACTGACAAAAATTATTGCACTAACAATGTTCAGTGATTGACTGATTGATTGAGCCATTGGAAATGACAAATGTGTCTGGCTACAGCTTCTCCTGTTTAAGTATGATCTTAAAAACTCTGCTGGGTATGGGTCGTTCAAATAAGTCATTTCAATCAGCGTATTATTTTCTAAAGCCACTGGTCAACAAACTAATACAAAATTCTATTTATGCTCATGGTATTTAAGTGGTGAAAGGTGAAGTTTCCTTACATTAGGCACTGTGCTAAAAGGCTGTGGATGCTCAGTGGAGGTTGTGAAGTAGAGATTTTTAATAAGGTTTTACAGAAAGAGTGGGCTTCCCATCATCAAATGTTTACAAATAAACCTCATCTCATCACTACATGTCAATAATCTAGTTTATCTCTATAGTCAGAAGAAGAGTGGGATTTTAAGTGAGGCTGGCAGAACTGAAAGATAAACAAGATGGATGTTAATGGTTTTACTTTATTTTTAGTACCACAAGTACATTGGGCAAACTTCACACATGAGAGTATTTCTGACACTTCCGAAGCTTTGGAGGCTCACACAGTGACAACCCTGAGCCAAGTGGATTTATTAATCATCACAAGGCTCCAAGTGGGGAGTCCAAAACAAAGAACCAACCTCTACACAGTTTTTGGTTTGCCTCTCTGCAATCATCAGGACACAAGTGTACTTTCTTCTGAAGTTTCTACTATGTACTAACAGCTTATCTGAGGCAGGATCTGAAATTCAATTCAAAGAAAAGTTTCCGTGAGTCTCTGTAGAAGATCACGTGAATTGGCTTTGGTGAGGCAACAAGGAAAGAAAGGGAAACCATCTTCACCAGCACACAAAGTAGCTTCAATCCAGAAAAGTTTTATATTTTAAATATCCTGCTATGACTTTGTGAAAATGTAGTAGTGAGATTTTCTACTATTTCATCATTCAGCAGAGAGTGAAACATTTAAACTGACCATCCTCTATCCCAGTTGTCATGCTCCCTGCTTTCATCATAGTGAGACCCAAAACTGGTTCCTAAGGATGATCAGACTTGCATCATTTCACCGGTATTCCACTTGTCATCCCAGTTTTTATTTAGACGATCCTTGTCTCGAATAACACATACCCTGACGCTGATCACTTATTTGGAATATAAATTTTAACAGAAAACCATATTATCCACCCACATTATGTCTGTCTGATGTTTGTCGGATGTACAGGAGGAGCAGAGAAGAAAAGTGCTGCAGGGTAGAGGTAGAGTGGGCACACCAGGTCAGAAAAAAAACTTGGCTTTGAAAAAGTGGAGATGCTGGGGGAGGCTTAGTGACTGGGGTTCAGAATATTTGTGTTAGCCATTTGAAAGAAACAAACAGAGCTGCTCCAACCATGTATCCATGGCAACCATCTTAGGACCTGCTCAAGTCCTCCTTGTTGAGGTCTTTTGTTTCTTCAGAGCAAGAGACTTAAGGAGGTAAAAGTAAGAAAACTAAGCAATGAGACTGAGTCTACAGCCATGCAGACACACATTATCTGTCAGCTAAACTTGGGAACATTTTTCTTACTGCACATATCAATGAATACTGTCTCACTGTTTAGCCACCAAATACTAGGCTGAATATCTGAGAGCACTTTGGGGCTCCTGAGGCTGGGACTGAATGGCATCCTGAGGCTCAGACGCTAATGAGCTAAGATCGTTATGCCAATTATTTTAACTTAGATCAGGACTTGGCTGTAACTGTGCAGAGGAACTAGGACCCTTTGCTGACCTAATTACTGGCTTGGGAACAAAAGGATGAGAACAACAAACGGGTTTTGAAGCAGAGCAAGGAAGAGTCCATTAGTGTCTGGTTATAATTCATCAAGTTGTTGCATGCACGAAGATATGGCAGGTGTGAGCAGTGCCATGTAAGGCGTTACTGTTCTGCACTGCAAATCACTGCAAATTTTAAATTTTAACCCATACTCCCATTGTGTATTTGAAGATTTCAACCCTGATAAATAAGGTTTGATTTGATATGTATGGCACTTAAGTACACAGTATTCCTTCTAAAATAAGTGTATTAGACATATCAATAATAATTAAAGATCCAGTGTGTAAGAATTAGTGGCATGTACTAGTGGGACTGCAGAGTGCAACAGAGGGCGATTCCACTCACCCCTCCCTTTCACACACACACACGTGTTATATAATTGTCATTCACTTAAAAGAAACACAAAAATCACATACATCATAAATGTATACATACAAAATGTAGAGTACATTATTTCATAGTGTATCACCATATTCCATTCCATTCTATGACTGCCAGCTACTCGCATAGAGTGGTTGACATTCAACTTATGCTGAAGCAGATGTATTTTGCTTGAGACCACATCTGTCAGCCCTTTGTTTTACACTCTGACCCTAACTATTTGTTCCACTCCTTGGTCTGTTTGGCCAGAACCTACTGGAAAAAAAGATCAACTCACACAAAAGTATAAGAACCAGCATGATTTTTGAGAGCCTATAGAGAAGGCAGGATTAGGTATCAAGAAAACAGACCCTGCAAATATGATTTCCTGCTGCTACAGACACTGGAGTTTGGGAATGGATGGTTTCACAATGACATCAGATGGGAGTGTGGGAAAACATTTTATGAAGAGATCCAACACACTGACTGTGTCTTAGCAGCACTGGTGGAGCAGTGAGGGAGATCTCAGCTACTTCAGTCAAACATAGTAGAAAAATTGTATTTTATTGTGGCATTTTTCAGTGAAACTCGTGTACTACTCTCGCAACTCAACTCTTTAACTCAGCTACAGAAACTTAGCCTACCCTAAAAAATAGACAAAGAATCTGGCTGAGATATTGCTATACTGATTAGGGTGCGAGCATATTCCTGCATATTAGACAAAACTTACTATTAGAAGTGAGACAACAGTCTGTTATCAGTGCCATGTTTGGGAAACCATGGTCTATGGCTTTGCTTCAAAATACTGAGCATTTATAGAAATAATTATGTTTAATTGATGGTATATTTAGAGCTGCAACGATTAATCGTTTTATCAATTAATCAGTTATTAGCTGATAACTAAATAATCAAAAACAAGTTCTGTTGTCTGGTTTCTTTGCTCCTTAAAACAAGGAAATTATTAAAACTGAATATTTTGGTTTGTGGATGAAACAAGACATTTGAAAACATCATTTTTGGAGTTGGAGAAACACCAATCAACATTTGTTAATATTTACCAACATTATAATGGACCAAATAGCTAATCAATTAATTGAGAAAATAATCAACGGATGAATGTCCCAGACACAATAATGTCCTGTTTTAGCAGTGTACCTTAGGACTTTAAATTAAACCCAAAAATGTACCTCTCACTCCCAGATTATATTGTGACATTTACACCCACAAACACACCACACCCTGTGTTGGATGTGGTATGAAAATACAACATACGTAGTATTCAATACATTGTACCACTGAGAAGTGAGGGATTAATCCTGAGGCGCTTGGTCCGTTTGTAGAATGACATTACTGCTACCTAGTGGTGAAATACATATAATTATTTAACCACTTTCTTTCACTTTATTTTAATGTTATTGAGCCTGCCCGATTCTTTTAAATAACCACTGAGGAAGTTTGTGTGTATGCGTGTGTGGGTAATTATGGAGTTTACCTTTTTAGGGTCACCATAAAACACCCCAATAGACGAGAGATTTGGTCCAATACTGCGAGACTCCTTAAAAAGTTGTGCACACGTCTTGTACGGTCCCTCACTGAATTTGTACGCGAATGTAATCTTCTTAATAGGAGGAGACCCAGCTAACACGGTGATGTTTGATAACAATCCCAAGTAGTAAGAAACACTTACTACTATTAGCAACAGGCTGACTATGGCCACACAGAGACAGAGCCCGCCTGACATGGTAGCTCATTCACTAACTGACAGGACGAACAGACACTGCTACTCAGCTTCATCTGCACATGCAACGCAGTCCGGCGTTTTAAAAAGACGTTTATTTTTAATAATCTGTTGTAATTTTCAGACGTTAGCTGCCATTAGCTCCATTTAGATTTGTCTCTGAACCCACAGAGATTACACATTGCGCGCTACTTCCTGGAAGGTACCATTTTATGCCGAGGACAGGGGTGAGTTGTGTGATTACTACACACGAGAAAGAAAAATCGTACAAAGAAAACATTTTTATCATTCATAACTGTGGCATTTAGGGTGTTTGAAGTGGTGTGCCATCAAAATTCTCACATTTTAATTGAGAAATGCTCGTGTCCGCTCAGTTTTATTATTCATTATCGACAAAAATGAAAAAGAATGGAAATCTGTGACGGTGCCCAGACATCAACTACAAATCAGTGTATGATAAAATATTTCATTTTTCCATATGAGACATTTATTTTAAATTGCACAATTATGCACATTCATCACAGATATGTGCAGTTTGTGTATGTTCGCAACCTCGCAACAGTGAAATTGCTTTTAATTGTTGGGCTATTTATTTATTATTACTATATTATTTATTAAGGACTTGAGTGCTTGATCTTATAGAAAAAAAAAACTATGAACTAATAAAAAAAAAGTAAGGTTACATTTAAGGTCCCTTGAGGGTTGTGTAACATTCAAGTACCGCCCTCGTAAACAAGGTGAAGGCTGGACTTGATACTACACCGCTTGTGTATAACTTCGTCGTCGAAGTCACCCGGAAATCAGAAGGATGGCTGCCAAAATGAGACAGTTTTATGAGCTGACAGCCAAGTTGCTGTCTGGAGACACCTTTAGTTTCGGTACACTGAAGGGGAAAGTTGTGCTGATTGAAAATGTGGCGTCTCTCTGAGGAACAACCACCAGGGATTACACTCAGATGAACGAGCTCCACTCTCGTTATTCCTCCAAAGGGCTTGTGATTCTGGGTGTTCCCTGCAATCAGTTTGGACATCAGGTAATTCATGTGTGGTCAATGACGTGTGTGTTTGTTATGTAGATATGTATTAATCATACCTGTGTAGAATGTGATCAGGAATGCAGGGTATCTTTTTTTATCATTTATCAACAGGTTTTCACACCCGGAAAACTTCCTAATGATCCCATCACATCAACAAAGTGCACATTTTGCAGTTACACGTGTTATCATTAACTTAAGTATATAGAGTATTAAAAGTAAATGTGCTGAGGACTATCACACTGACCCATATAATAAATTATTCTGTGCATAATAATTAATTCAACATTGTCTCGTGTTAAAAAATGATCATTGATTGGCATTTAAAAATCTTTACAAATTACAAAAGTTTCTGAGTCAGTTTGGTACATTCTCCTTTTTTGAAATATAGTATAAGAAAATACTCAAAACACATTTACTCCCATACTAGGTATAGAACTGGAAGAAATGTAACTGGCTTCATCTTATATGTCTGAATGATATTGTCTGGTAAGTTGACCACATACTGTCTAACAGCTCCAGAATGTATCTGTTTCTCTCTTTTTTCTTACAGGAGAACTGCACAAATGATGAAATCCTAAGATCTCTGAAGTATGTCCGTCCAGGGAATGGCTTTGAACCAAAGTTTCCACTCCTTGAAAAGGTGGATGTTAATGGAAAGGATGCACACCCCTTATTTGTCTATTTGAAGGAAAAGCTCCCATTTCCCAGTGATAATGCCATGGCTCTCATGACTGACCCTAAGTTCATCATTTGGAGTCCAGTATGCAGGAATGATGTTTCCTGGAACTTCGAGAAGTTTCTGGTCAGCCCTGACGGAGAACCCTACAAGCGCTACAGCAGAAATTTTCTGACCATTGATATTGAGGCAGATATTCAAGAGCTACTCAAGAAGGTCAAGTAAAGTGTGCTACAAAAACACCCTGTGTGACTGTGATAGCGTATCCGTTACAACTAGTCTGGCTCCAAAGATTAATCAGTATATCAGTATTCACACATCTGTTGCCTTAATTAAACATGTTTTCCACAGTTAAAGTGAGTTGTAGCAGTAAAAAGCATGTGACATTTCCTACGCAGTACACTTTGGTTTGTCAGGTCTGTTTACTTAATGAAGACACTCCTTGAAGCCATTTTTGTGAGGGGAGTTCCTGATAAAAATGTAAATGACTGACTTGACCACTGTGTATGAACATGTCATTGTCTTTGTCATGAGGATTTGATAAATAAAATTTCCTATCACAGAAAATGCTGCTGTGATTTTTGTTAAGTGCATACAAACACACACAGTTGAAGAATAATTGATCCAATTTTATCTTAGAAATTTACATCAAATCTAGTAAGTGTATTAACAAGAAGTTTAAATCTCTATAGATCTTTAAATATTTACATAATGTGTGTATATGATTAACTTTATCTCCAATTAAAGCTACTGTGAGTTGCTTTATCACAGAGGGCGTCAGCAGGGTTACTGCAGGGGGGTCACAACATTTTTGGCTGATTTTATATATATATATATATATATATATATATTTTTTTTTTTTTTTTTTTTTTTTTTTTTTTTTTTTGATGTTTAAAATTAAAAACATCAAATTACTTATTTGATTATGACTATCATTGTTGATACTGGCATTGCTATCAGTTTAAAAAGGTATGTTTATAAATGGCAGTAACACGGCCACCCTACCCATTTTCACATGTTTAAAAATAAACAATATTTGTATTATTTGAATAGTTTCATACTGACAAGGTCTGCTTGTACATGGCATTCGGCCCAGTTTAATACCGAAACAATTTTATATATATAGTAGGGGTCCCTGCTTCATGTCTCTATCAGGTTGGGGGTCCTTGGCCTGGAAAAACTTTGAAGGACCCTGCTTTATTGTTAAAGAGTACATTTAGGTGCTGTGGCGTTCACAGACATTTGGAAAGGGCAGGGGTGAAAATTAAGAGGGCACCTGCTGCTCAAATGTGGAGCATGCTTAAGGTAGGCATGTCCACAAAGTGCACTTGGGCCAAAGGCAGCCCGGCCCTGGGGACTAAATTTCATGTTGACCTCTATAAAGACCTCCACACGTTATTGTTTAATTCATTTATATCACAGAGATGGGCATTTTCTATACAGCACTGAATATCATTTTGTCTAAGGATATCCTTTGGGACACTGTCATGTGGGGAACTTCATAAGGGCACCCATTTGATTGGAGGGGCACTCATAGGAAACATAGTTAACATTGCATCTTCTACGGCACTGCATCACTTTTTCTCCACTAGAAAGACACTCCTTTAGAAACAATATTTTTTTTAATTTCTATTTTGATTTAGAGGCCACATATGAATGGTCAGTATGGGACTTCCTCAAGTTTTACCACTCTGAAGGATTGCCCCCACCACCTGTGCACACTACTGTATATAGTAGGTGTAAGATAAGAATAGAATAGAATGTAATATTTGATGTTTTGTTTATCTGCTGAACTTGACTCAGTACATGTGACACCTACTGTCTGTCCATCCTGGAAAATGGATCCCTCCCCTGTGGCTCTTCCTGAGGCTTCTCCCATTTTTTCCCTGTACAAGGGTTTTTTTGTGAGTTTATCCTCACTCGATGTGAGGGTCTAAGGACAGAGGGTGTCACTTGCTGTACAGACTGTAAACCACCTTCAAGGCAAATTGTGTTTGTGATGCTGGGCTCTATAAATTGCTTTACTTTTGCATTTGTCATCATGTCTGTGCACAGCACTTTGATCAACTGTGTTGTTTTAAAGTGCTTTATAAATAAAGTTGGATATGATTGGATTGGATAGTAGGGGGTCTAAAAAAACGTTGAAGACCCCTGTTTTATGGTAAAAAGAATAAAAAAGCACACTTAGGTGGGTGCTATAAACCAGCCATCAATGATTTCAGTTAGCTAGCTTAACCTGAAATAATCATAAACTTTACTTAACACACTGAACTTTTACACTTGATACAATGATACAGTGTATAACAGTCAGTACAATTAATGATTTTGTATGTTCTTTGATTTTCCCATGTTTGACTAGATTTAGTCTAGTCTAGTGTGTGCGACACACTTCCTGGATGCATAGTCAGTATCTTGAATGAATGCTCCGCTGCAGTGACTGTAGTGACCGGTTGCGAATCATCCAACATGGCTGGCCAGGAAGACCCAGTGCAGAGAGAGATTCACCAAGACTGGGCGAATCGAGAGTACATAGAAGTAATAACGAGCAGTATTAAAAAAATCGCCGACTTTCTTAATTCATTTGGTAAGTATGTACCAACCAACCGAGCGAATTAGATTACGCCCGATGTGTGGGCTTTGTATAAATGGCTACATCAACCTAGCTGCTACCCTGCTAGTGTTAGCAATGGTGTTGATGTTTTCAGTGGCCACTCCCAGTTAGCAACTAGCCTCAACATTAAATGCGGGGTTGCTGTTATGTTCTCGTGTAAACACGATGACGCTTTCGTGTACAGCTCACTTACATTTTGTTTTTGACTCATATTACCTGTCTGTCTCACGTAGAGCAATCAACTAAAGGGGCTAAAATTGTCGAACATTGACATGGCTAAAGCTAGAGTTTTGGCCGCTGTTGACGCTAGTCTGCGCTGCTGTCATTAGAATTAATTTTTGCACACATACCAATTAGTGATAGTGAATATGATCTCTGCAGTTAACCCATCCTTTTTACACATCAGTAGTGAACACACACAAAGCGGGCGCAGAAGCAGTGGACAGCACTTATTTGCGCCCGTATGGCAATGGAGATTGGGTGCCTTGCTCAGGGGCACACCAGCTCTCTGGGATTGAGCCATGTCATGTATGTTGTACCAGCTGTAACTGATGCCATGGGGTTCTCTAAGCAGTCATGTTTATTTTCACCAGATATGTCATGTCGATCTCGTTTGGCCACTCTGAACGAGAAGCTGACAGCGCTGGAGAGGAGGATTGAGTATATAGAAGCCAGAGTAAGTATACTGCATAAATAAACAGTATTATGGCCTTTAACTCAAGTATTTTCAATTTACACTAATTTGTATCCCTTTACAGGTGACAAAAGGAGAGACCTTGACCTAGACTTCACTGTTGGAAATTCATAGCATCCTACAGCTGTCCTGTCCCCGCACCTACCCCAATTCAGTGGAATAAGTGAGATGGATTCCACCCTGCTTTTATGGGGCCATGTGGACCATTTTTTTTATATTAAAAGGCTGGATTTACTATTGTTTTATCTCATGACACATTTGTATAGACAATACGGCTCTGTCTTCAGTTGCAGTGATTACTGTAAGGTGTCATAAATGTTACAAAATAAGTTGTAATTATTGGTTCCAAAATTGTCGTTCAACTCAAACAAATAATCCGGTATCAGTAGAATTTGTTTTACTACCTTTGTTGTATACAGTATCATTACCACTTTAGAGGTTTACGAAAGAGGAACATTCTTGTGTGCCATGTTAAACAAGTTATTGTGTTGTCATTTTTATTAAGGAGCCTGCTTGTACAGTGAACTGTTGGTGTTTAATGATTTACACATTGTAATAAATGATAAACAATAACAAAGTCATCTTGACTGATTAGGATGGTGACACAGAATGATATTTTTAATTTAGAGGTCAAGTAGTTCCTTTACATGTGCAAGTTACACTCAAGGCTAAGGCATTTATTGGAAAATACCAATGTAGTACAGTTAAACAGTTATGAGAAAACAACATGTCCAGTTTCTAAAATGGGCAGTAACCGCTATGCTCCTTGTACAGGTCAAATTGTTATTATATATAGGGATTAGGTGCAAACAGTCCATAGAGTTGGCATGAATGCTGGCATAAAGTGAAAACTTCTTAAGTAATGTATAATAATTATTGTAGAAAGATAGATTACTCTGCTCTATTGGGATTAATTATTCTAATATATACTTGGCACTTGGTTTGCTCAGACTTGAAATTGGTAGGCTTTTACGCAGCATGTACCTTATTCTTTAATAGTGTTTGATAAGGTATTTTACAACCATGAACTCCATTTAAACACATATTCACTCAACTGACATGGTTAAGGGTGGTCTATTGATGGTGTTTCCAAGAGATCAAGATGGGATCTTTATAATTTTTACCTATAACAGAAAATGTTTAGGATGACGTAACATTATGATTATTCTGACCTATACGTCGTAAAACTATACATCTGATGGATAACTATAATAGGAACATTTTCGCCAGTCCCATACACAAGATAGACAATTAATGTTATACTGTAGAATCGTTTTGTTTAATGTAAAGCAGTCAACCGACACCTGGTACTGCATACATGATAAACCAAACACAACAGCGGTAATGTGTCCAGCAAAATGGCGGATATGTGGTTAGGTTATACCTCAGTTAGGACTGTCAGGCAAACTTTTACCACTACACTATGTTGCATACATGTATTTAGGTTTGGGTGACATGCGGCGGTGTCATTTATGACCCTTAAACTTAATTTCAACACTGCCTTCTGTGATTTGATCATAGATACTAACTGCTTTTCAACCTCAGCCTGCAAAGCAAATTCGGGGCATGAAAAGCACCCACAATACACTGGGTTTCACACCAATGCATCCTGGGACGAAGAAGGTATCGTTGTAATCTTGTAGAGACTGAAGTCTTTCAACGCAAGATGCGTTTTGCGTTTAAACTTCTGTAAAAACACTTTGAAAAACAATTTGTGGGCAACAATTAAAGAAACAACTGACACTGGTGAGTTTGAACGTGCAATGAGAGGACGCTAGCCTAAAACCCCTTAAGCTAACCCATTTACGTCATTGGTTTTGGCACCAGACATGTTTGCTCTGGTTAGACAGTGTCCATCTTAGGGTAGCTTATATTGTGCGTATTGTTAGAGATATGTGTAGTTTTTGTCTCTTATTATACTCTTCTTATTAAGGAATCCAACGGAGATCTGTTTAACCAGCGACTCCTGACATTTTTAATTTCCAGAAGTCGTGTGGTTGAAGAGACAGTGGAAAATGGGAGCTGATAAAAGGTGAGTAAGCTCTTGTGCCGTTCGCCATGGTAGATGCGGCTAGCCATGATGGTAGTTGAAACTGATTTCTGTCCTGTAGGAAATTATATAGTAATCATTTAAGGTCCCTAATATTAGTATGCCCGTTGTCATTCAAGTCAACAGCCATGGAGGTGAAATATATTGGTACTACTCTATTCGAATCTGAGAAGGGGATTTTGATTCATTTAAATAAAAAGTCCAGCATGCAGGGACGACACCTGCTTGTGAGCATTTCACCCTGTATAACTACTGTAAACTTGTTAGAACTGTTGTTCACACAGAATTTATGTCTGGGGTAACACAATTTTGGAACCAAACTTAGAAACAACCTTGATTTGTTATAGTATAGGGAAATCATGAATATTAAAGGTAATGTGATATAGTAATGTACTGAAACATACAACAGAGCTTGGCACGATGCTCCTGTATGATATTGCTTTGCAGGGGTCACTGTCTTGCATGGATCTAAAGACTGAATTCAAACAGTGAAACCTAACTACCTGGGCTCTAATCAGACCTGGCATTAACAGCCATCCTGAGTGATCCTACCTTATTTGGACAGCATTAAGTATATGGCTGAATGTTTCCTATATATCTATATAATAATCTACATCCTGTGGTTTGGAAATGCATATGGTCACATTCCTGGGTGATGTCCATTCTGCTGCAGATTTATAGTAAACTGAACTTTTTTGTTTGTTTGTTTTATTATTTTTACACAAATCATCACTCAAGACCTATACATTACTTTATTTGTAGCTACTCAAAATAATGTCCATACGGACACAAACAACAGATATTTCTGTGCAGTCAGACTCATGAAAGCATCACTTTGTTTTTATAAACAAACATGGAAGTGAAATCAGATCACATATGGTCACAGGAGATTCTGAAGCAGTGTCATAATGGGTGTAAACTAGTGCTGCAACAATTCCTCAAGTAACTCGATTAACTTCCTCTGCCTTGAAGCCTCGTTTAATTAAATTTAAACCTCACGTTTCACGCAGATTCTTTTTATTGTGATACAACGTGCTTACGTCACAGGCTATGCGTCCCTTACAAAGCAGGAGAAGACGGAAGCGGGCTTTGGGTAACGTGTGTGGACAGTTTAGCTGTACAGAATGGCCGACGCCAGGACCGCAAACAGTGAATACAGCGAAAATAAGCAAACGTGGCAAAATGAAAGTAATAGGAGGAATAGGATAAAAATATGTTTTATCCGATGAATCGATGGAATATTCGATAGAATACTGGATTACCAAAATATTCAGTAGCTGCAGCCCTAGTGTAAACAGTTATGCTAAATATTGTTTACTCATCAGCTCTGTCTTGAGTGTTTATACAATGAATGAAGCAGGAATTCAAGGCCAGTTTTTTTTCTCTGGTCGTAAACACAAAGTGCTGAAAAATCAAGGCTGACCAGGTTTTTGTGGGAACATGTGAAGTACCATGAACTAGGGCTGAACGATTTTGTATAAATATCTATGTGTGATTAT
The DNA here is from genome assembly GCA_016785285.1 of Brachirus orientalis. NCBI lineage: Eukaryota > Metazoa > Chordata > Actinopteri > Pleuronectiformes > Soleidae > Brachirus > Brachirus orientalis. Next base: position 829,437 of record JAFBJR010000316.1, read on the forward strand.
TTTGAATGAATTTGCGATTCACGATATCAGAGGGAATGGTAATTTTTACATAATTCTCATTTTCATTTGAATAACATACTTAAAATGATTACTGTTTTATATTTGTACAGATCTGTCAGAAACATGTTTTCTTCAGTCTGTAGAATATGATGTGTATAGGTCAGGACAATATTATATTTAAAATGGTAATTTGACACCCATTTTTTGACTTTAAGAAATATTGTACCTCCTGCAATTTGAAAATTACAAAGGCCATATTGTGATTTAGATTGTTGTACTAGTAACGAAACTTTAATGTCAATTAAGTGTACCACAAAATCAATGTTAAGTAAGCATTGTAGCAAAAATCTTTCACACACTATATTTGTGAAAAGACAACTTGATGGCATAATTGTGTAATTGAGCTTTACCATTTTGTAGTATTTTTTTTTGAAGCAGCATTCTAAGAAATGGTGTGGTGTGCTTATGTTTTACTTTTCCTTTCAATGTCTTCCTTATTTAGGATAAGTCGGACAGAACGGAGTGGTAGATATGGCTCTGACCAGTCCCGTGATGAATCAGAATGGCGTGACAGAAGAGAGAGGGATCAAGAGCGTGAAAATAACATGCGCCGTTGGGGAGAAGAGAGACGCGGTGATCGCTATGATGGAGATCGCAGAGGATCAAGAGACAGTCCAGAGGTAGTTATTTTTTATGTTTACTGACTTTTGAAGATATCATGTTTTAGTGGAAATGTTTTGTCATTTAAGGACACATGCTGATGCATTGAATTGTTTCTTTTAAAGCAAAGAGACAGGAAGCGACGCAACAGTGACAGATCTGAAGATGGTTATCACTCTGATGGTGACTTCCCAGACCAGGATTACAGAAGGGAGCCTGGGGATGAGAAGAAGAGCAAGACCATCATGCTCTGGGGTCTGTCTCCTCATGTCACAGAAGATGATGTAAGTACCTTGTTTTTAGTGTGCACAATTCTCTGTAAAATTAAAGGTCTTTTTGAAATAGAGAGGAATTGTAATAATTATGAGGACCATCTTCTTGTTATTTAGATTCGTTTTGCCATTGACCAACTTGAGGGACCCCAGCCAGTAGACGTCAGGCTAATGAAGAAAAAAACAGGTGAGATTCAGATGCAAGATGGACTCCAACCTCCCCCCCCATTCTTTGACCATTGGGCCAATCTGCTTCCATTCAGACCCATTTTCCCATAGCAGCAAACAGGGACTTAGGTGATTTGAAATTATGATTTTAGACTTTTCATTTCAGTTACCTTTGGAGCCTTTTAAGGTAAGTAAAAGAAGTAATAATAGTCATGAGGAAGTAAGTTGGCAGACACACTTTGTTGTTGAGTGTGTTTCAAACAGTGATAATTCAGCGGAATTTTTTGCTATGGTAAAACTCCTAAGGAGTGGCCCATTGTGTACCCAAAAGGGCCTGGGTTGTGAAGCAGTTTGTGGAAGAGTTTGAATAATATGCCCATGGACTCTTAACTAACACGCCTCCCGTCTATATTTGAATGCTGTCTCTAGGTATAAGCCGTGGTTTCGCCTTCGTGGACTTTTATCACTTGCAAGATGCTACCCGGTGGATGGAGACCAATCAGGTTGCTTCACAATCGCCAAGTCTAGTTTTAATCTTGGGGATCTGCAAAAATAAACCAAAAGGCAACCAAAGTGTATTAATCAAGTAGTGTGGAAACTGTACTGATCTTTAAAAAACTCATGGGTTGTGTATTACACAGAAAAAAATATATTAAAAGAGATGGTTGTATTCAGGATTTATATTGCAAAGAAGTAATTTCTTTAGCTAATGTAATGACAGTTGCATCAAAGTTGCAGAGTTCAATCATATTGTGAGGGTTTTACCTGAAGGAATTAATACATTATAGTTACTTTTCATTAGTCCCCTTAATAGATCATTTATTTATTTATTTTTTAATCAAAGTCACTCTTCATAACATACACTCTGCTCCAGCCTAGTCTGGGCACACGGGTCCCAAACACTTAAAGAAACCTCTATACATCATGCTCACATATACATCATGTGCCTGTCTTTAACACAAAGGCTATCTGTTGGGGATCCCTCTCCCCCTTCTCTCCCTTCCAACACTGTTGCTCTGTTGATGAGACAAATACTCACCATGAACACTTGAGTGATATTAATCCTTCTCTTTCAGAAATGTCTGACGATCCAGGGCAGAATTGTGGACATGCACTACAGCAATCCCCGAAACAAGTATGAAGATTGGCTCTGCAACACTGTAAGTACATGGTTTCATGGTCATATTGTCTAAATAATGTTACTAGAGAACTCTATACACACACAGGCAAACAATCAGACACAAGACATTAAACTACAATTGTTGCAGTCATGCCAGCTTATTTTTATGGTACACCTTCACTGGCATTTCAGTGGTAAAGGTTAGGTTGTGTCTCAGGTAAGTATGGTATGCTGCACCAATATAGACTGCCTGTCCTCAGAGGCAGAACTGTAAAGGGCTTTAGTAGGTGTGTAATAAAAATGATGTAAACGGTTACTTGCAGTGTGGCCTGTACAATTTCCGGAGGAGGCTGAAGTGCTTCAGATGTGGAGCAGCCAAAGCTGGTAAGTAGTTGACCAACAAGAGGCCACTGACGTCAGACATCATGACAGCCTTGGACGCAACGCAAAGCTTGTGTATTTGAGGCCCAGTAAATGAAATGTTATGAATTGTTAAGTGTTCAAATGTTGGCAAGGTGCATAAATGGCATTGATGGTATAAAAAAAAAAGGACGGGGGGAGCAAAACACATTGTATCATTTACTTATGAGATTATATAGCTCAAGTATTGTAAAAACTCATTTACTCAGCACATACCTTTTTTCACATTTATTTGCACTATTTTAAAGGTTATGTTAATGCACTGCTTACATTTCTGTCATTCTTTCAACAGAAAGTGAAACCACCTGTCATACCGGAGTCTCTGAAACTCAGAATGGTGGCGATTTTTATGGAGATAGTAAGGAATTTCTTTGTATATGTTTAATGTCAAATTTTAGGTCTGAGATAGGCTGTTCTTAAATGTGGACTTTTGTTCTGTACAGCAATCATCCTGAGAAATATTGCTCCCCTGACCACCGTGGAAGCAATTATGTCAGCTCTGGCACCATATGCTAATCTTTCATCGAACAATATTCGTCTCATCAAGGACAAGCAGACGGGCCAGAACAGAGGTTTTGCCTTTGTACAGCTCTCCTCTCCCTTGGTAAAGTACTGTTAAATATCTATAGATAAGCATTGGCATAGTGTACTATTAAGTAAAGGCAGAATTTATTTTTGTAACAACCAGCCACTTAACAGTGTCCTCCACTTTGCTTTTCTACTAATGCATTCCAGATTTCTCGTGGACAAAATTGTCCCTTTGTCCAATTTATTATTATTTGATATATAATGTCACTTGCTATTACAGGAGGCCTCTCAGCTGCTGACCATCTTACAGGGATTACAACCTCCTCTAAAACTGGATGGAAAAACAATTGGGGTAGATTATGCCAAGAGTGCTAGAAAGTATGTATAACAATATTGTTAGTACCAGCTTTTATTTCTTTTGCTAGTCTTATGTGGTTTTCCATCACCTTTCTTCGGTCATTTGATTAATGAAGGGAGAAGCAATTCAGCCAAACAAAAATAATATATTTTTTTCTTTTTGCCTGTTTTAGGGACCTTTTACTACCAGATGGGAATCGTGTCAGTGCCTTCTCTGTAGCCAGCACAGCCATTGCTGCAGCCCAGTGGTCCTCAAGTCAGGTAGGCTCCTATCTCCCAGTGTTAGGGTAATTATAAAGCTATACTATGTACGATCTCTGGAAAATTACAATTGATTAAAATGATCACCCTTTGGGATTTCCACTCTATGTCCTGTGCTCCTCATTAGATAGCAAGGACAGATGCATGTGTCTGATGACCCGAGAAGATCATTAATTAAACTTTGACATGCATTTTACTGTCTTAATTTTCAGACTCCCTTTAGAACATAATTATTGCTCAGTAATGCCAAAAAAGATCCCGCCTTCTGTGCCTTTTTTATTTTAATGAACTGTCTGTCTTTTTGGCCAAAACAGAGCTCAGAGGGAATGTCTGAGTACAGCTACCTACAAGAAGGATATACTCCAATGTCACAGGTTAGTAGAAGGAACAAAAGAAACCATTTAGTTGTTAGTAAGTATTTTGTTTTCTATAAAGGTACATCTCTTTCATTGACTATTTTATAGCAAAGGCATTAAATATACCTGTGTCTAATAAGCATTTAGACAAATAAAATCAATGCACAAGAGAAACTGATAGCATTAGCTCTATTATATTTTAATCAATCACTTTTTTTAATAGGAATATCAGACGTTCTACCAGCAAGGAGCAGGGCCCAGTACCTCACATGGAAATGGAATTCTAGGAGGTATGAGATGCTTCAAGTGTTGCTGGTTACCATTCATCATTTTAATCTAATCAGTTGGTAATATTAGAAAGTCAAACAGCTGGACATTAATAATGTATAACTTTTAATTATTACATTAGTTAATGTGTGTTTTTTAATATATATACAATGCAATTTGCAAAAAAGACATTTTTTTCATTGTAGCCGCCCCTGGTTTAAAGATTGTTCCAACTGCTGCTGGAGTAGTAATCTCACAGGGTGCCCAAGTCTACCAACCACATATAATCGCCCAGCCTGCTGTTCAGGTAACATACGCAACTGCATAATTACACTTAATTTGATTATGAAATGCTTGTTGTAACAGTCTCTTACTAACAATTGCCTTAACCGCAGGCTTTGGCACTTGCTCAGCAATTGGAGGCAAAACCCCAGACAGGACACCTGTCAAGCATTGAAGCTGCGTCCGTTGCTCCTGTGGCTGCAGCCACTGTTACAGCTGCCAGTACATCAGTAGCTTCTGGACAGAGAGCTGACTCCAGCACCGGTATGAGGATCAAACAGGATTTAACTTACATTTTCTTTTTCACTGTGATTTGCATGAAGATGAATAAAACTCCAGATCACTGTCATGTTTATCATGTTATAGTGTTTTATTTGGCAGTTTCATACACGCTTGGTTTTTGCCTGAAAAGCTTCATTTATAAAGACAGGTTTAATGATTAATTATTTGTAGACCATGTGCCTGAACACTTCTTCTGTCTGAGCTGCTTTGTTAACAATAATTTTATGGACATTTTAAGTTATTGTTACAAATATGCTATCTACGTTGTAATTAACAGTATGCTGTATAATTAACAGCTGTTCCAGATACGTCCACCTATCAGTATGATGAGTCCTCTGGCTACTATTATGATCCTCAAACTGGCCTCTACTATGACCCTTATTCACATGTAAGTAGTACACTATCATCGTTTGGGACTTAACTTGGGTTACTTCCATGTGGGTACTTAATTAAATGTTTATTGTTATTATAATATGCATTTTTTATGTTTATGTCCTTTTTTTAAGTATTACTACAACTCACAGACCCAGCAGTATCTTTACTGGGACAGTGAGAAGCAGACATACTTACCAGCCCCAACTGACACGCCTGCAGGACAAAATGATAATGCAGCAAGTGGCTCTGCAGCAACAGGAAGCAAAGAACATAAAGAAGGCAAGGAGAAAAAGGAGAAGCCCAAAAGCAAGACTGCTCAGCAGGTACAATCACATACACACATTCAGAAAATAGTTTATCCTTTTTTTTTTCTTTCTTTTTAACGGTGTGTTTCATATCATTTTGTCAGATTGCTAAAGACATGGAACGGTGGGCTAAAAGTCTCAACAAGCAGAAAGAGAACTTCAAGAGTAGCTTTCAGCCTATTAGTCAGGAAGAGAGGAAGGAGGCAGCAGCTGCTGATGCTGGCTACACTCTGTTTGAGAAGAAGGTAAATTCAGTAGATTGTAATGTATGTAGGTTTTGACCTACTGTCTCCGTCCTGTGTTGTTATATTTATTGGTTTGTTGCTTTTTTTTTTTTTTAGCAGGCAGGAACTTTAGACAGACTGATGCCAGAGATGCCAAGGGTCATCAAGGAAGAGCCACCAACTAGCTCAGTCAACGCCTCCAAGGTGAGTACACTCCAGTGACCTGAGCTTTTCTCAAACAGGATTGTGATTACTTCTTTCAATTACATTTTAAAGTTAACTGGAAATGTGCCCTGGTATATTTGGGATGTCATTCATCTTAACAGTTTGAAAACCTGCCTTTGTTTATCTGTGTTGTGGTTAGTGTGGCCTTGTGGCTGCCTACAGTGGAGACAGTGACCCAGAGGAGGGTGGAGTAGAGACTGACGGTGGTGAGTGTAGCCAGGATAAACTGACAGACTGGACAAAGTTGGCATGCTTGCTGTGTAGGAGACAGTTTCCTAATAAAGAGAGTCTGATTCGGCATCAGCAACTCTCTGACCTCCACAAGGTAAACCCACACATATTTTGTTTTCAGATGTTAAGGTGGAAAGTGGCAGACCATGGCAGTTCACTCATAAAGGCATTTCTCTTTTCACTGGTCTCTTCTAGAAAAACCTGGAGGTTCTCCGCAGATCACAGATGAGTGAAGCAGAGCTGGAAGAATTGGAAAGGAAAGAGAATGAGGTTTGGCTCAGTTCAAAACAGGACAGCTTTTAGTGAGTCATTCTGTTCCCATTTCAAGGTGACGGCAATATAAGCTTCAAAATGTTTTTCTTCTCCTGGTGGATAGTTAAAATACAGAGACAGAGCAGCTGAGAGGAGAGAAAAATATGGCATCCCCGAACCACCAGCACCCAAAAAGAAGAAATTTAGCCAACCAACACCAGCAGTGTAAGCAGCATTGCATAGTTTAAAGTAACATGTTTTATAGCACTGTTCTTTAATCCTTGTAGGGCTCAAGTTTCTCACTTTTGTTTCTTTTTGATGTCTCAATTTAAAAAGATAAATGTTTCTTGCTTTTACTCTGTAGTAACTATGAGCAGCCCACTAAAGATGGCCTCAACAGTGACAATATTGGAAACAAAATGCTGCAGGCCATGGGCTGGAAGGAGGGGAAAGGACTTGGTCGCAACCAGCAGGGCATCACTGCACCCATTGAGGTATTCAAACATTGTCCTGGTGGTGTCAGTGTGTATCCATTACCCATCAGCCTGAATACCTGTATATGTTCACAGGGAAAAAAATGCTTGTTTTTGTGGTTTTTCCTCTTCAGGCACAGTTGAGAACTAAAGGAGCTGGACTTGGCACTAAAGGCACCAACTACACCCTCTCTCCTTCTGACACGTATAAAGATGCAGTCCGCAAAGCCATGTTTGCTCGCTTCACGGAATTAGAATGAGTTGATAATTAAAAACAGATAATATTTCTTTATGGTCTGCGGGTTGATTTTCCTCCATCATGTCTTTAGTAGCAAAGATAAAACAAATGGCAAGGAGAGAATGTATTTAAATGAGTTCACTCCATATTTGATCCATGATGAGTATGAACACAGCCACAGAAATAAGCTCTAATGGAGGAATATTAAAATAGTGAATAACTTAATTTAAAAGTTGTACATATGCACAGTAAGTTTACAAAGTTGTTTTTTTGTATTTCTCCTGTGATAATACCTTTTTGTCTCAGCATGTTAAAAAGATTGTACAGTTTATACAACGTCTTGTTTGTACATAAAATAAATTACATATGGCATTTGGTGTTTTTTATTTCATACACAATCAGTAAAGAATGATAGAAGTGCTGTTGATGGTGATTAGATATACATGGGACAAACAAATCAATAAATAAACCCAATCAATAAATAAATAAATGACATTTTTATCTCAAGACAGAACAAAGTCAGACATTCAACACAATTAGTTGAATGACAAAGGCCAGGAAAGATAAGACTCAGAAGGCTCTTTGAATTTGTCCACATACTCTGCTTAGACCAGTTTTAATAGTTTTGTGTTCACTGAGAAAGAAGTAAATAATTTCTAATGTCTAGGTCAAATTAGATAAAATACAAATCCTGAGAGAGTGTGTCTTTCTGACTTGTTCTGACAGACCCATGGTTTATAGAATCCAAGTAACACACTGGGAATTATATACTAGAAACTTGGTCACTAGTTGCTTCCAACTCCAGCAATCTGTTAAAATTGCTCATTCACTTTGACCTGTCTTAGGCTTTCTCCTGCATGGTGGCCTTTAATCACATTGAAATGTTCACTGTTGTACAACAAGTTGTGGTTAGATGTGATAGAGATTAATCACTAATCATCCATATACTAGGAAGCAGAGGTGTCACTTTTTCACTTCTTTCAGCTTCTCTCTAGGGGTCGTCTCTCGCTGTGGATCACCTATCTTTTCTGTCATCTGCATATTTGATTTGGCATAAATGTTTTCCCCATTCATTTTAGACTTGAACTGGCACTAGGAGTCACTGAACCTGTGAGCTTTTGATTACAAAGGCCATAGGCTGTATTGAGTATTCCCCACACACCATTAGTCTTTAGTCTTTATGAATTAACTGAAGTATAAGTGCAAGATTTTAGAGTTTTCAAATTGTTTATCTGAATATAGAGCAGGATATCCGATATAGTTGCTTTCACTTGTCTATTTGACACCTGGACAGTTCGGCACCATAAATAGCATCATATTAGCCAATGAACAAACAATGCTCAGATGGATGGCTTTGTTTTTCTGTTTCTTTGTTTTTCACAGTGGAAACTTTCTTAGGCTCAGATCAAAAAAAAGAACTTCTTAACAAAAATAGTGGCTGGACCTGCAGATATAACTCTGACTCTTCCTTAAACGGATGATGAAAGGCTGTTTATTTATATGTTTAAACAGACAGACAATGTATAGTGCAAACTAAAGCCAATTATGAATGGTATTGATCCTACATTCAAAGGGCTGGTTAGTTTACATCTATTTGTCCTTGAAGCCTCATACTGTATAGAAACATGCTGAAAGATAATACAGTGCATCTAATAGGCTTATTTCATGGAGCCTAACCTCTGATAACTCCTTGAATATTTCCACTGCTCAAATGTTGCAAACCTTTTATACATAGAGTACTGTTTTCTTCACAATTCCTGTTGCCATTTATATTTCTGCTGTTAAAAGCTGGAGTAAAATGAGCTGATCTCACTCTTTTTTGAATTAATGTACTCACAATAAGTTAGGGATTTTGTGAGAGACTCAGTGGATGTCATACCCTTTTCAATGTGGCTTCAATTTCAACATTCTGTGGATATAAAAAGCTGGTATTGTCAGTAAGTCAAGCTGTCATTGTGGCAAATGGTGGAAACACCCACTACTGACATTGTCAATTTTTGTTAAATAACAATATCCCTAAATTATTGTGAGTAGTAAGATTTGAGTCATAAATCTACTGTAAACTTACATTGATGGAGCTCTAGTCTTCGCTGAAGCACAGCTTATTTTTCTTAGGATTTCATATATTGAATGAAATAAATAAACTACAAAGCCATAACCAGATTTACCAATATTCACTTCACTATATTTTGTCGTTTGGTAAAACTGACTGACATGACGTAAACCTCCTCTGTCTTTACTGTATTTTTTATCATGGTTGGTTCTTTGATAATGAGGACAATAACACTTACTGTGATTAAGTTAATTAGTGATTTCGTTTTTCAGCGTGTAGTTGGTTGTATGGTCTATGGTGTCGTCTATTGGCTAATGTTAGGTTATGCTCTTGTCGGGTGCAGCTGTCAGAATTCCCCTCCTTCCTCCCTGAGTCACCTCATGAACATATTTTGGTGAGGAAGGGCATTTACTCATGGATGAACAGACTAACCCCATGAGCAGAGAGAATCGCCTCTTTGTAGCGTCCCGGCTCCTGACTGGAGGAAGTGTGAGATACTCAGAAAGTTTCTCCTAGATTACCTAGATTAGACCCTGAGCCTGAAAGACCTATGTCACAGAACAAGAGCTCAGTGTTAGCTGCCAGAAGACAGAGGTGTCTAAAGGTCCAGTGTGTAATAATTGGTGACATCTAATGGGGAGACGAGGTGTTGTTAAAAAAAAACCAAAACAAAAAAAAAAAAACAGGGGACTCCTTAAAAACCCTGGGACCTGTGGTGGCTTTCACTTACCTGAATGGATGTAAACACTCTTTGCATTTACCTGCATGATAAAAGTCCAATTTTAGTCAGACTAAGACAATAATTTGGTTGTCCTTGGTTGTAAACACATTAATCTGACTTAAATGGAGCTAACCTTAGTTGGACTCAGATACTTGGATAATGCATTTCATAGTCTGCATGTATAAACTTAGTCGGACTGGAGTCATAAACTTCTACATTTTTATTTAAACAGTAACCTTAAAGGGACATTGTAATGAAAGTAGGCTGGAGCTAAAGCTCATTTACACCTACCCCTCTGACCTCCAAAATCAACGAAAGAGAAATGTGTTTTATCACTTTTTGTATCTCTGTTTTTTTCAAATAATACATTTTCTCCTATATTATGGTGACTGTCCCTCACTTTAAGCTTTAAGGGTCTATTTTTTTTTTTTTTGCTCTGTACATGAGTTGGACTTGTGGTCACTGGTAAACTGGTAAAAACAACTTTAATCAGTTCTAATATTGAAAACCTGAACATGCCTGTTCCGCAGGACAGATGTGAACATCTAAACCTAAACCTGACCTGGTTTGTGCTGAAAAACATTCCCTGTTGTATTGTACAGTATTTAAAGGTCCAGTGTGCACCATTTGAGAGGGTCTAGTGGCAGAAATGGTATATACTACCTATAAAAATGTATATGGTGTATGATCAGTTTCAAATAAATTTTTTTTTGTGTGTGTCTCATGAATAAATGTACTGTAGGCAAGGACCTTGTTTAACAGCGCCACCCTGTGCTGCCATGTTTCTACAACAGCCTAAACATTATGCAATTTGAAGCATAAGCATAAGCTTTCTGTGTAAATCAAACTGATTCTTACACTCTGACCTTTAATGTTCTGGTGTCCAACTTAATTACCATATGGTTTGTTTTGTGGTTTGCATATTTTTAATGTCATATTTTCTGACATGATTTATTACAGATTTCTTCACAGCACATCTGTAATACGTTTTATTCTGATTTGCCTAATGTGAAAACTTGTTTGAGAAAAAAAAAAAAAAAAGATAATCAGTCGGTATTTAAGGTAATTTATCATTGTCTTTAAAAGGTAATTTTAAAGACAATGTTTTCAAGCGTCTCTTTAAAAGCCCACAACCTAAGAAATGGGAGTTGTAGTTCTTTCTAGAGTTTGTGCGCACTTCGGCAGTGAAACCACCAGTGACCCTGCTGGTCCCTCACCTACTAAACGAAGTGGTGAAACCTACATGGAGGTTTGGGGGTGGGAGCAGAAGAGGCGGACCTAGTGCGACCCCCACAGATGAGCTGCACAAGGTTTGTACAATGCCAACCTTCTCTCCGAGAGCGCGTCTCAGTCAGTCAGGATCCGCTGTCTTTTGGAGAGGGACGGTCCAACTGTGCGTAAAACCCTTCCAGGGCTCATGTGTGGACAACGACTGGATCAGTCGCCGAGAAGAAGAGAACACGACAAAGAAGAGAAGCGTTGATCTTCAAATTATTCCCATTCCCTGGAGGATTTAACGCCTTGGAGAGAGAGAGAGAGTGGTAAGGCTGAGCAAACCTGGTGGGCTGTATTTCCTTCAAGAAAGAAAACAGAAAAGAAAAAAATGACGCTTTGTTTGCACATTTGACCTGATGTTTGCATTTACCTGCTTTAATTGAAACCTTGTGAAAAGATCTTCTTAAAAACAAACAAACAAGCAAACAAAAAAACATTAAACTGTTAGACTTGTATTTTTTTCCATGTAGAATTAGAATGAGTTGTTTGTATGGCAGTGAAAGGAGGAAAACACATGGTCTATTGCGCACATTTATGGCCTACGTGTGATCACATGGCACACACGAAAGAGGGACATGTAGCTTGGTCTCTCAAATCAATAAAGAAAAGAATGGCATGTTGGGCCACCCTGGAGACAGGGAGACACAGAGAGACACAGAGAGACAGAGAGAGAGAGCGCGCCAAGTCCAGATGTCATCACCATGTGCTCCGAGGAGATACTGACATGTAGACCTTCAGAATCACGTCCTAGTCTGTTTTCATTTATTTATTTATTTATTTATTTATTTTAATTTGTGTCAGACTGGTGGATGAGACCGGATGAGTAAAAGTGCAGCAGACTGCCGTGAACAGTCCAAATGAATGAGTGACTATTGTTTCATTTTCCCAAGTTTCTCTGGATGTCCAGTGTGTGTGTGTGTGTGGATGTGGAGAACCAGTTGTTGGTGCCTGATCTCAGTATTTATGCCTTTGGAGCGCGTGTCACTTCTATTTAAAAACCAAAGATGGTCTCTGGTTTGGTGATGTCCACGCTGCCATATGACACCGAGTGAACACACACACACACACACACAGAGAGAGAGAGGCCGCTTCCTCCTTTTCCTCGTGCCAACTCAACCGTGTCGGCAGTTTTCCCTCAGAATAATCCTCTATCTTACGTTAAATTCGCACCAGCAAACCTCTTCGCAACATGTTGCCTTCACATTCACGGGCCGAATAAATAAAGGTGGACGTCTCCGTGAGGAGGAAGCGAGATCTGTGTGTGCAGGAAGTTACTGCATGACATTACACGTCGACTCTATTGTGATTCTGGTGTGTCATTATTATTGTTTCCCCTGGATAACAAGACTTTTCACTTCTACATCTTCTAAACGAGCCCTTGATTTAGGCTTAAGTATTCTGTGGTTTGCTTGTTTTTTTTTTTTTTTGAGCAATTTTAAGCGTAGTTGCTTTGTTTCATTATGTTTATACATTTATAATATACTTTTCCGGTTTAATGGATCTTATGTTAGCAGATATTTTAAGCTTTTTTAATATTTCTGGTTATGAGCTGAATATAAGGGTTTTTGAAGCAATAGTTTGACATAAAAAACAGTATTTTTGGAACAAAAGATACATTGATAATCAAGAAGATAATATGATGAATAAATTGCTGCAGTCCTATTTCTATTTCTATTTCACTACAGCGATGTCTATGTTTGGGCCGCAACTGAGACTTTCCACAAACTAGTCCTTGTAAGACTTGTAACGTATAAATTAATTATTATTAATAATATTAAGTTGTTGATAATAATGCTGTTCAGACTTTATAAGACCTAATTATCATTTTCAGATCATTTTTTGCGGAGGTGAGTTTATACCACATAGGTTTTTGTTGGAGGCAGCTTATGGTTCTTGTTAAAAATTGAAAATGTGGATTAGCAGGATTTTAAAAAAGATTTCAGTGTGAAAATGCTCTTCAGCCTTGACCGTGTAGACAAGCAGAACAAAGCATTTCATTCCCCGTTTGCTTGTCTGGCTGTCACAAAAAAAAAAGAAGTGGCTGTACTGGTTGAAAATATGACATTTTGTATGCAGCACTTTAAGAATCAATCACAGAAAGGTTAGTGACTTTTAACTCAAACTGTCTAGAGAGCTGTCTGTGTATTCAAGGGGGTATGTTTTTGACTTTGCCCCCGTCTAAACACAGACACCCTATATGGGCTTTCGTGCTTGTTCATCACAGAGGAGAGTCGGCCGATAAGCCCGGCTGCGGTCAGTGACCTCTGGGTGTGCTGTGATGAGAGTGTGAGCAGGAGCTGGGCAGGTGTGCGGTGCAGGGAGGCCCATGTATGATCACTGTGGGAGAGAGCCAGCTGCGATCTCTTGTCACATTCAACAAACCTGTGAATATCTGCCTTAGGTACTAGTCACTCCAGACGTTATTATTATCTTACAAAAACCTGTTGAAGTTTCATGCACCTACCCACTTCATCAGAAATGAGAGTCCAAAAGTGTGTGAGGTGGACGTGTTTATTATCTTTGCCAAGGGTGCTCATAATCTGTGGGGTTAAATTTGACCTTATCATGTGCTGTTGTCACCAGAATGTCATAGTCTTTTGTTGACACTGCATTATCATGGTGATACATGTAGCTAGAAATGCAGAGTATGTTTGATGTGGCTATGAGTAAATCCCTGTAATTGAATGTCAGTAGATGCAGGCTTTTGGATCCAGTAGATTTTTATATTTTAAGAAAGCTCAAACTGAACTTTTACACTTTGTAATTCCCTAGAAGGACTGACACAGTAATCAGTGTCAAAAACACACTCTCAAGTTAAAATTTGCTGCCTTACGCTGTTGTATCTTACATTTTAAGAAAGTTTAAAGTGAAGTTTGCCTCGTGCTGTTGTATGTGAACACACAAGAACTAAATCATCATACACAAGCCACATGCAAATTTGTTTTTCTGTCCTTTATAGTCCTTTATAGCTCTCGTACTGGTCATCACCAATTCCTATGCAAAGTATCTGACTTTTAAACTGTTAAATACTTCATTATTATCATCACCTATGCTTTTTTCTTTGCTGGTTGGTGAGGGGCAGGTAGAAAAGATACCTACATTGGCCAATCACTGTCATGATTTGGATAATAGAGAACTATACAGTTGTGAGCCTGAAAGCAATAACAACTACCGTAAAGATATTAAAAAGTTCCATAGAGCTGATGGGTGCCATAGAGTCATGTGTGGGTTTGCCACTATGTGGAATCTCTTTTTCACAGTTTAAATTCCACTCGAGTCATTGCTTGCTTGGAGACATTCACACTGTGGTCATACACAAGCCGATGAAAGCAAAAGTAAAAGGTTTATGTGCATCTGTTAAGCTCTATGAAGGTCAGCTTACAGGGGACGATCCAGTTTACACTTTTTCTGTCACCACGGTGCACAATGATGCGCAATGCTTGTCATCTAATATAGTAGGGGAGGCTTGGGAATGATCACTGAGATGACAGTTAAGATTAATATTCCCTGCAGACTCTTGGTTAAAAGTTTCTAAAACAGCCAGTTAAACTAAGTCTCTGCTCCCTTTTGCACTTGTGTGTGAGGAAAGATTTAAATTTCATATCTTTTATGTACTGTGCTCTCTCTCTCTCTCTCTCTCTATAATATATATATATATTTATATTTATAGTGCATAATCTTGAGTGCTGAGGTTATTTACACATTAAAAACAAGTAATTATAACCATCACGTTTCACAGCAGGCAGTTTTGAGGTAATTATTTATTGCAGTATTTACGTTTACTTATATTTTTCCCTTATTTTCTTTTTGTTTATGTTGTATCAGAATGTCTTGTGTCATAGCAGCCGACACAACACCTCACAACTGTCATGCATCGCAGAGCTTTGAAAGAAAAAAGTATGAAAGTCACAAGTCATATTGCTTGTTGTGTACATTTGACTATTTGTTTTAGATGATAATTTGACAAAAAGGGCCTATTAGCATTTCCTTTTAAGTGTTTTCATCTATTAGTGTATATTTTTAAAGTTGTGCATTGTCATGGAAACACTACCTACATGTTTTCCAATCAACATTGTTGAACGAGTGTTGAAACTATAGTTTCTGAATGTTATACAGTACCTATTTTAATATGACATGTGTTTGTGTCCACTCTTGCCATTGTTATCACATAAGAAGCTGCATGACAACAAAGCAGAATGCGTGATTCAGGTGTCAGCTGACACAGCAGTACATGAGCTCCACGGTGTTAAGATCAGGAGAGTCTCAAAGGTATTCACACACAGTCACGTATATCATAAAACATAATGCACAAATATGCAGTGTGTGTTTTGTGTCCGTGAATCTGGATGACATTTGTTGACTTAACACTAAGGCTGGGTGATATGGCTTATAAATGATATCTTTATATTTGAGCCTGTATCCCAATATACGACATACAGTATATCCAGATGTAAAGCTCCAGACAGGTTATTTCTTTGGGCATGTGAACAGTTTTTCCTTAGATGTTTGCAGCTAAAATCAAATCTTCTGTTTATGATCTGTATTACATGCTTAAAATACAACTATTGCCCTTTGTTTCAGATAATACCTAGTTTATTTCTTTGGCTTTTTACTTTAATGAAAGACAAGGCACCCCCCCCCTTAGTGGATAAAGTGGTAGAAAATGAGTGAGTGAGAGAGAGAGATTAAAATTGCCTATAAATATGGCCAAAATGTGCTATAACACAAATAATTAGGTGTAAGTCTTATTAAGTGACTATGATTTTGTCCATGTATTTAGTGTATTTCACAAATTTGTTTAATATGATTATCAATGCAACAGCCTTTAAAACCAGGAAAAGTCATTAATGATACCTTATCATGCCCTTATGACAATAGGCGGTATCTGGTCTCTTGTCACGACTTAGATATAATGTCGATATGTTGCCCAGCCTTAGTGAACATCATCAACTGTGTTTCCACCGAGTGGAACAGCATGGTGTTGCTCTGCCCCCAGCAGGCACGTGGCTGGGGATGAGCTGGTGCTGCCAGGCACTCTTGGCTGAACCTCGTGCCTGTTCTGATACAGCACCACATGTGCATCTCCTCATCTACATGTGCTCGCCCACTGCCCCACACTGGTCCTGTGCCTCTCCCGCTTTATGTCCAGTTGGCACACAAAGAGATTGGAAGTAAATAATGTGTGCACGGCTACAGTGCTAAAAAAAAAAGGCAGTTCTCTCCCACGTTAATGGAAAAAGTGAATCATTATTCAGTCGCCCACATCTTCATATATTTTAAATGTCATGTAAGTCCAGTAACTCAGAATTGGACTTCACTCTCATGCCTCTTCAGAGCCACTTAGTTACATAACAGAACTCACTTTGGGCTCAAGTTCAGCTCAGTGTAAGGTGACCCCCCCAGCTTTCAGTGGAAGAGAATCATTTTGATAATCAGTTATTGAGCTCAACTGTTTTTTTAAGAATTAAAACATTTTACATTAAAGCAACATTAAAGCATTTTAAATGTGAATATTTCCTAGTGTACTCCCTATAACAAAGAAATCATTAAAACTAAACTAAGCCCAACCCAGATTTGGTAAACACTGATCAACATTTTTGGACCAAACATGTGAATAATCAACAGACTAACCGATTATAAAAATTATTTTCAGTTGCAGCCCCATTAGACAGTGTTTTGAGCCCATATTATTATATTACATGATAAGGAGACAGCATGTTCCTCACCAATGAGACCTGTGGTAATTTTGGTGACATAGCTTCAGCTTGTGATAAATGATCTGCATCTGTGTGGGATTATTTGCAGATGTTCATGCTTGTCAGCTTTTACCAACAAGATACAGAATCACACAGGATATAGAGCTGAGGAGAGAGAAGTGGGCCAGAAGCAACAATTTTATCCCTAACCTTTACATTACTTTCCACTCCCACTAACATTGACTTTATGTCCTTTTCAACACTGTTTGTGCAAATATTTTTTTAAGGGTTGTGCACACTGTGTCTACTCTTGTTGCTCATTTAAATCTGGTATTAGTAGATACACATTGATTTGGTTTTAACTGTGTCTGCCATTCACCTGTTAAATCCACGCTGCAGAAATTGTACAGATACTGTGTCTGTCTGTTTTGCCACCTGATCTCATAACATGCCAACGCTGATGTTGTGTTTTGGTTCGGTTTTAATGCTGCTGATTGACTCTGTCCCTGTGCGGGGTGCTGTCTCTGCATAGTTTATTTCTCTTAGCACTTGGCTTCCTCCCACAGTCCAAAGACGTGCAGAGGTTAAATGGTGACTCTAAACTCCCTGTAGGTGTAAATGTGAGTGTGAATGTTTGTTTGTGTCTATTTTTCAACCCTGTGATAAACTGGTAAACCTGTCCAGGGTGTAAGCAACCTGCAGCACAATATTAGCAGGGATCTAGATTCCTGAAACTCTCAAAGGACAATTGGTACCTGATACATAAATTTGGTGAGGTGACTCTTGTAGACTCACCGGGTGAACTTTGTGTGGCATCTTTCAAATGTCCAAAAGGCTCAGAAAAAACCTGGAGTAGACTCAAAAATGATCTGAGGCTGAGGCTTTTTTTGATGCTAATTCTGAATTGTGTGATTGCCAGATATAGTTTACCTGTGATTAAGAGACTCTTACTATAACTGGGAGTAATGAAGTGTCAGCTGTAATGCCAGCTGACCATTGTGGGAATGAGAATCAAGTTATATACAGTATATTTTTCTGCAGAAGATGATTGAAAATTGAAGTGGATGCATTTATTCATATGCCAAGTGATGGATTCATGCATGACCTTTCTTTTAGAAAGTCTCAGTGTCATAATGATAATAATGATAATAATACAAATTTGTATATGTAGAATGTAATTTCTCCTAGTTTTACTGAGTACTCACAAAGTCAAGGACAACTGCCAACAACATAAATTAATTTACAAAATAAACTAAAGAAAAGCAATTCATCATATTTACACTCATTTTTCCACCAAGGATAGATTTCAATGACATCTAAAGCACAGTCAATCTCCTCTTTTATTTTTTCCCCTGTCAGTAAAGTGTCTCCAGGGTGTTGCTTAATAAGCCACTATGTCCTGGTTGTTGATGAGCAAAAACAATAATTGGAGCCCCCCCCCCCCATAGAGTGGAGTGGCACAATGTGAATATTCATTCATTCAAGTGTTGGTGTCAGGGGCATCTACTGTATGTTTGTAGTTAGTCACAATAAGGAACATAATAGATAAGATAAGTGTTTGGGCTTGTGTTTTATGTTTAATCTTTCTTATTTTGACTGGGATATGTGTCAATTACAGTAATGTGCCGGATTGTTTTCTTGAGTAGCATACACCATGACCTTTATCTGTGTAATTACTTCCAAGTTTCCTTAGTAGCTGCAGTGGTCTAATATCAATAAGCACTTGTGTATATGTAGAGCATTATTGGCATCAACAGTGAACATCTGACCGAGTGGACACTGAACACAATTGAGCTGCTGTAGAAATAAATGTTTATCTACCTGATTTCTCAGTAATTAAAGGGTACATTACTGTGAACGAGTTCAGTTTCTTGTGTTCTCCATAGTGGCCGAGCAGTAGCACCATGATTTTGCAGGCTTATGGCGTGAACTGCACACAGACAACATGAGCAAACAAAAGTAAAAAAAAAAAAAAAAAAAAAAAAAAATAGACCTTGACCTTTGACCAGGTAGTCTGGACTTGTTTGTCTTTGTCAGTAAGATAGTTCTGGAAAACGGAAAGAGGTTTGTAACTAACTATACGTTGTATACATGTATAGTGGATCACTATACGCTGTTCATGTCACAGTCTGTACAGCAGACGTTCCAGTGAATTAAAGAATGAGTGAACGAGGTGAGGTTTGGGTGTTGAAATCACAGAGTCAACAGCAGGAGTGAGTAATCACTCAGTTGTCGGACGGACAAACATTGAATGTCAGGATTCATGACGTCCATTTCAGAGTTTCTAAAACCTGATCAGCCAGCGAGCTTACCCACATTACAGTGCTATAGTGCATGACATTATACCTACGTGAGATGAAATGGGAACTGAATTATTTTACACTCTCAATTAGAAAAGTAAACTGCATAGTTTACTAGAGATGAAAGCACAAGTCATGGGTTAATGAGCACACACTTCCTTTTTTATGTCAAGGTGAATAAAGACAGTTATATTCTTGCCATGCTAATTAATATGCACCTGTTGTCTTGGTCCAAATATATACTGTACATATAATGGTTTCAGGACTTAAAACAGAACAGATAATCACACAAAACCACATATCGGTAGTGAATGTTTGCAATTTGTGTCTTTTCAGACTCTGACAATCAAGACCCTTGGCGACAGTATAAGGATCACCTTTGTTGAACACATACAAGCCACAAAAGAAGCAGGAATCACTTGAATCATGGAGCCTGCTCAGTCAGAGGTGAACATTTTAGCCAATGGGAAAAGCCATGACCTTGGAGACGACATGGGTGTCGCTATGAAGACGCTGCTAGATGACGATCAGTGAGTATTCTGGCTTTTGGTGGCTGTGATTTGTTGTGGATATACTGCAAACTGCATGTGTAAAGCACTTCTCATGCATTGTTCTATGTTTCCCTTAAGCTGTACTAAGCTAATTGAAAGTCTTTGTATCTACATTTGTCCCTGTTATAAGAGTTTTACTATAACTGGGATAACAGATGTGGTTCATGACAATAAAATATGACTTACCTCCTGCAAATCTTTGCTTTGTTTTAAATGCATGTCCACCTTATTTTTGTGCCCGCTTCAATGGGTGGATCCTTATGCAGAAATGGCACTCAAACGGTCAGGTATGTGTGAAATTTTTGTTCTTTGCTCTGCATGTGATTGTAGCATGTGTCTGTGTGCAGTATATGTGTGGACAGAGAGAGCATCAATTAACAGGCTTAAACCTTTCGCCTAGATTTGACGATCCTGATGGCGGACTGGAAAATGAGGAGTTTTTACCCAGTGCGGAAGGAAAGAATCCACGCTTCACAGATGTAAGTGTAAATGCACAAGTTTAGCAGCCATTTAACAACAGAAACAGTATAATATTCTTGTCAAATGAAGTAAAAAAAATTAATGAACACTTTTGATTGTTTTTTTCCCCCCCCTTCAGTTTGAAGGAAAGACCTCTTTTGGCATGTCTGTCTTCAACCTGGGTAATGCTATTATGGGCAGTGGAATCCTGGGATTGGCATATGCCATGGCCAACACTGGCATACTGCTCTTCTTGTAAGTGAAAGGATTGAGGTCATTTTCCAAAGCAAAACCAAGTAGAATCTAGCCACTTATCAAATACTGACAAAGTCATTGATGTCACAGTGCTGCACTTTCACTGTCGAAGCTGTGGCTTTTATACTGTACTTCAGTGTAGGTTAATATCTGTTAAATTAAGTTTTACATATTAAAAAAGTGGTCAAATAAAAGCTAGTATTTTTAATGCACTTCATAAGGAATTACAGAAAAATGGCAGGGGTTGCATTGGTGTGCCATGGTAGTGCTACCTACACTTAAAACAGTGATTGTGTCAGGACATCTGCTCACATGTAATCTCCCATGATAAGGCTTCCTCTCGTCGTGAACTTTTACTGGGGCACTTTAATCTACCCTCGTTGACACACAGAGACCCCAGAAAGGCCACAGCTCAGAATAACCAAACCTCCACACTGTGTGTGAGGCATCTGGAGTTCTCATATAATTTCTGGTGCATCTTGCAGTTTGCTGCTGTCAGAGCACAACCCCACTTGTCTAAGTCATGCAGCAGTCATGTGCTTGTAAGGAAAGCTGCAAAGGAAATTGTCGGACAGTGAAAGAATGGCCTCAGTATTAGCATCAGCTGTGGAAAAAAGAAGTCTTATCAGTGGTAGAGCTTTCGAGGTATAACGCCTCTAATGAAGAAGGCTGTGGGCCTTCAGTGATGACGTTTTTGTTGGAAAATTGGGTCAGTGATATTCAGCGTGGCAGTAGAACCAGGAGGGCTCTCACTTACGTTTAACTTATTAGTCATCAATTTAATAACAACGTATATCTATGATGAAGCAATAATATACAGCTTTTTTTATATTAACCAGAGAAATATTTGGTAAACCACGAGCGTCTGAGGCCAGAACAGAGTGGGGGCATCACTCATGACAAACATATTCCCCTAAAGCCTAAGAGGATTTCAGTTCATTTCCATTTTCCTCAACAGGGACATTTTAAGGGCAGGCAAACAAACAAACAACATATTCATCCATACAAAAATAATGATAGTATTAATCACATGAACTGACCATTTAGCTAATGGTTACTGTTCACCAGTCTGATGGATTTTGAAATAAATTCTGAAATAAACCCATACTTCTTCCTGTTTGTTTTACATTCAAGGCAAGCAGTCTGAAGTGCATTGCTGATGGTAGCAGCTGAAACTCATCATAGAAAACACAGCAGGAGGACTTGGTCCGAATAAAGCTGCATGCTTCTTCATCCCTATCAGTATTGCAATATTTGCAGTGGGATGCAGAATGAGAGCTGTCATGAAAAGGCTGGCACTGCTGAATATTACACCACGTTGTCAAAAATCAGGGAAGAAAGTTTTCTTCATGTAGCCGATGCATCAAACTCCAAGTGTTTTTTTTTCCCAACTGGCACATACAGCATGAGTTGACAGTTTGCAGCCTTTTATACTACAGTCTGAGATGGGTGCTGGATTTGGGATCAACTTGTGACTCTACAGGAATTCTGATGTGAAAGCCTCCACTCAGGGCTCTGTGCCTCTGCAGATGGACCACTGCAACTCTTTAGACAACTGGGGTCATGAAGAAAAAAATACATTCATCATGTATTGTATCAGTGTAGTTCTTATTTTATTTAAATTACTTCCTACTTCTACAGTGACCCCTCTTGTTTCAGATTTATTGTTTGTTTCCATTATTTGTGTCATGTTCCAGTAATAAAGGTGGCATTTTGAAGCCATGAGTGGTATCACATTTGAAAGGGTCAGGCACTGGATGGAGACACTATGGAGACATTTCAGATTGTTATGAATACAGCAGCATAACAGTGGTATACTTCTGTCTCTTTTGATTTGTGGCACAGGTTTCTTCTGACTGCAGTCGCAGCCCTGTCATCTTACTCCATTCACCTGCTGCTCAAATCCTCTGGCATTGTGGGTAAGCCTCGTGTCATGTTTAACCTTTCTCCAGTGTTCCTTGAACCCTCCCTTTTTTCAGTGTTTAAAGTCTTGTGTGGCCTGTGTCACGTCACTACATCACAACATTTAGTTTATATTAACCTTTAGAACTATGACTGGGGGGGTTTGTGGATGCGTGGGTGAGTACACTGTATATGAGTGCATATGTTGGATTACATAAAATAGTCATTTCCTAAGGTGGTTACTTTTGACCGGTCACACGCCAAGTTGAAGGTGTTGATCAGCATTTTCATTTGTTTGGATACGTAGTCTGGAGGATGTTGTGAGGAATTGAGGCAATAAGACGAACAAGACAACATTTATGTGTAAGGAAAGATTAGACCAAACACTTGAGGGAGGTTAAGTTTCCTCTAATAATACAATTGCATATGAACATTCCACAAAAAATTAAATGTATTACACTGAATCGGATTATTGCATAATTAAGTGTGTGCTAAAGTTTGCAGAAGTTCTGTAAATATTTATAAATAAATGGAACATTGTTCCTTAAACAATTAACATAAAGTACATCTTCTAGGTGTGGGCTGTTACATTTGGAAGTTGTTTTAATTGTATTGTTAATTTGCAATCTGTTTACAGGAATTCGAGCTTATGAACAGCTGGGTTACAGAGCCTTTGGCACTCCCGGGAAAATGGCTGCTGGTATAGCAATCACCCTGCAGAACATTGGAGGTGAGGAGCCACTGAGACGCTGAGTTGTATGTGTTTCCAAACAGAATGTCCCATGTTTTGCTGAAGTACACAGATTTACAGTTTATACCCGTCCTTACTGAACCATGACACATCCATTTTCACACTGTGCCTTTTGTCCTTCACTGTACATCTCTTTACATTTGTAATGTGGGTTTGTATTAAAAGCAAAGTCAAGGGGGAAGTGAGACAGCTGCTCTCCCAGAGGAGAACATACCAGAGCTCCTAACTGACTCACCCACTGAACACCATGTGTGTGTGTGGATGTTGAGACCAACATTTTTTCATTGGACTGTCATTTACTAAATTCAGCAGGAAGGAACAACATGGTATCATTTCATTCTGAAACTATAGGAACTCTGGATGGTAATGTGAGAGTGTAAGAGTGGTCTGATATAATGGAAGATCAGATATATGATGTCAGACAATGATATTTCCCAAAGGTTGAAGAGTATTTCATCAGATTATTAATTTTGTTATTTTAAAAGCTTTCATTAAAGCAGCAAAATCCTTATATTTGAGAAGCTGCTGGAAATGGTTTTGGGGTTTTTGTTCAAGCATCAAAATAGTAGGCAGTTACATTTCCACTCAATTTCCCACAACATGAAGGTGTCATGCTGTTTTAAATTATTATAATTCTGGTGTGGAAAGATTGTACTTTTTCAGCTTTTAAATAGTCTAAACAGAATCTCTTTCTAAAATATACATATTTCATTACAGTGGAAGTTACTTCCCACAGGTTACTGAAATTCCTATATTCCCTTACAAAAATTACAGACAACATGACCTTTATATTAAGAACAGTGAATACTGCTCTGTCACTCACATAAATAAGTTATAAGAGGTCTTATGACATTGTTTCTCCACTCATGTGTGCATGTGGGTACAATTGACCATGCTTGGCCCCACAGACTTTCTTTTTTTTAACATTGCTTCTCTTCCTCTTGCCTTGTAACAGCTATGTCCAGTTACCTGTACATTGTAAAATCTGAGTTACCACTGGTCATCCAAGCTTTCCTGAAGGCAGATCCCAACTCTGAGTGAGTACACAACATACTTTACCTGTGCTGCTTCGGAAAGGCACATGACTCTCATCTGCTGTGTTCAGGGTCAAGGGGCCTGGCAGAATAACGTGTATGTGGCCAGGGACTACGTTTGTTGGCACCATTCATTAATGCAGTCAGTAGTGTGGGGGTGTGATGAGAATAAGAGATTCTAATTGGCTGAGCGGGGATGGTGTGTGCGTGTTTGTGTGTGTGTGTCATTGTTAAATATCTGCCAGTTATGTATACACACACAACGTACCTTGTGGAATGAGGCACTGTTAACGTCAGAGTCACACAGACACTCTGCATAAGGTCATGGAGGACGAAAGTGGATTCCAGCTGCCGTTTCAAATCTAAAAACAAACCTTGTACTGCGAAGCCACTGCAGCGACTGTGGATCTACACTTCCCTTTTTAGGGATCTGGGTCTGGAAGAATAACAAACATATAAATACAAAGTAAAACAGTACACCAATGCTCCATTCTTTACCTCTTGCTCCACATACGGTACAGAAACATCCTCAAAGTCTTACATTCAACGCAGTATACAATAAACATTCTTGAATGACCTCAACACAAGATATTCAGCAAGGGTTATGGCCTGACTTCTTGGAATCTTGGTTGTGTTACTGCAGTTGGTGTTTTTCCAGTGTTTTTGGTCATGCCCTGAAGATAACTTACATGTGGGCCAATGCTCTCTGAAGGGCGTGTCCTTACCCTTTATCACTGATCTGCTCAACAGTGGAATAAACTCATACTTACATCTGTGTCTGTTTATGTCAGGGTCAGAAAATTAGCCACTTATTTCAAATTGTGTTTAATTTGAAATGTGAGGTATTGTGGCTTTTGCTGTCTGTCTCTGTCTCTCTCGCTCTCTCTCTCTCTCACGCACACACACACTAGTGACAGCAGCAGGTGGTGAACACGGATGCCAAGTTCTGAGGTTGAGCATAAGGACAGGTCAGCTTGGTGCAAGTTCAACTACTGAGAGAAGCTGTTCATTTCCACTTGACGCTCCAGTGGAATGAGGGACGGGTGGTGGGTTTATTTATGACCTGTGGCTCTTAAAATAGACGGTAATGGTGTGTGGCAGATGTACAGACAAGTACCTTTCACTTAAGATAGCCTAGGGTAAGATAAAAATTGTTTATAACAAGATATGATGTTTTGTACATGCACAGTTTGCAGTGTACACATGCATGGGGAAAATGATCAGACATACTGACTTGGCAGCGGATTTGTCAGCGATGTAAACAGACTTGAACTTGACCCAGACTGAAGTCACAGTAGGGGAATGAAAGCTGAGTGATTCTAGATGTTTAAAGCCATTTAATATGCCAATTTTGATATTTTGGTAGATAAAAAAATGTAACTTTCTTATTTTTCAACACAATAAACCCCCCCCCCTAAAAAAAAAATAAAAATAATAATAATTGTGATAAAAATCATGATGATTGGGTCATTTTACCATTAAATTAAATTAAATTAAATTGCATACCAAAATGATGAGGTCAGATGGAGGGTTAAATTATGCATTGCAATAAAGTATTTCACATTAAGCATCAGCAATCCTTTATTAAAACTTGACTTTGGCTTTTTCCTCAACAACCTGAAACTTGACAATATGAATTTCCCTGAACAGCTCTGGATTCTTAATGACCTCATGTGAAATCTTATCATCTGAAATGACATAGTGATGAGGATTCCACACACATCCAGGAGGGAAGCATTCAGGCTTAACATCTGTCTGGAGAGATCTGATCACATGCAGACAGAGGGTAACGGTTCACACCGGGCTTCACACTGTGTCCTGGATGTGTCTCATGAGGCCGCATGAGATTGGATCTTGGCCTCCCTCACCCTGGATTCAGGCACACGCTGACATTATGTCTGTTCACAAGAACAAAATTATTATTTTAATGACTGACTGACCAGATGTGTCCTCTGTTAATGGGCTTAATCAGTGTCACTGTGTTTATGTGCGAGTGACAGAGAGCGATAAAGATGAAACAGAAGTTTAACCGTTAGAAGAAGGAGTTATGTGGCGATAAATGTTATTTTTGTGGTGTGGCTATGAATAAATCAATGTATGATGATGATTAGTGGAAAATAAATAAATAAATAAATAAGACTTTTAAACTGCAGCAGGTCAGAGGATGTCAGCTGAGGAACTGGTCTCTAATCCAGATTGGGAGTATTTGGACTTGTAGTTACGTAATTGTAGTTTTTAAAAGGATCACTCAGGATGGACGTTAAAACCAGGTCTTGACGGGGTCATAGAGCCACTGCTCTCATAACTCGCACTGATCCCACTTGTACTGTCTCTTTCAGGGGTTAACAATAACAGGCTTGGCAGCTTCAAAGGTGGCTGGACTGCTCGATATCCTCCCAATACCCAGGATTTAAGAAATAGTGGTTTTGTAATAGTTTGTCAATCATTTCTGTAAGATGCATGTTGCTTTTGCTGTTTTCATACCTAAGGCCTCTGATGTTAAAGATATGGGGTCTATGTAAACACACTTTTTCCTGAGTGAGACACATGTCTTTTGTTTCCCAATGAATAAAGTGGTGGTTGTCCATTTAATAGACAAACTGTTAAATTATATGGAAATTATTTCCCAAAAACAAGACTATGGAAACTGCGTACAAGCCACAGGGAAATTGTAAAATATCTTACACCCACTGGTGTTTTTCCGTTACTGTAAACATTTGAGTTTATGGTCTTTATCACCAGTTTAATTGTTTAATAGTTTAGTTGTGATACGTACTGCACGTCTGTCTGTCTGTCAGGTTCTCCCATTTGTTCCCCATTTTTCCTCACTCAGTGTGAGGGTCTAAGGATAAAGGGTGTCATTTGGATTTCAGATTAGGGCAATGCACTGACAAACAACAACAAAGACACAAAATAAATTAGTTAATTATTGTCCCATTTGCAGACATAAGTGGACGACGTGCAGTGGACAGCTCTCTGTTAGACACACCCCACTCCTCCAAATATGGTCAATTTTGTTTAAGGGAAAAAGGCCCACAATGCTGAACTTGAGGCTTTAAAACAACAGTTCACAAACCAGTGGGTGACGTCACAGTGGGTTTCCTCTTGGCACCAACACGTCTGCATGTGTTCATAAGGCATGTATTCATGTGGTGTGGGCTGCAGAGTAGCTATGGCTCATTTTCAGAGATATTATTATTCTGTTTGTCTTCACAAACAACAGCTACTTAATATTATATATATATATGCTGTGTCCGTCATCGTAAAATAGGCTCTGTCAAGCAACACTATCACACCTGACAGGGAGCATTTGTGTGTATACACCCACAGTGCAGGGTTGGGTGGGACAAGAGCAAAGGTTTTTTTTTTTGAGAACAGTGGGATTCCATTCTGAAATGTTTTGTGGGGCCTTTTTTTGTGTTTTCAGTCATTCTGTCTAGACATAAAACAAACCACTTCCCGTTAGAGTGCAAGAATGTCACTGGGCAACACGAGATCTAAACACAGCTATACTCAGAAACTCAGGGAGAGTCATGTGGAGCGGATAGGCTTAGTCAACACTGTGTGAGGTCAAATGACAATAGTTTGACTGTAACAAACATTTATTGATATATAAACGTTATGCAACGCAGTTTTAAATACTCTCAGGATGTTCAGTGTGAGGACAAGAGCAAGCAAGTTTCCTCAATGGACTGAAACTGATGCTTTTTATGCTTTTTATTCTCTGTTAAGGCATTCTAAGCAGTGAATGAATCCATTTTTGTTTTAATGTTGGTGAAAAACACCAAGTGCAGGGTAGAGATGGTGATGGAGCGTAGCTGACCCTGGTTATGCTTTTCGACGTCTTTAGTGTTTTGCAACATGTGGGCTCTAAAATGTCCATCTGTGAACTGTCACATAGATCATCATGTGAGTCTATTCCAGTACTACTATGCAGAGAATCATTAGCAAACACATTTTCCACAGTCTCAAGGCCAAGGATGTCTCCAGCTGGTTGCTGTTGTGGTGTGTTGTCATGCAGCACATCATCCAATTGGATCAGTAGCTATTTAACAACCTGGTGACATTGCCACCTTTAAACTAAATGCGAAAAATATCATTTTCAAAGTCTGTTTTCATCCGTGCCTTTATGTATGCTGTGTCTCTATGTGCCAGTGTTTAAATCCTCAAAGTAAACTAGACTTTTCTCCAAACAGTGTTTGGTACTTGAATGGAAACTATCTGGTCATCATGGTCTCTGCCAGTATCATCCTTCCTCTGGCTTTAATGAAACAACTTGGTGAGTAACACCACATCTCCAACTTTTGTGTCTCTGCATATAACCAGTGTATGTTGGACTTTAGAGGCCGACCATAAAATACAATGTCTTCAGTTCTAAGCTGGAAAGGGATCTTTGTTGCTTTGGTTGCACGTGTTTCCTGTTATTCTCCTATTTTGTGCTTTAAAACTTGAATTTTTTTTGATTGCAAGTTGTCTAAATCACTACATATAATGTGTTGAGATACTTTATAAAGTGAAGTTAAGATCTCACAGTAATTCTTACAAAACACTAAAGTACCCTCAAATACTTTGAGGGTATTTTAGTAGAATTGGGTTACATATTAGATGCTTTATTTAGTACATGAAAATTATATTATTTACATAATTGCACTTAGGTAGCTCTGTAAAACATTTTCCATTTTTATTCAGATTTTTTTTGTGCCGCTTTGGTCACCTTTAAGAACATTACACTTTCTACTGTGCATGTGTCTCACTCATGCAGTTTTGTTTCTGGTCATTGTTTGCTTTTGACCTTGACTCAAAAAGAAGGCGATTTGATGGAACAGTTGCCTCAAAGTGAAGCAATGTAATATTATTTCATCACATACAGTGGAGACAGCCGGCGCCCATTTTCCTGAGAAAATCAACACCCTGCTGTTCCCTACAGCATAAAAACACTCTTTTCTCATCTCATAGTGCTGTGAGTTCAAGTCAGTTGGGTTATTTATGTGAGGGTCTTCTTGTGGACTACTAATAGTCTGCAAAAAAAGCACAAGAAATGCAGACGTTTTGCTGTAACTGCCTTGTTGTCTTTCTTTTCAGGTTACCTCGGATACACCAGTGGATTTTCTCTGAGCTGCATGGTGTTCTTTCTTACTGCTGTAAGTTGGCTCAGCTCACGTGTCACCTTCACACTTATGATCGCTTTCCCATCCTCTTCTCTTTCCCACACTCATCAGTGGAATGTGGCGATGTTTGACAACCTCTGCCTTCAGACACCAAAGGCTGAGACACAGTAATCTGAAGTGAAATGGTTCTCATCCTCACATCTTTTTGTGATTATATCCATAATTGTCTCTCTCTGCAGGTTATCTATAAGAAGTTTCAGATTCCCTGCCCATTTGAGGAGTTCTCAGCCAACAGCACCGCTGCCCACCACACTGTGAATGTCTCCAGCCATGGCCACGAGTACACCAATGGACTTGTTCACACAGATGACGCCAACTCGCGCTGCATCCCACACATGTTCACCGTGAACTCACAGGTAAGTGGTTGAGGTCGTGATACATTTTGCACATTTGGGTAATTTTTGATTGTTGAGTACTGCAGGTGTAACCCACAAGTCAGTTATTTTGGGAAGCTCAGTTGCGTTGCTAATCTTAGACTGTCGTGTGTTTATCCATCTCTTCACAGACAGCATACACTATTCCCATTTTGGCTTTTGCCTTTGTGTGCCACCCTGAAGTCCTGCCCATTTACACTGAGCTCCGCAAGTGAGTCACCCCTCTGTAACCTGCAATATTTGATTGCATGTCAGTACAGAATGTGGCCTCTAACTTTCAACGCTCTGATTTCAGTCCAACAAAGAAGAAGATGCAGAAAGTGTCCAACATCTCCATTTTAGTCATGTACACCATGTACTTTCTAGCAGCTCTGTTTGGCTACCTGACCTTTTATGGTGAGAACATCTCTGACCCTTGGAGTTAATGTTTGCAGTATATGTGTATGTATTTGTGAATACAAATGTTTTATTTTTCTATTTTATTGTCAGAAGACATACTTTAGAAAAGCAAAGTAATGCGCTTTGTCTCTGAAAAGGTAGCGGTATAAGATGACGTCTAGAAGAGAGGCAGTCGTAATACACAAAGAGGAATATTTCATGGTGACTGATATTTAAAAGCAGTTTCCTTATCTTGGAGTGTTAAAATTAAAGGCCCTAATCAACACTAAACTGTAAAGACTCAAATAAATAATAATAAATGTATATTAAGTTCACTTTCCTATTACATAGAGAATCTTCCCAGGTGGCCATATTAGAAAAACAAATATTTTTGGCTTGATTTTGTCATGAGTGGGTCTCTCTCTTTCATTTTTGTATTCAGCCCTAAAATGTGCTGAAACTGTGAATGTAGCACGAAAAAGAGGCAACAATCACTTTCCTAATTAACAACTTTCGCTCACCTTTTTTTATTATGTTGTAAATATTGATGGAAATTAGTGTCATCTAATGGTGAGACTCCAGACTGTAACAAACAGTCAAGTCCTCCTCTCACCCCCTCTCTTTCCCCAAGTGTATTAGGGAACTACGGTGGCCTTCACTTACCAAAAAGGAAGTAAACACTTCTTTCACATTTCTTGCCACACTCCCATTCTCTCTGCCATTTCCTGGTTTTTCATCGTTGGGTCACGCTTCAACTTTATGTGGGTGAAAACCAGCTCCCTCTTCAAAACCATCCTCAAAGTCCATGTCAGTTCAAGACGGCGGCCTCTGTAAAGCAAGCTTCTTAAGTACATATAAAAGGCTAATTCTAAGGCTATAAAAATCAGACAGATTTTATTTTAAAGCAGTCATACACTTATACAAACATACTAATAGGAGGTCTATTCAATTTCTGCCAGTAAACCCTCCTAAATGGACCTTTAACTGTTAACTATTGACATACACAGTATTCACTGTAACTGGTCAGCACAACAACTTTTTTAAAATGTTATACTCCCTCACACTGACTAAAAGTTGTATAGGGCGATGGTAACTCAGTGGTAGAGGAAGTCGTTTTTAAAGGTTGTGGGTTTGAGTCCCGACCCTACTAGTCTACATGTCGATGTGTCCCTGGGCAAGACACTTAACTGAAGTTGCTCCTGACTGCTGTGCCGGCAGCATATGGGTATGAAAATGAATGTTAGAAAATCCTCTGTACAAAAATGTGCTGAATGAAAGTTGAATGGCAAAACTGTAGTGTAAAGCAGCTTTCAGTTGTCATCACTGAGTGATATTTGCATGTAATATAATAGCATTTGTTCTTTTTTCCCTGCAGGCAATGTGGAGGCTGAACTGTTGCACACTTACAGTCGCATAGATCCGTACGACACTTTGATTCTGTGCGTGCGTGTGGCCGTCCTCACCGCTGTCACACTGACTGTGCCTATTGTGTTGTTTCCTGTAAGTTTATTTGTGTTGTTGATTTGTTCCCTGCAATGCTCCGTGGATCTTACACTACGACGTCCTTTAATCTTGGAAACACCTGTGTGTGTTTGTTGACAGGTGCGTAGAGCCATCCAGCAGATGTTGTTCCCCACTAAGTCTTTCAACTGGTTGCGTCACATTGCCATTGCTCTCATTCTGCTCACTTTCATCAACATGCTAGTGATATTTGCGCCAAACATTCTGGGCATCTTTGGCATCATTGGTAAGTATAAACCATTTACTGAGCTACAAATCACACAGCTTACCTCCTGACTTATGTGTCTTGAGCCCCTCCTGTTCATATTTAAAGAAATATGTTACTATCCAAATAATAAAAAAGAAAAATGGCAAACACCTGATATCACAGTTATAATATAATAATGCAGAAATGCAGAACTCCATAAGTCTAATTAAATAATTTGTCTGGACCTTATTATTGAAATAATGTGTGATTACTGGTTACTTATTCTGTCTCTGTTTACAGACTGAAATCTCCTCTCAGCCGATTTAGTTCCTAACAGGAAAACGTGACTAGCACATGTTTGCACACAGACAAAGTGATGGACTAAGTCAATATTATTGTCATGGTGGATCCTCAGAGGGGGAGGCCACGTTTCATAGGTTAGAGGTAAAAGTTGAAAACATGAAAGTTAAAGCACCATGAAGGACATCTTCAAAGTAACAGTTTTTGCTCTGACAAACATGTACAGGCATTTAGGTACACATGCGGGGGGTGTGTACAGAGTGTACTTCAGTATATATGTATGTACAGAAACACACACAGTTCACCTTGTGAGGCAATGTACCGGAGCTGTTTACTGCAACCTTTGTACTGCGTATGTTTAGAAATCTGACTGGAAATGTAGCTGGGTTTTTTTAATTGACCCACAAAAAAATTCCAAATCTGCAACTGAACCATCACGCCCACTCTGATTAATAAAGCATCACTTTATTTTTTATTGTGACTAACTTTGTTGCTGCTTTCTTTTTGACCCATCCTTCTTTCTTACACTTTCAGGTGCCACATCGGCTCCTTGCCTCATTTTCATCTTCCCTGCTGTCTTCTATATCCGCATCGTCCCCAAAGATGATGAACCCATGAACTCAGTCCCAAAGATATTGGTGAGGCATTAAAAGCTTTGTCAGTTTTTTTTTTATTTTATTATTATTATTATCAAGCAGAGGTCTTGACAATTAGGCTTTTGTGCCTCCGATGTCTTCTTCCCTCATTTAGGCTGCCTGTTTTGCTGCTTTGGGCATCTCCTTCATGGTGATGAGTCTCAGCTTCATAATCATCGACTGGACATCGGGGAGTAGCAATGCTGCAGGAGGCCACTAGAGGCCGCTTCAGTGCGTATGCACTGGGAACAAGGACCTGGTCAATGTAAAGGGAGCACTATCTCCTCAGCTGGAACACACTACAGTGCTGCCCAGCACACAGCCCGGGGGGGTCATAATGATATAAAATGTGCAGTATCACATGAGGGTTGAAATCACATCAGGATTGACCAAGTTCAAATCACTTTTTAACACTTATTTAACCAAAACCTGTCCATAAACTGTTCAGTAATTCAATTTAACACAGTGCAATGGTAATGTAATTTATATGAGTAATCAGGAATGAACAGGGTCTTTCTTGTAAACACCGTGTGTATGAGTGCTCGCATGTATGTGTGCGTGTTTGTGCTCAGAGTTCAGATGCACAGTGGTGAAAGGAATCTTTCCTGTTGCTTTCTCTTTATTTATACACAATCAGCTGCAGCTGGTACTGTATAGAAGTATATTTTAGGCTGGAGGCAGGATGACATCAAGATATACATAAATTAGGTAGCGAAATAATCCAGAAGCAATTTTTTCGCATATATATGAAGTAATATGAAGACGCACAAATCAGGATTCATCCTGATTCAGCAGCATGCTGAGCTGTTCATCATCAGGTAACAGAAAAGACTTTAAGGCCTTAAATTGTAGGTGACAGGTGTTTAGTTGACAGAACTATTTTTGGTTGAGAAGAAACAGTTTAAGCTATTGTTCCATATGCAGAAATTCTAACATTATATAAAAAAAAAAAGCCCAGATGCCTTTTAATATATACAACATTTCAGTAAGAACGGGAATATACAGTATATTTATTTAGCTACTTTAAGTGTTTTTAATTTCAAATGGTCTTCAACTGCTGTACATGACGGCGTAAATGATCCAAAAAAATGTATTATTTTAGTTTTTTGTATGTAGTTAATAGAGCAGACTCAGACCTAATAAAATACAAAGAGCTTGATTCTACAGATTTGATACCTCCCTATATTTAGCACAAATGCCAAACTGTGAACCTGAAGATTAACCAAGTACTTTTCGAGTTTACCCTGACAGTTTCCCTTTCAGTCAACAGCTCCTAAACCTTTTATCCTCAAGGTCCACATTTAGAAAATATACCTCTTTTTCTGTAATATATAATACTATTATTATATTCTTCTTACACATGTTTCGGTACCCTTATGATGTTTGATGCTAAAGTATAGGAACTACATTGAATTAAATTTCCTTCTCATGTTTGGATGAGAAGACTGATACCAACTCTATTATTTGTGTGTAAAAGAAAAAAAACAGCCAGAAAACTTTGCATCAAGATTTCAGGAAGGGGTTAAAATAAATAAATAAAACTGTCACCTCAGTTTACATCCTGTTTATTAATTCCATACTCTAACAACCAACAGCAAATTGTCTAGTACGTGACCCTCCATAAAGACACAAAATGTAATTTTTACACTTTTGTACCCATTAAATAATATGAAGACCGCCTTTTCATGTGATAATGTGATTGGAAAAACTAATTATGAGCGTTCATGTGAACTCTTGGTAGATTTATGTTTTAGTGAGCCTATGTTTGGACACATTTGGTCCAGCTATTTTCACATGTTGATAGTCTTTGGGCCAATATAAACCAACACACTTTTATCTAAGGCTCTTCTTTATCTTTATTGAACATGCATAAAAGTGGTATTGATTTTCTTGTCTGATTCTCAGGGGGAAAGCTAATTCACATATTTCCCAAATGGAAGACAATTAATCAATTATTGTGACTTTAAAATGTATATACAAAAAAAAACAAAAAAAAACCTCAGCTAAGATAGAAGTTAAAGTTGTTTTATCCCACCTTAAATGTCAAATTCAAAGATAAATGCACTGGTGGGTCTGGTAGAGTTAATCAAGATAACTTTATTAATTAGAAGTATTTGATCTAATGTATTAATGACTGTAGATCTGTTGCGATGTCTTTGCTGAACTGTTTTGTAGTATTTTTATCTACTTTTTGAATGTTTAGACTTGAGGTTTAATGTTTTGCATGTCGTCATGTCCAGTCTGTCCTGTAGCTGGTACAGTGAACTTACATTGTTCTGCACAAATGTTATTGTAACACTGTACATGAGGTGGCATCCTACAGTGAAGTGAATGAGCCCGACTCTGTGCTATAGTGTTATATTAGTATTACGAGGCTCTTCTTAACAAGATGTGACGACAAGTGATGTTTTAAACATTACTGTTGTGATGTTCAGTCAGTGGTAACACATTAAATTTAAGGTTTAATTTGTGTTTAAACACCTCCAATATTTATAATTCCTCAGACTGACTGTGAACCCCATAATATATATGTGTATATATATATATATATATATATATA